>LR753829.1:83775-129803 GCA_902729485.2 Mus minutoides | reverse complement strand
TTCCTTCCTTCCTTCCTTCCTTCCTTCCTTCCTTCCTTCCTTCCTTCCTTCCTCCACTTATTCACTTAATATTTTCAGGTTATAAATTATGTGCTGGATACTGTATTAAAGTATTTCTTCAGTCCTCATGGAGCATACTATCTTGTCTTGAAAATCAATCAACATGGACTGAATAACGGTCACTGTCTGTGGTCTGTTAATACCTGGTATTATTGAATTTCAAAACAAAACACACATAGAAGTTGCATGATGGTTGTTAGTCTTTAATGAAAGTTTGCTGACCACATGTCACTGTAGATACACACATACAGGAGATAGTATGAAGATGGGAGATCTTCTATAAATCAAAATCCAATCCAGTGAGCTTTTAACTTTCTCACTCATTGGAACAAACTATTAGATGGAGTCTTTTTCACTGTGGATGGATGTCCACCATGCCAGGACCACTGCTCAATGAACTTCATCATTCCTTGGGATTCTCAGCTGCACATCATCAGGCATCACCACCTTGTAGCCTGCTGTGGTCGCTCCATCTCACACTTCATCACTTCTTGCATTCTTTGTGAGCTCTCAGCTCTGTTACAGACGCTATCCACAAATGTATTATTTCCAAATTAAATAGAAATTAATCAAACTTTATTTGCTGTTAGAATAGTGTTTTTTTTTTTTCCAATTGATCAGAACAGGTACTGTTCTGGTCATTATCAGGAAGAAAGAGTTCATTTTGCAAAGTATGGTAAAAAGGATTTTGTGCAGTTTTTTTTATTTCTATATTGATACATAAACCCAACCTGATAACTTATTACCAAGTATTTCTGTTTCATTGAGCTGAAAGGAGTTGAGATATTGGCTGAATGTCTCGATGAAATCTCACCACTACATGTTGGTTTATGTAGCGTTGGTGAACTTCAGCAGGTTATTTATTATTGTCAGTACATTTTAAGGCTCACTATGAAAGTATGCAGTTTCTGATGATTTCATTCTAATAATTCTTTAAGTTGTATTCATAGATACATTGTTCATGTTATTGATAAGATTAGTCTTGATTCAATTGCATGTATACCAATACAGAGATAGGAGGATTTCTCTATTAGATTCTTTTATTGATTATTTTGACAGTGTTTATTGTATAAAGCATTATTTCACCTTAATTAAATTAAATGAACATGGCTGGGATGGCTGACTTTCAGTCAGACCGTTCTGGGGTCCTCATTGATAATAACCATGTGTCACATCTAATCGGGAAGATATGTGTACTCATTTTAAAACTTAAAAATTTGTTTTTATTCTACTCTCTGGTCTGTGGAATTTAAGACTTTGTTTATTTAGAAGATGACAAGAAAGCTGGCTCTTTGGAGTACTCATAAAACCTTACAGAGACGATGCTTGATTCCTTTAGTCAAAACAGTGCATTTCCGCTACTCTAATGACTGCCTGGAGTTGTAACTTACTTGTGCTTTGAAGCGTTCCAACATTTGTTGGTGGTTTTCTAATGTCAGGTATGCAGGTCGAGATGCATTTCGACTGAACGTGGACACTGGCTTTTTAAATTTAAACTTAGATACCAAGAAAATAGTATTAGAGTTGGCAGCCTACGAGGATAAGATGTTTGTCATACTATCAAATATCCATCTAAATTACTCTTTGTTTTATCTGGTGTGACTCATAGTTGTACGGCTTTTTCAGGTATTGGCATTTAGGAGTCAGTGACTGAAAGATCAGGTTGGAAGCACCTCCTGTACACGCTCACTGTGTGCAGACAGAACATGGCTCATGATCGGCTTCAGATCACAAAGCCAATGATTGGAGGGAATAATTGGGAAGCCCCCCACACAGTTAAATAAAGGCAGAGGGTATTGAAACTGTCATCTATGTGTATTTTTATTCACGAAGCATCTTTTGAGGCTTTTCAGCATGTTATGTGGAGGCATTATGGACAGAAAGATAAATAAGGCTCCATTCACGATAAAGGAGAAGTTACAAGAAATAATCCAAATATCTGTGTAAAACGCTGCTTATTGAAGACCAAAGCACATCTCCTACCTAGATGTGTTATCTGTAGAACAATGATTCTACAGTGAATAGAGCAGTTGTCTCAGAGAGACTCAGTAACGTGTCTACGTCACAAGGAGCCAAAATGGAGAATTTAGACTTGACTCTTATTTTGTCTCCAGTCCAATGTCAGCAACTTGGAAATGCATAGGCCAGATTATATGTAGTTCCTTAGAGCAAGCCAAATAATTTGTATTTATTTATTTTTAATAAAAAATAGATACTGACATTTTAAATTTTATACAGCACAGTATTTTAAAATATATACATACAAATATGTACATGCAGCCAATTAACGAATACATGACATCATATTATTATTATTATTATTTTTATAGTAAATCCATAAAAATAGTACTTGCTCTTTTTGTAATTAAAATATCTTATGACATTTTATTTATTTTGGGCATATATGTGTATGTATTTATGTGGGTATGTGTATGCCATTGTGCTTGTGTGGTCAGAGAACAACTTGCTGGTATTGATTTTCTCCATCCACCATGTGGGTCTTGAAGTCTAAACTCAAGTTCTCAGGCTTAGTGGCAAACATTTTTACCCACCCAACTACTCTTTGGTCAGTATTTTTCCACCCTCCATCTTCCTTACGAACCTAGTATTTGCTAACCAGCCTTTTGTGTTTATGAGATTCACTTGTTGAGATTCTTCATAAGAAGTAAAATGACTCAATATTTGACTTTCTGGGTCTAGCTTGTTTTACTTTACATGTGTTTCCAGATTCCTTACAATGGGGATATTTTTTTATTTATTAGATGACAGACTATTAATATTGCTACACTGTATATATTAACTATAGGTTTTTCTATCCACTGTTGGGCAATTGGGCTTGGTTCTATATCTTATTGTGTGATAAGCATGGCAGTACCGACATCTCTGTGAAATACTGGTTTGTTTTCTCTGAAGTACACCTAAGAGTAAGTTACAGTTCTGTTTTAGACCTTTTTGAGGAGAGCATCCTTATTGGTTCT
The DNA here is from genome assembly GCA_902729485.2 of Mus minutoides. Taxonomy (NCBI): domain Eukaryota; kingdom Metazoa; phylum Chordata; class Mammalia; order Rodentia; family Muridae; genus Mus; species Mus minutoides. Next base: position 126,765 of record LR753829.1, on the reverse strand, counting down.
TGTGTTTTCAGTAATGTATATTCCTACCAGCAGTGTACAAGGGTCCTTTTTGTCAGAACACAGTCCATGCATGAAGTCATGTTATAATTCTGAGTACTTGTGAGAAAACCCTCAAACAAACAAATAAAATCAAACAACAAAAACCAAGACAAATAGCTCGTGATTCCAGTTTCTTTTTGTGTTTTGCCCAGGCAGTTGAATTTATGACATATTCAAGAGGATTTCGTGACAGAAGTTAGAGTCATCTAGAAGATGGGCCTCTGGGCATGGGATCTGCCCCCTTTCAGAGGCATTATTCTCTAAGCAAGGGATCTTGGACTGCATAAGCATGAAGAAAAGAAGCTGAGCACTATCATGCTATATTCATGTGTTGCTCTCTGCTTACTGAAGATGCAATAGGACCCGCTGCTTCAAGCTCCTGCTACTGTGGTTTCCTTTCCAGGAACTAGAACTCTTTCCTTCCCAAGTTTCCTTAACCAGGGTATTTTATTACAGCTGAGGAAAAGAACCCAAGACAGGTTGAGTAAAAGTTTAATAAATCAAGGATTGCTTTAAAAATTCTTATTAGTTAGAAATGAGTTAGAAAATCATGTCAATCCATGACATGAAATGATAGGATATACAAAAGCGGAGATTTTAGAATTGTATTGTAAACTATACAACTTTATTATCAAATTAGATTTGTATCAAAGAGAATAATGTGAGTGCCTTAGAATGAGGAAAACATTCATCACTAATGTCTGGTACATTTAACTTCATACACTTTTCTGTGGGAAAAATATATAGATTAAAAAGGTGGATAGATTTTAGGATGTAACTTTAGATAAATAATTCTCTACTGCAAGTTATATTAAGTCCCTAAAAAGTCCTTCTATTTTTAAGGTTATAGCTAACTCAAAAGTGACTCTGGTTTCAAAATGCCTTGTTAAAAATCTATACAGTATTCTGTGAGCTTAAGCACTGAATTTGAGAGGGATTTGGGATTCTATATGGATTGATTCTCTACTCAGGACCAATTTAATCTACAGTGATATCAAGAGTAGAACCACCGATACAAGAATATGTTTGCACAGGAAGATATCAAGACTCCAAGAAGGGAGCATCAAGTTGTTTTTTGGTTATAAGGCCCAAGGATAGATGAAGACTTTGGGGACCTCAAGTGAGTAATGAGTGCAAGGGATAGAAAGTGACCACCCTGTACCCCTAAAACATTTATTTAGGTTTGAAGAAAAACGAGCACAGAAAATAATTTGAAAAAAATTGTAAACATGTCAAATATAGAAAATCAATCAAGACAAGGCAAGGGGAAGGTGACCACCTGTTGAATATCGCAGACTGGGACACCATTTTATTCTTACCATAAGTTGTGTTTGTACATCAGTGGAGAGAGAGTGAGATCATAATGAGTGGGAAGACAAAGTGGGACCTAAAGTTTACGTTTTAGAAACATGAAGTAGGGATGGCTAGGGTGACTTCGCAAGAGAGATGTAAGGCTGATATTGGGATTTGGTTCTTTAAATGGGAAAAGCCTGAAAATATAGGTAGAGGGTAAGGTCCAAGATGGAGGCATCCCAAGAGTCCCTGTACCTTTGGGATGTCTGAGGACCAAACAAGGTAATTCAGGAAAAACACACAGTGTGAGGGGGAAACTAAGGACTCACTGTAGGACAGTCTTCTATATTACCATCAACAGTCATGGCATGGCAGATATTAACTCTGTTCATTTGCAGAGACTTCATTGATTTTTTTTTCATTATAGCAGGATGAATTTTTTTATATATTAAATATTATTAAGCAGGGAAGCCTGAACTAGTTTTCCATAACAAATGGAGCAGACTATAGTAGAGAAAGAGAAGGTCTGCACAGTTGATCTGAGCTTTCCCCACAGCTAGTGCAGAGGACAGAACTGATATTTCTTCTACCTACAAACTAATAGCGTTATCCTTCAAGGGTGGTGAGCTTGATTGCTGCCTGAAAGGTACCTGAAGTCTAGCCAACGCTGCTTTCGCACTTGACCTGCAACCTGACCCTCTAAAAGGCGATATAAGAATAGCGTTTGACACAGGCCATTCCTAATCCATTACAGCTTTTCTTTTTTAAATATACTTTTACTACAACTGAAGTTTGAATTAGTATGAGAGCCTCAAAAATAACCGAAATCAGAATGAACCAATGATCAGAATAGAGACACGGAAATACAAAGGAAGGAAGCTTTCGGGGTCCAAATGCTGCTTCCACTCAAGGGTCAGCCCTAACCTTTCAATAATTATATTATGTATAGCAGCAAAACAACAAAAAGGGGATAAAGGTCTTTGGAGTTATATTGATAAACTATGTGTGGTGCTCCAAAATGGCATTGAATATCTTGTTTAAGCTGTAAAAATATATTAGCATGTCATGTTATCTTCATAAATTCTCCCAACACATAGGGTGGGTAGAGTTACCAAATCCCAAGGCACATTACCAATCCGGCTGGCCACTGCCATCCATCAGCTGTTTTGGCACATATTTTCAGGCTCACAGTTGGGACTGAGGTATTATGATGCTGGAGGGCTTGATAATAGGTGAGTTATTAGCTGCTGGGGACAGATTTGTTTCTGAGCTTTGCTGTGGCAGTCTCTCATATAAGGAGGTCATCATTCTCATGGAATTTGTGCCTTCAGACTTAAAAAGATTTTGAATATACATTGTAATTTTTCTCTCCCAGTAAAATTTCATTAGTGGTTCATTATGTCCGGGGGAGTGTTATGGAAGTTCACCAAGTGTGCTAAGAGTTCAGACATGTCAAAATTTAAATTGTCTTACGAAGTGACAGACCTCTGTATCCTTTGTCACTGTATCTACCCACACAGTGCAGTTTCTCATTAGAAAGCAAAGATATACAGAACTTATATTTTTCCCAGGCTGCTAGACAACTTTATCTTTTGATTTTTTTGAGAATTTCCTGGTACTGTAGATTTTGAGTAAGAGATAGATCATTTCAAAGAAGTTGTAACATTTACAAATAAGCAGGAGGTGAAAAGTCTTTTTGTGAAATTTGCACAGATTTCCAGCCAAATGGAATCCAAAAGTGTTCAGTAACCTCTTACCTAGAAAGTTGTCAAAAGGTGACTTATCTTCCCAAAGTGCATGTTCTATGGGAACACAAAGACAATAAACCCAAAGGAATGCAATGAACTTCTCAATAAGATTATTTTGAAGTTTAAGACTCTAGTTCAGACAGACATCTTCATAGACAGATAGGTACTTCATATCATATATTGTCATTGTCACCAGATAAAAATTGATTAGTTATTAAAATATTATAAATTTCTAATGTATTTTCCAGTTAAGGTGAAAAGATATATAAAAGTGCAAAATGTTTTCAAAAAGTTCATGTGGATTTCCTAACAAGTAGGAAGAGGGCTTTCTCAGTTTCTGTTCCCTGCCATTAGCTCCTTGTCCCTTCTACTTGGACTGCTTGGTTGGGCTACACTGGGAAAGGATGTGCCTGGACTTGCTGGGACTAGATGCCCCAGGGTAGGGTGGTACCCAAGGGAGCCAGGATCTCTGAGGAGGAGGGGAGGGGCAACTAAGAGTGGGACTGGAATTGGTGTATACAGTGAATTAAAAAGATGATAGATAAGGGGAAATGAATAGCTGCTAAGATGGAGAAAAGGTCATTTTGATGATAGAGCCCACAGTGGAAGCCACATCTACAGCAATTTCTGAGTAATGTAGAGAATTGAAAACATTTTAGTAGTTTTATGGTTTTTCTGATTTGAAACTAACTGTTCTGTTTAAGCAAAGAGTTATGTGACTGAATGAATGACCTGGTTCAAAACGCTGGGTTTGGATGACGTCATTGTTTAAATTAGCAAGGGAGAACAGATCACTTCTAACTGGTTGACTTGAGTCTTTGGCATTCTTCTACCTCCTATGCTCTTGTAGAGAACCTTTGGCCTAAGAATAGATTCAGTTTTAGACTTTCTTATTTCTTATTTCCCGTGTGGAAAATGCAAGAAAAATGGAAATGAAAGGAAACAAACAGGGCTCTCTAAGCCCTAGACTCTCTATTCCAGAACTCGGCACTCTGTTTTGGGAAAGTAGTACTTATCCACAGGGGTGTGTAGATGGGAAGGTCTGAGTGATTGTGACATCACTAGACCCAGGGAGGGGAAGAGGAATTGTGATCATTCAGCAGGACATGGGTGGGCAAACTGACCAATGATGAGAGGTAGATGCCATCTTCCTTGTATTTACTTGTTAAACTCAGCCACACAGTCAACATGAATGTACTGGGTAGCTACCGTGAGCTAGGTGCCTTGCTTGTGAAGGTAACATGCAAGTGAACTGTGTTATCTCATGTGGTTTGGGGTTAGGGGGTAATCGGCATGAAATGAAAATGCAGAAACCATTGTAAGTTGTCAGGAAGAGAAATTAAGGTACTTACTGTGAAAGAGACTAGGCCTCACTACAGGTCTAAAGAAGGGATATTTAAGCTTGACACATATGCTTATTAAAATATGAAGGTATTCTTTCAGCAGAGAAGATGCTAAAATTTGTAGGATTATCTACTCTCTTGCCATTTTATAGTCTGGCACACAGAATAAAGAAATATTTAGAACATGTCCATTTGTACTGGCCAGTTTTGTGTCAACTTGACACTGGCTGGAGTTATCACAGAGAAAGGAGCTTCAGTTGGGGAAGTACCTCCATGAGATTCAGCTGTGGGGCATTTTCTCAATTAATGATCAAGAAGGAAAGGCCCCTTGTGGATGGGACCATCTCTGGACTGGTAGTCTTGGGTTCTATAAGAAAGCAAGCTGAGCAAACCAGGGGAAGCAAGCCAGTAAGTAACATCTCTCCATGGCCTCTGCATCAGCTCCTTCTTCCTGTCCTGCTTGAGTTCCAGTCCTGACATCCTTTGGCCATCAACAGCAATGTGGAAGTGTAAGCGGAATAAAACCATTTCCTGCCTAACTGCTTCTTGGTCATGATGTTTGTGCAGGAATAGAAACCCTGACTTAGACACTGTTCCACTGGCAAATTCATCTACTAGGGGCTTGTCAGAGAAGCAGATACCATGTCCAAGGCAGAACCTGAGGAAGACTTAAAAACAGACAATTTACTCAGGGGTGATCAGGAGTATAGCAGCTGCAGGGGAAAGTGCAGGAGGCTGAGAATGGCAGAGTCATCCCTAGGTTCCAAATGACAAAATGGAGAAAATAGGGAAAGTAGCAGCATTGCTTTTGAAATGGCAGGGTGACTTTGACAAAGTGACTCTGCATCAAGAGGTGACCCTCCTCCTGCTAGAGTCGGTGGGTACATTATTAAATCATTTCCTTCTTCCTTCCTGCTGGAGATGGCATGAGGCTCAATCCTATCCAGAGGTGATATATTCCATGAAGGCTGCCCTCCCAGGAAGGGCTTAGTTCTCAGAAGGGGTATCATGGAGATACAGAGACGATATCTCATGCAGACAATCTAAAAAAAAAAAAAAAAAAAAACATTTTCTATACGCACAAAGCTCAGTGGAAGGGGGAAGAGATGAGGTATTAGCCTTGTGAAAAGATTTATCAAGATTTGACGAGCTAGCATTTGAAATGTAAATGAAGAAATTATCTAATAAAAATTGAAGAAAAAAAAGATTAAAAAAAAAAGAAAAGATTTGACGAGCTTTGACACAATCTATGTTGTGACAAGGTCCACCAGACTTGAACAGCTACTGTGGAGAGACACCATCCTTCCAGCTCATGTAAGATTCTCTTACTTGGTCATTTAGATTTCTCCCTCTATCAAAATATTATCTGAGTAGTGCACATGACGGCAGCATCATGGGAAACACAAAGGCCAAAAATACCTCACGACTGAAAGATGAGCTGCCAGCTACCCAGGCATTTACGTACATTATGACAAGCCTGTACTTCCTCGTGATGATTGTTCTGTACTTTCTGATGGTGGCTTGCCGTCCCTGTCCCGGCCCCCAGGCTGGAGATGTTGAAATAAAGAAAGGCAGAAACTGAGACGTATAGGTAATGCTAGCTGACTTTGCTCAGTGAGACTTCTACGTCACAAGAAGACATGGCCATATTTACCATTCCCTCTTTCACCTTAGTTTCAGATTATCTAGAAGAAAAAAAGACAGCTCTAAAAATTAACTGGTCATAATTTGTTTTATCTTATTTGGTCACTCAGTGAGCAGAGAGCCCAGAGGCCTAAGGGTCACCTGCAGGTCTAGGGATTTTGCGATTTTTTTTTTTATCAGAAATTCCCTGGCTTCAGGAGGACTGATTGGGTGCTGAGAGGTCACTCTTTGGCCAGCAGGGTTTCTAAACTGCTTCCTTCATGCATTAGGATGCCTATGGCTTCTTTAGATATAAAACTCCCCACAGCTATGAAGCTCTCTGTGGGATCTCATTGAAATGCTGCAGAGTCAGCCGAGCTAGACACACCAGCTGTCACTGCAGAGAAGACTCAGCGTCATAGATGCTGCTGATCCGCCAGGGTTGGGTAGTAGGGACGTTGTACAGGTACCAGAAGCCCCTTCCTGCTTTCTTCTTAAAATGAGAACAGCTGTCGCCGGAAAAAGTTAGGGATCAGCATGGTAGGCATCTTATTGTCTTCAGATCATTCAAGAGGGTCAGGGTAAGGACTAGATCCCCACCCCCACCCGTGGTCCATTGATTACAATCAAACCCTCCTCACTTGAATCGCTGTTTAAATGTCTCTTCATTTGCTTCTCAAAACCTTTTTAAGAACTAGGACAAAGACTGGAAGTCATTTGATGAGATCCTCTCTCCTCCGTGTCACAAATGCCCGCGTGCTCAGTACATTACAACTCATACAGCATTTCAGAAAATTACAACTCACACAGCATCTTAGCTAGAGGGATGAGATATGCTCTTGGCTTTCATTATTCAATTCTGCCATTATGCTGAGCACAGATCTTGGGTATGGTGGAAGAAACCAGGAGAGTTCAATTAACATTCAGGAAACTAAATGAGAAAGAGCAATGGTGGCTGAGATTGCAGGACTAATACTCCACAGTGGAAGAGTGGGGAGGAGTACTTGCCTTGGGCATATAGAAAGCAGAACCATCAGGATTTTGTGACAGTTGAAGTATGACTTCTGATAAAAGAGAGGAAGTCAACTTTTAAATAATGTATTCTTCGTAACTTCAGTAAGCAGAAGTTTTCATCTTTTTGAGGTAGGGTCTCTTGTAGTCCAGGTTGGGCTCAGAATAACTATGTTGCCATGTATGCCCTTGAACTCCTGATCCTCCTGCCTCCATCTCCCTAATTCTATACTGTAAGTGTGAGACACCATACCCAGACAAGTTAGTAGACTATCTTTAAGCCACTTAATATTCAAGTTCAAGATAAGCTGGGACAATGAGCATGCATGTCTGAAAATATTTTAATAACATTGTTAAAAGCAGATGTTTTATGGGAGTTTTCACATTGTTCAGATATTAAAGATATTTTTCCTAAAAATAATTTCAGTCTTTGAATATGAATAATGTATTAACATTCACATTAAACTTAGTTTTGTAGATCAAGCCGTTGAAGTATTATAGTTAATGTCTAGCTTATTTCATACTTGTAAACTTCTGATCAAAAGAATCTTATGTTAGCAGGGATAATATTTATTGTGATGTACTAATTAAATTGTCAATGCATCATGAGAAAGAAAACCCCACATTGTTAAGAAAATATTGTGGGGAAGGGGGGATTGTGGGAGGGGGTGACTGGAAGGAGGGCAGTGAGTGAGATACAAAGTGAATAATTAAAAATATTAAAAATATCATGCCATTATAGGCTGTTCTTTCTTTCCCATTGTGATATATTTTCTGACTTTTCATTTCCACTGAGCTCTCTAGAAAAATAGAATCAATAATATGTATGAAGATACGCAGTAAGTGATTACAATAAATTGACTCATACAGTTGTGGGAGTCAAGAAGTTCTGAACCAGGAGAGTTAATGGTCTATGCCTCTATTCAATTTTGTAATGACCAAAACCAGAAGCAGAGAAAGATAGATAACTCTGCTCAAACCTCTCTGTTCTATCTTAGCCCTTGAGGGATTAAAAGATAGCCTCTCAAAAGGTGACAGTAAATACCTTTTATTCAGTCTAGAGATTCAAGTGCCAACCTCTTCTGGAAGCATCCACAGATAATCTTTAATTAGCTGTCTGGCATACCTTAGTCCAGTCACTTTGATTCATTAAATTAACATCATTACCTCCCTCTGGAGTGTCACTACACAATGAAGCTTCATTCTGCATCAAATTCTACTTTCTGAAAAGCAACTCACTTAGTTGTCTCATTGACTTAGGCACAATCAATGTAGAAATGAAAACCAGAAACTTCAGGCAAAGTATAGATCATGATTATTATCTTAATATTGCACCTACAGTTCTGGACTTATATTAGCCACATGTGTTTATTGTATAAAATGTTTAGTGTGTTCATATAATTTTTTGTTTACTTCCTATTCTTCATAAAGTACTAAGAATGGAAACACAAGGCATTCAGAACAAGGCAAAATAAGGATGCTAAGAGTGAGTGTTTACTGGGGCATGGAGACTGTTCATGTTGAGAGTTATCAATGGACAGCATTTGGTGGTTCCAGTTATTTTGTTAATGTCATGCACATTCCTCCTTCTTTCGATTTGTTAGTCTGAAAATATTTATTCCTTGTGTTTTCTTGGGTGTGGTTAACCTCTTCAGGTTGGATCTTTTCCTCTTAGCACTTTCTGTAGGGCTGTATTTACACATAGGATAGATACTGCTTAATTTTGGTTTGATCAGCATTTCTTCCTGTATGGGTTGTGGTGGAAAGTTTTCTGGATATAGTAGCCTGCACTGGCATCTGTGGTATTTTAGAGTTTGTAGAACATCTATCTGGATGTTCTTTTAGGTGCCCAGAGTCTCCCCTGGAAAGTCAAGTGTTACTGTAATAGATCTGCCCTTACATGTTACTTGCTCTTTGCCTTGTATAGCCTTTAATAGTTTTCCTTGTCCTGTACAGTGTTTTGACTATTATTTACCATGAAGAATTTATTTTCTGGTCCAGTCTATTTGGTTTTCTTTATGCTTTTTGTACCTTGATAGGTGCCTTCTGTTTTAGGTTAGGGAAAATTTCTTTTATGATTTTGTTGAAAATGTTACCTGTGCCTTTGACCTGGCTTTCTTATCCTTCCTTTGCATCTATTTTTCTGAGGTTCTGTCTTTTTTGAAGTGTTCCAGATTTCTTGGATGTTTTGTGTCAAGATAATTTTTTAGATTAACATTTTCTTTGATCAAGATGTCCATTTCTTCTACCTTGTCTTCAGTGCCTGAGACTCTATTTTTTGCATTCTGTTGGTGAAACTTGTCTCTGATGTGTCCGAATCCTGAAAGTTCTCATTTCCAGTTTTAGTTTCATTTGGCTTTCTTTATTGATTCTTTCTACTCATTCATGTCTTGAACTCTTTTCTCCCTTTTATTGTGTTTTCATAGACTTCTTTAATGGATTTGTCCATTTCCTCTTTAAAAACCTGTACCATATACATAAAGCCTCCTTTGAAGTCCTTGTCTTGTGCTTCAGCCATATTGCATTGCTCAGAGCCTACTGTGATGAGGTTGCTTGCAAACACATTGTCATGGCTGTTATTGATTGTGTTTATTGTAATGGCTGTTTTGATTGTGTTTTTACTCTGACATCTGTGGGTGGCATGATTATTATTCACCAGAGAAGACAGTTTGGATATGGGTTTAAACCAATAGAAAGTCTTTATTAGAGGGCTGGCAAATACTCTGGGAGTTTGGGATTGCAAGTGTAGCCACAAGGTTTCCTTGGAGTGAGCTTTTAAGCATAGAAATCATATACTTGGTTGACACACTTCAGCTAACAAGAACAGATATCCAGAAGCCAAAAAGCAATGTCAGTACCCTCAGAGCCTTTCCTAGAACTACAGACTTTGATGGATTATGTTGTTTACATTTGGCAGATGTTACTGTCTATGTGCTGAGGTTTATGGTATGTATGGTAATTCTGCCATAGAGTCAGTTGTGCTAATCTGGAGGCTTGTTACAATTACAATCCTATTTGTTGATATCTGGTCTTGTTTTTTGTTGTGTGGGGACATTCCATTCCTTGGTTTTTGTTGTCTTCTCTGATTTTTAGGAGACTGGGGTGGCTGTGGGTTGCCTAGTAGGGAATACTTCTGAGATCCTATCAGGTATGGCCACTGGGACTGGGTAGAGTGTGTTTTTAGGTATTAAGAGCCAAACAATTAGGAACAGGGATGAACTAGACTGGGAGGAGGAGTTGAAAGTTTCCAGAGACAGGAGGAAGGCAGTGCTACCAGGATCTGCTTAGTACTTTGGGAGTAGTGGCAGAGAGTGAGGAGAGGCCATGGCGTGTGGTCTGATACAGAGCTAGTGATGGGATTTGGGGATTGGATTTGGAGGAGTGGAGAGACTGAAGGTCTGAAAATGGCTTACCTACTTCTCAGACTGGCATCATCAGCGGATTCCCAGGGAATGGTGGGAGCTGGTAGCTGAGACAAAAAGGATGGGGTCATGAGGAAGGCTGTAAGAAATTATCTGTATGACCGTCTGGAGATTGGGGCAGAGAAGGAGGAGAGGCCCCAGCAGGCAGTGTTTGACAGACATGGAGATAAGACTGGGACATTGGATTTTGAGGGAAGAAGGGAGAGTGAAGAGCTCCACCTTACTTTTTTTTTAAACTTAATTTATTATTATTATTATTAATTTAATTTTATTTTTTTACTTATTCACTTTTTACATCCTGCTCACTGACACCTCCCGGTTGGTCATGTCATCTCACAATTCTTCCCTCCTCCCTCTTCCCCTGCTCCTCAAGGTGGGTGGGGAGTCCCTGGGTATCCTCCTGGCACATCCTCTCCTACTGAGGCCAGACAAGTCAGTTCAGCTAGTAGAACATATCCCACAGACAGGCAACAGCTTTTGGGATAGCCCCTGCTCCAATTGTTTAGGACCCACATGAAGATCAAGCTACACATCTGCTACATACGTGTGGGAGGCCTAGATCCAGGCTGTGTATGCTCTTTGGTTGATGGTTCAGACTCTGAGAGTGCCAAGTGTACAGGTTAATTGATCTGCTCATTTTCCTGTGGAGTTCCTATTCCCTTCCTCCTATTCTTCGGTAAGAATCTTCAAGCTCCATTTACTGTTTGGCTATGGGTGTCTGTATCTGTCTGAGACAGCTGCTGCTCTATCTTACTTTTTGAGACAAGGTCTCTTACTGATCCCAGAGTTCACCAGTTTGTCAAGACTAACTGGAAAATAAGCCCCAGGGATGGCCCTGCTTCTGCACCTCCAGATCTGGAATTATAGGACTGTGTGGCAGCACGTTGTTTTCCTCCAAACCCAAGTCCCCGAGCTTGTACCATAAGCATTTTACTGACTTAGATACCTCTACAGTTTCTTATTATTTTTCTCGACAAAGTAAAATCGTCTATTTCTGGGGTGAAAATCAATGCCACGACATATGCATAGTGTGTTTTATGACTGACTTAAGTAAATTAACATGTCCATTATCTCAAAGGCCTCTCATTTTGTACTTTTTTTTGCCAATATCTCTCTATTCACTCTATTCCAGGCTTCTGGTAACAACAATTCCCCTCTTTACTTTTAAGAGTCTGATTGCTTTAGATTCTTCATTTTGTTCAGAGTCTACAGTTTTTTTCTCTCACTGGCTTATTTTAACTTAAAATAATACCTTTTTGGTTCCTATACATTCTTGCTAATGATAGACTATTTTCCTTATTCTTAGAGCTGAATAGTATTCCAGTGTGTGTGTGTGTGTGTGTGTGTGTGTGTGTGTGTGTGTGTGTGTATTGGGTACCTAGACTAGTTCTGTAACCTATCTTTGACTCAGTTCTAAATCAAAAGATATTAGTCAGACAGAGAACCAAATATCAATTAAGTGATGAATGAAGCTAAAGCCACAGACAAAGTGGCAACCATAAACTCCAAATGTTAGAACTTTTCTGCATGTAAGCTTAGAACATCCTGGTTGGATATAGGATTTTATAAATGAAAGATGAACAATCGGGGGAGATGGTTGGGTGATGGGTCTGAAGGCAGTTTCCCCAGAGAGAGAAGAAAAGGGTTAGTTGACAATGTTTCCTCTTTTCTTTCTTTTCTTTTCTTTTCTTTTCTTTTCTTTTCTTTTCTTTTCTTTTCTCTTCTCTTCTCTTCTCTTCTCTTCTCTTCTCTTCTCTTCTCTTCTCTTCTCTTCTCTTCTTTTCTCTTCTTTTCTTATTTATTTTTGTCAAGTATGGGTTTTTATTTTATTTTTTATTAGATATTTTCTTTATTTACATTTCAAATGTTATCCCCTTTCCCGGTTTCCCCTCCCAAAACCCCCTTCCCCTATGCCCTCCCCACTCCCCCAATGCTCCCCAACCCACCCACTCCTGCTTCCTGACCCTGGCATTCCCCTACAATGGGGCATAGAGCCTTCACAGGACCAAGGACATCTCCTCCCATTGATGACTGACTAGGCCATCCTCTGCTGCACTACAGAGCAATTGTGATAAAAACTGCATGGAATTGGTACATTGACAGACAGGTAAATCAATGCAATAGAATTGAAGACCCAGAAATGAACCCACACACCCATGATCACGTGATCTTTGACCAAGGAGCTAAAACCATTCAGTGGAAAAAAAGACAGCATTTTCAACAAATGGTGCTGGCTAACTGGTGGTTAGCATGTAGAAGAATGCAAATCAATCCATTCTTATCTCCTTGTACAAAGCTCAAGTCCAAGTGGATCAAGGACCTCCACATAAAACCAGATACACTGAAACTTATAGAGGAGAAAGACGGGAAAAGCCTCGAACATATGGCCACAGGGGAAAAATTACTGAACAGCTTGTGCTGTAAGATCAAGAATTAACAAATGGGAAATCATAAAATTGCAAAGCTTCTGTAAGGCAAAGGACACTGTCAATAGGACAAAATGGTAACCAACAGATTGGGAGAAGATCTTTACCAATCCTACATCTGTTTCCTTTTTCAAACTCACAGTCAGGAGGTCCTTAAGGTGGTTGTCAGCCTCATCCAAATCACAGGAGTTGAAAAGAACTAGTTCATGGAAATGTTTGTTTGATCTTACAAAGACTATTTGGAGTAGGCCTTACACAGCTTTACAGATGTGGAAACTGAGGCACAGGGAATGTCAGCTGTCACTTATCCAGTCTCACAATGAGGATGTGCTCCTGTCAGCCCTGAATCTCAGCAGTTTGCCCACGAATGCTTATTTTCAGTTACGCTTGTTCTCTTGCACCTTCAATAGTTTTTAAAAACTTGTATTTTCTACAATCTTTTTAAAAGTATCATTTTATTCTTTGAAAAAATATGAGGAGGCAAGGCCGAAAAAATATCTCTGAAATTTTCCTTTAACTTTCATATTCTCTAATATGCTTTTAAGTTTATTGTAAGACTGTCTGGGTGGGTTTAGTTTAAGCCCTCAGGCAGAGGATAAATTGGAATAATATTATACACAACTTAAAATATTATTCTGATGAACAGTTATAGTAGTTAACTGTAACCCACGTCTGAGTTCCATGTGGAAAACCTAACAGTTTAAAAAGTAACAGACCAATGGAATTTTGCTAATGCGTCCAAAAAGGAAATGTGATTTCACATGCATATTGTATGCATGTTTATGAATGCAATCATAGAGTCTGGAGCCTAGGTAGGAAACTTTGATGCAAATCAGTGAAGTGAAATATAAAAATAAAACATTGTATGACACGTCCTAAAGGGGAGCATTGCTGCTGCCTTTAATAAAACCACGTGGGAATTTAAACACCATCTGTAAGTGGCTGAGCGGTTCTGAGTATCCCTGGTGAAATTCATATATCACAAAATGAATGCTGGCTGGCCATAATTGACAGGGCAGCATGCTCCGCATACCTCCGTGAGATGCCAGAATTGTGATCACCTCCAGTAAATTCTGCGTTTACTTTGTATGAGGAACATGTAGACTCTTGTTTATGATTTTTAAAAAAGAAACTAATTGGAGCAAAGATTTAGAATTATAATCTCAGTTAAGGATGGACCATGTTATTTAGGTAACAGATTCACAAGTGTGTGTGTGTGTGTGTGTGTGTGTGTGTGTGTGTGTGTGTGTGTGTGTGTGTGATTGCTTGTTTTCACCAAAACTACTTTTTAGTGATTTGGTTGCAAAGAGTTCATTGTATGTTTAAATATACCAAGGACAATTTGGAATAGTGTATTTGGTTGACTCTTCTCCCATCCCAATCAACTTGAATTCACAAACCTTCAGGAATGGCTTCATATTAATGTGACTTTTAATTATGGAATAAAATGTTCACAGCAGTTAAATTTTTATGTCAAATTAACTTGGTAGTTGGCTAGTAACAAAAATATTTGTTTATATACCTTGGTTAAAATTCTAGTTTGGCAGCCAGGTGTGGTGGCACATGCCTTTAATCCCAGGACTTGGGAGGCAGGAGGCAGAGGCAGGCGGATTTCTGAGTTCGAGGCCAGCCTGTTCTACAGAGTGAGTTCCAGGACAGCCAGGGCTATACAGAGAAACCCTGTCTTGAAAAACAAAAACAAAAGAAACAAACAAAAAATTCTAGGTTGGTGTTGAGGATTATGCCTGTAATCTCAGCACTTAGGAGGTTGAGCAACACAAGTTTAAGGCCAGCCTCAATTGCACACTGAGTTCATGATGCCCAGTCTCAGAAAAGTCCAAATCCAACCCTACACTCATCCACCTACAAACCAATCAATCAAAGACAAATAAATTCCAGTGGATGAACTTGAACTTCTCCCTCTCCTTCAGTAAACAAAAGCTACATTATTTGACTGCTAATGCTTGGTGCTGATGACATTTTAAAAATGAATGCTAAGGAGAAAAATTGAGTGTGTATGTGACTTCATATGCAACAAAATCCTAAATACTATACCCAGTACATGATACAGCTGTGTGTGTGTGCGTGCGCATGTGTGCATGTATGTGTATGATATATGTGTGATGTGTATGTATGTGTGGTGTGTATATGTGTGGTGTGTGTATGTGTGTGTGGTGTGTGTATGGGTGTGTGTGTACATGTGTGTGTGTGTGTTATCAGAATTGTGAAGTTTCATCTATTTGCTGCTTATTTTGAGAACAGTGACCTAGACCTCTTGTGAAATATCCTCCTTCAATTTCTCCTCCTATAAATAACTGGCTTTGAGGCTGGTGGCTTGTAATCAGTGAATTATGATTGCTGACTGGGGCTCTATTATCAACCACAGCATTGATGGGGCATTTAGTCCTCATAGCATTCCTGTGAAGTAAGAATTATAATTACTTTCGTTTACTCCCAAGCATACCAACACTCAGGGAGTTTAGACCACTTGCAAAAAATACCATCAAACAATGTGGGTTAACAGACATTCATTTTGTTTTGTTTTTCTTTGGACATTGTGTTGATTTTGATGAATAAACAGAAGACAGTCTATGCTTTTTTTTTTTTTTAAAGATTTATTTTATTTTTATTATATGTAAGTACACTGTAGCTGTCCTCAGACACTCCAGAAGAGGGAGCCAGATCTTGTCATAGATGGTTGTGAGCCACCATGTGGTTGCTGGGATTTGAACTTATCACCTTCGGAAGAGCAGTTGGGTGCTCTTACCCGCTGAGCCATCTCACCAGCCCCCCAGTCTATGATTTTAATTCTTTCATAATTTACTGGAGAAGGGAGATGAGTTTTTTGTAGGCAGATTATAGTTTACCAATGGTCCACTTGTGGAACTACTGCTCTCTCTTGCACATGTGGAGACAGAATAAACTGGACATTTATTCTTAGGGCTGTTTTTAGCAGGGTACTTATTTATGGTGTCAGTGGAAACATATACATGAGAAAAAACTGAATAATTTTCTATATATATACATGGCATCCACCGCTGATTGTGTTCAGGATCAGTTTGTTATTTATAAATGATTTCAGTATTTTTTACTCACTTCAAAAATATATCACTTGTCATTTTAAATGGGTTTAAATTTATAAGTTGAGCATTCTGTGTCCTTTCCATCTGCATGGTTTGATGACATGAAGTTTAGAACAGCAGCAGAGCCGTCTGTAGATCTGCCTAGACTTTAGAGGAAAACAACTGGGCCAACTCTTGAAGCATCGAACCCTATGAGTAAAAGGCCAGGATGCTGACTGCCCACGATCCTTCTAAGACCTCTTCCCTTGAGACCCCTGTGGCTGATATAGGTGCCATCATGTTTGTAAAGTTAACAGACTGATTCAAAATGGAAAGGCTATCCAGGTTGGACTAATTTTATTAACTACTTTTCAGCTTCATTGCTTAGCTGGTATAGTCAGATTCTATTCTGTTCCTTTTCCAACCGGTGAACTGAAATTCAACATTGCCATTACCAACCAAAAGTTAGCACAGTCTCCAGGGTGAATGGTCTCAATTGTCCACAAGACTGCTCTCAAGTGAGATAGAGAAACTGCTATGGTGCCCCTCCAAAGTCAAGATGTATTTCCTTCAGCATCACACTGGTATATTCATTCCATGAAATCAACCCAAGCTTTGTCATTCTAGAGTTTTATTGGAATCTTATCACACATTCAAGATTAACAAATCATGGGGCACAGGAAAATGTTTCATCTCCAGTCCCCGCCTTTCCAGAGATTCAAAAATTGAAAAGTTCTACCTCCTCTGTGCCAGGTCTTCCTAGTGTTCATTTTCCATCCTTAGACTAGTTATGGCTCCACCATGAACAGCTTCATTGGGATCACACAAACACTCTAGTCATCGAGTGGATTTGGTGTGTGTCTTACCACCTTAAGGATTTTGTTAAAGTTCAGGCCTCTTAGCAATGCCTTCTTGGGTGGGTAGGGGAGCAGGGCGGAGGATGGGGGAGAGTTTAGGAGACTTTCGGGATAACATGTGAAATGTAAATGAAGAAAATATCTAATAAAAATTGGAAAAAAAGGATTGGTCTCATCACAATGATATCTCATTAGACATATTCAGATATTCCAAAACCCCAAAGAATCCACAATCCCATAGCACTTTGATCTCAAGAGCCCTGTCTTGAAAAATGAAAACCAAACCAAACCAAACCAACAACAAAAAACAAAACAAAACAAAAAACCCTCAATGTTTTCTTATTTCATTTATATGAGAAATCAGAAGTGGTTATCTGAAGTTGAAATGTGGTTTGTCATTGATGCTACAGATATTCTCATTGGGATCCATGTTTGTCTGCATTTTTATGATTAGTCCTAATACTAGTTTTATGTCAGCATTCAAGTTGCAGACTACCTGGCTCCTAAGACTGACAAATAACTCTTGATCTTTTACGGTAAGTAAAGTTTGTTCATCAAAGCTTCAGTTCATCAATAATGTATTCAATTTGAAATCACAATAAAAATATAAAATTCAAAATTGAAATTGGAAAAAGGAATAAAAGCTAAGAATGAGAATGAAATGTTGAGATGCGTGTCTCAAATGTAAACAACAGGTCACTGGGAAAGTGAGCAAAAGCGACAGAAGACTCACAAGCAGGGAAGCAGGGTGTTACAAACACAGTTTTCAAACGAAAGAGGAGCAAGGAAGTTATTCTCATCAACTCACAGTGGAACCAGTCAGATCCAGTCAGATCAAACCTGCGAGATCAAATTTCTGTGAAAGGAAACTATCATCATCAATTAAAGTGGCAAAAATGGAAGTTTCGAAAAAATGTTCATATCAAATTCCTGATTCAGAGGCAGCAAATGTAACTTTGGCCCACTCATTAGATGCTGAGGAGAACTGTATTCATAAAATCTGACTGGAGGCAAAAGACTTTGGAGTGCTCTTCTGTTTATTGGATGATGGTTTTGGAAAATGGCTGTCATATCCGGACACGACTGTGGTTGTTTCTAGCAAGTCACCATCCGATTCAAAGCTGTGATTATGATTTTCCATGGGATAAACATGGCAGAATTTATATTTCATTTTAAGCACTATTCTTCAAAATTCTGACAGAACTAGTGTTCATGGTTGGTTTTGGCAAGTGGAGGTATTCATAACTGTAAACATATTCTTGATTAGAATCACATGAAATGAGTCTCGATGTGGTGGTGCACTCCTATAACTTCAAGACCAAGGTAGGGGGATTGCAATCTCTAGGCCAGCCTGGGCTATGTAAGAAAACCCTGTGTCAAAGCTAATAAGCAAACAATTAAAAAAAATCGTAAGTACCAAAGGGGGAAAAATATGTATGCACTGAAAAATTCAAGTAAGTAACAAATAATTGATATTTTGGAAACAAAGAGGTAAATGTAGGAAAAATAGAATGATTTATATAATATACTGAAAGATAATACAGACTAATATTTACCAAAGACAATATGGGCTTTCAAAGTGCTAATGTGGACAGAAAAGTCAAAAGGGAAATAGCTGTAGTATGAATTATTCCAAACTTGTTTATCAGGTAGATGGTCCTGTAAGATACTTAAAAATAAGGAAAATATAGCTTCTCTCTTGAATTAAGAATTCAAATTTCAACTTTTTAAAAATAAGAAAGTGGATATATTTAGTATGACTGGGCTTCAAAATATTGAGAAGCTTCTCAAATAATCATCAAATTGTAGAAAATTAATTATTAATTTATATTTGAATGTATGCTATCCATTTGGTTTGCTATCAATAGCCACAGTTAAAGATAATGACAATGTTTTTTTTTTCTAAAAAAGAGATGGTGCTTAGCAATAAGTTTAAAATCTTTTAATGAAAAAAAAACCTTTTTCTATGGTGCAAGAAATTATGGGTGAGATATATAACCAGGAAGATATCTCATTAAAATAGAAGAGAATCATAAGAAATAGAAACATTTCCTTAGTTATTGTGCAAGTGATGCACAGAGGTTCTCAACTTTTCTAATGCTTCAATCCTTTAATATAGTTCCTCATGCTGTGATTCCCAACCACAACATTATTTTCAAAGCTACTTCATAACTGCAATTTTGCTACTGTTATGATCGTAATGCAAATATCTGATATGTGACCCTGTAAAAGTTTTGAAGGACTCCCAGGGGGTGGCAACTTACAGGTTGAGATGTGCTACATTGTTTGTTGAAACTGCTTTCTGGATGCTTTAAGAACTTGTAAAATCAAAGAGACTTATGCCTATAATTAAATACTTTCATGATATTTTGGGGATAATTTATCATGAGCATCTCCATTTTATTATTTGAACACAATGTGTTAATTTCACATTTTGACCCTCCTGTTTTGTTTTCCAGTCTCCATGTTTGAAATTGTTGCTGTCAGTGGCAAGTGTCTCAGCAAGATGTTTCTCCAAATTAGACAGAAAAATGTCTATTTAAGAATTTCCTGATTTGTCCACCATTACTGTATAAAAATCTGAATAGCAACAGAAATAGTCAATTTATAGACATTTTATGTGATTTTAAATGTGCATACATTTAAAAATTAGTCATGCTAGATTTTTTTTTCTGTATTCTATCACCCACACATTGCTGGGCCATAAAGAGAACTTTAACATATGCACAATAAAAGTCATATTGTTTTCTTTGATAGTTTGTCAGACTTTAACCGTGCACAAAGCATAGCTTTCAATTTGGAAGGCAGATCAATAGAGAATGTTATTTTTGACTTTAACAGTGTGTTAAGCTTATGTAAAACTTAAGGGTTTAGATATGGATGCCTTCATTGTGTTCAGCCAAAACATTATACTAGATATTACTAGTATTATCTAGAAATACTAGTAATCTAGCATTATTAGTAATTACTAGTATTACCTAGTAACACTAGTAATTTGTGTTATTAGTAATTACTAGTAATCTAGTAATTTTAGTATCTAGGATATTAGTAATCCCTAGATTGAGATAAAACATGGGAGGACATGAGTCCCAGGGCTTCTTCGTAGCCTTCTCTTTCCTAATAGTAAGGGTCAAATAGGTAAGAGGTGTAGGAGGTAGGAATATTACTGTCACTCCAACTACTCAGTAGATTCTTCCTGATTTCTTGCCTTCAGCTTTCTTGAGTGGAGAAAACGTTTTGCTTTTGAATGAACCCTTGTAAGTCAGCTTCTTCTCTTGTTCAAAAATCCAAAGAAATATGCTTTTGTCTTTTTCCCAACTTGCTTCCAAGGAGAGGAAATGTCATGCCATCTAGAAGAATTATTAATTTGCCACAGTCTAGACCTATTAAACAGAACAATTGATTGCAACTATTATTTTAAGCAGTTATTATACATGGTGTATGCCAAAGCTGCTAAAAATCACGATGCCTGTTACTGCCAATATGGGAAGCTGCATTATTTTTTAATGTATATTTGTGTGAACTTATACTTTTTGATACAAATAGTAAGTGGTATTTCATGGGAACTTTCTCAGCCTGTGTCCAGTGTTGTAAAAAAGAAAGTCAAACTACATGTAACTGGCAATCATTCGCATAGTGAAGGAGGCAGGCACCAACCACATTGTTCCCTAAAGAGACAAGTTATATTTTACTTCTCTCAACATTGTTTAATCAGCAGGACCTGCTTTAAGCAAGACAGGGTCTTTATTCAGAAGCTTATTGTTGTAACATGTTCTGTATCCATTCACGTTTTTCTTAGCCTCTTTGAACTCATCCAGGTAGGCTTTAAAGGCTGAGAGTTGTTGAAAACTGAACAAATTCCCATGCCCCCTGACTTTTGTTGCTTCCAAATAAGTGAATAGACACATCCTTATCATTCATTCGGTACCCGGCCAATTTGTTTCCCTTTAGTTATCCCAATGAATGCTACAAATGTCAGCTTGGCTGGGCCTTTTGAAATAAATCCCACACGGAGAAGGAAATACTCTGTGCACGACTTGCTAAAGATATTTAGAATGTGTTTCTCCCAAGATTAAAGTGGAAAATCCAAAGTTCATGATCTATCCCAGCAATAGTGCTCAGTGAGGCTTTGTTATATAGACCATTTCCTTGTATATGACACTCATTAAAACAGAAAGGGCCTTATGGAAAGGCTCATAAGGTGACGTTTTCCTTCATATAATATTTTCTATGTGTAATGTTCAAAAGTGACGTGCCCTGGAAAGCATTACAAAGGATTTCTCTTGTAGATCTGTGCTCATTTAAAATTTATTTTGGATTGTTCTTTGGCCAATGTTTCACAGTTTACGTTTGTGCATGAAGGTCCCCGAGCACGTATTTTTTTATCCTGACCACACTTTGGTCATGTGTGACCAGTTTCATCCAGTGCTATGCATCTAATTTGCCATTTTCTGCAACTAATAGGATAGTCATGAAGGATCTGATTAGGAGAAACTTGTTTGTGAATGAAAGTGGCCCTCTCTAACTTAGAGAATAATTTTATCCACTGGAAGTATTTTTGTACTGGGTCCTGTAAGCAAAGCTTCCAGTTGGAAAAAAAAGACATCTGATATACAGCGCTATGGTATAGTTTATCAATAGTGGTCATTCTGGTTAATGGCTCCTTTGTGTGATGCAAACAGTTTTCTATTTCTATGTCTTTATGGCAGGTTTCAAGTGTATAACCTATGGATATGCATGCCCAACAACATTTGTGCAGGGGTAATCTTCTTTCTCTTACTATTTAAAGGAAATGTTCAAACTTCCTTTTTAGTGATTCTCTTACTCATTTATTCAATGTCCTTTTTCCTTTCTTTGAGAACATTTCATTTTATGAATTCATTATACATAGTACTATGTTACTCAAGGACATTTTTATTCATTTATACATTGTGTATTCAGCACATCTTCCCATGTCCCTTTCCTCTCCACTAGATCCTTTTGTTCCCCTAGACAGTTTCACTTTTGTTTTAATGTCATATATACTCATATATATGCACATATACACATATGGCTTCGTGTAGTTATATAAAAATCCAGGGAACCACACATTTAGAAAGTCCTTGCCTCTATGAAGAATTGTGTTGGAATTTTGATGGAGATTGCGTTGAATCTGTAGATTGTTTTTGGCAAGATGGCCATTTTTACTATATTAATCCTGCCAATCCATGAGCATTAGAGATCTTTCCATCTTTTGAGATCTTCTTTAATTTCATTCTTCAGAGACTTGAAGTTCTTGTCATACAGATTTTTCACTGGCTTGGTTAGAGTCACACCAAGGTGTTTTATATTGTTTGTGACTATTATGAAGGGTGTTGTTTCCCTAATTTCTTTTTTAGCCTGTTTATCCTTTGAGTAGAGGAAGGCCACTCATTTGTTTGATTTAATTTTATATCCAGCTACTTTGCTGAAGTTGTTTATCAGCTGTAAGATTTCTCTGGTGGAATTTTTGGGATCACTTAAGTATACTATCATATCATCTGCAAATAGTGATATTTTAGCTTCTTCCTTTTCAATTTGTATTCCTTTGACCTCTTTTTGTTGTATAATTGCTCTAGCTAGAACTTCAATATTTGAATAGACAGGAGCCTGATCTAGCTGTCTCCTGAGTGGCTCTGCAAGACCCTGACAAATACAGAGGTTGGCTCACAGCTGACAATTAAACTGAACGTGGGGCCTCTAATGGATTAGTTAGAGAAAGTACTGAAAGAGCTGAAGGGGTTTGCAACTCCATAGAAAGAACAACAACTCCAATTAACCAGACCCCCAGAGCTCCCAGGGCCTAAACCACCATCCAAGGAATACACATGGAGGGACCCATGGCTCCAGTTGCATATGTAGCAGAAGATGGCCTTGTCAGGTGTCAATGGGAGGAGAGGCCTTTGGTCCTGTGAAGGCTGGATTCCCCAGTGTAGGGGAATTCAAGGTTAGGGAGGTGGGAGTGGGTGGGTGAGTGGGGGAACACCCTTATAGAAGAAGGGGGAAGGAAGATGATATAAGGAATTTCTAGGAGGGAATTGGGAAAGGGGATAACATTTGAAGTGTAAATAAAGAAAATATGCAATAAATAAAAAAGAAAAAAGAAAAGAAAAGAAAATCCTTGCCTCTAAGCCCAACATTTTCCTCTAACAGTTTCAGACCTTCAGTTTTTAAATTAAAGTCTTATTGAAAGAGAAGAGAGTTTTGGAGTGAGTCTTGTCCGCATGCAGTAGGAATGCTAGGCATAAGGATAGCAGTGTCCTCATTTGTCTGGGCTTGCATTAGATGATGATGAAGATTAACATCATTGAAGGGGCAAGTTACTTTGAAAACGGACAACAGGGACAGCTATCAAAAACAAAACAAAACAAAACAAAACAACACTTATGGAACCACATTAAGTTTTAGAGCAGCAGGTCACTCCAAACATGAGGTTTATTAATGGGGTTCAGCATTAGGAAGGTTGAGAATCATTGCTTTTGAGGGTGGGCATATGTGCGACATTTACTTTGAAATTTACAGGAAGATAATAGAAAGTTGAGAAGATTCTTAGAGGAAAAAACACTTACAATAGCCCAGAGTCCAGAAAGAATATGTTATGTTTGACAGAGAAAATCAACTCAAGTCCAAGGCTGAAAAGGGAGAAGAGAAAGCATGATGCCAGAGTCTGCCACCTTTCCCCAGCATGTTTCAGATCAAGCGGATTATTTTTAAAGTTAACTAAGGTGAACCATAATAAAAGACACATCTGCTCAGCAAATTACCATCCTGATTTTAGGTTGAGCCATACGCCTGTGCACTCAGAGTTGGTTGCCTTCATACCCTTGCCAGGAGTTAGACCCAGATTTGCTCAAGGCAAGTCCAGTTTTTAATGTGTCCTTTAAGTGATAGTGGTGCCAGCAGGATTTAGTTTCAGCTGCAAGTTCATACAGATGTGTCTAAGTTTGGGATTGGAAGTCAGAAAGGGGACTGGACCATGGCTCTGTGCTGTTGTAATGGACTTAGGTTCTGTCTGGGCAGCAAGGGTAAATATCATCCAGGGCTTCTGAACTGACTGACCCAAGTGCTTCGATACAGCCCATGCTCCTGGAGCTAGTATGTCTCTGAGGTCTATCAAGGAGGAGGGGGGACTGTGACCCTGAGATTCTAGGCTGCCTTGGTGTCTCTGACTGGATAGCTGTAAGAGAAATGTGGAACACACAGATGTATGCTCCGTAGACAGTTGCAATCCCCATCTTTATTTCCAACACAGAAAAGGAGTGGAAATTAGCACTATTCTTGGAGAGTCCTCAAGGTGGCAGCCATGCTGGTAGTACTCAGAGCATCCATTGTGTGAGTTCTCAGGTATTAGAGATGCTAGCAGAAAAGACCCTCAAGACTCCCAGAATGGCACACCATAGACTGTTCACCAAAGAAAAGCCAATATATCTCATTTAGGGTGACCTTAGTGTCTTTACTTAAGGAAGAGCTTAAAGGAGTTCAATTGACCGGACAGCAGCTGACCCACAAGTTTGCTAATATCAACAAACAGGGATAACAAACTCTGCAGAGATTGTTAACAGGTAGGTACTGCTATAGCTGCTGTGCCTCTGAATTGCTCACTGAGGCATGGCAATATCGGAAACTCTACAGAAGTCATGAAGAAAACAGTCAACAGAGCAAGGTTTGCTTACACAAACAGCTAGCAGGCTTGTATTATATAATTATTTCTTTGAATGTTGAGTTTTATTTCATAGACCACGTTACCAAAAAAAAAAAAAAAAAATACAACTAGTTCATTGGAAGGATACCTTGCCTGCAGCAGTTTTCTCTGTGTGACCATTCAAAGAGATGAGGGCGAGAGAGACATCATATTTTGAACCATCTAGTTCAGCTCTTGGGAGTCATCAGTCCGGTGAGTGTGACAATTCTGTAGTTTAATGGAAGTAAAGGAAAGAGAACTTCTCATGTGACATCTGATACTGTGCAGCTGATGTCATTGGTATTGTCACAGAATACGTTCCACATAGTTTTTAATCATAGGGTTGGCTCTGTTAGAGGAGTCAAGCCTGTGGTCTGATAAGTTCCTTCTAAAGATGCCTACAACAGGGTCAAAATTTGATCAGTAAATAATCATTCCTCTGAATATTGCATTTTTTTCTTCATAGAACACTGTACTGACTGGGTTTGTGTGTCAACTTGACACACTCTGGAGTTATCACAGAGAAAGGAGCTTCAGTTGGGGAAGTCCCTCTATGAGATACAGATGTGGGGCATTTTCTCAATTAGTGATTAAGGGGGAAGGGTCCCTTGTGGTTGGCACCATGACTGGGCTGGTAGTCTTGGGTTCTATAAGAGAGCAGGCTGAGCAAGCCAGGGGAAGCAAGCCAGTAAGAAACATCCCTCCATGGCCTCTGCATCAGCTCCTGCTTCCTGACCTGCTTGAGTTCCAGTCCTGACTTCCTTTGGTGAAGGAACAGCAATGTGGAAATGTAAATTGAATAAACCCTTTCTTCCCCAACTGCTTCTTGGTCATGATGTTTGTGCAGGAATAGAAACCCTGACTAAGACAAACACCTTTTAAAAAATATAGCTATCTCATTGGAAGGCTACTTTTAAGTGCCTTGAAAGAATTACAAATATATGTCACTGTGGTCTGGAGTTTAGAGAGTGCAGAGGAATAGGAAAGGGGGGAGCCTTAGGGGAAAGAAATGTTTCCCTGAGAAAATTTGCTTCTAGTAGTTCCTGAACTTGTGTGTAGCAGCAAAAGACATATGTTTTATAAATCTCTGATCATCAGCGTCGTATTCACATTTTGTTGTATGAGTTCTCTTTTTTGTGTGGCGCTTGTGCACATACAATTTGTGTGTATATATTTACAAGGGCTTATTTGTGTGTAGGTATGTGTGCACATATATGACTATGGAGAACAGAAGTTGGTGTTGGGTATCTTCTTCAGTCATTTCTTATTTTTTTGAAAGGATCTCTCACTAAACCTGAAGCTCATTATCATCAATTAGGCTAGGCTCCTGGTCAATGAACTATAAATATTCGCCAATTTTCCTCTGTCTACCCCCATGCATGGAATTTCTCACATGTAACTTTGGTCACATTTAAAAAAATATAGATTCTAGGGATCTGGACTCTGATCCTCAAGAATTTACTGAGTGAGCTAACTCCCCAGTCCTCTGGGTTAACTAACTGTAGTAGTTTTTTTTTACGACTAATAAATCTATAAGTTTCTTTTCTATGAATAAGTCTTTGTAACCGTTGTTTATTGTTAACAGAGTAGGTAAACTTATATAAAATTATAAAATAAAACTACCTGTAAAACAGATATACATATAGACACGTAGCACGCAGGACCAGGAGTACCTCCGGTCTTTTTCCGGAGAAAATCTTAACCTCAATATTACAGTTGTAAGCTGCCATGTTGGGGTTGGTAGTTAAACCCAGGTCCCCTGGAAGATCTATTAGTCAACTAGGCAATCTCTCTAGCCTGAAAATAGTTTTGTTTTCATAATGTTGAATGGAGCTTTAGAAACTGAATAAGGCATTAAAGTAAAATAGTGAATGTGGGGAATTGCAGACTGGTATCCAGTCAAGCTGAGGTCTGAACCCCGATGGTCATAATTCACCTACATGACACGGTAGGCATTCCCTCATGATCCTGGAACTCTAGCCCTTGCCTAAGGTACCACCTCCCACAGCCCCCACAAGAGAAGCATAGTCAGTAGTCACATAAGCAATGGCCTAAGCTTCTGACCTTCAGCTAAACTCCTTCCCAGTTACCTAGCAACAGTGAAGACCATAAAAAGGGGTGCTCAGCCCCCACCATGCTCTCTTGCTCTCACTCTTTTGTCCTCTCATCTCTCACTTCTCTCTCCTCTTCCCTTTCTCTTTGTCTTCTTCTTTCCTCTCCCCTCTTCCTCTTTCTCTTTCTCTCTAGCCTTTCCTCCCCCCTCTCTCTTTCTACCTTCTCTCTTTCCCTGCAATTCTATGATAAAGCTCTTAAACCATAGTGTCTCTGCTCCTTAAAGGCCCACTGAGCACTCTGGTTAGTGTTGGGAACTTCTTCCCTCATCCCTCTCTCCCACAACCCTGGTGGCTTTAGCAAAGTAGCTCCAGAGGGGTCCCCAGGCAGGGCTGCCCCTTGGCCATCTCCTGAAGAGTGGGATAGAGGAATGCCTACCCAGGGATGAGTGGATAGGATAGGTAGCAGTCCTCCCATGCCTGACTGACCAGAGAATAGGGAAACTCTGGCCAGGCGTGGGCATCTTTTCCCTTTTCCCACTTCTGCCCGCCGCCCCCCCCCCCCCCGGGTCCCCTCCTCTTTTAATTTGTTCCCAACAAGTGAATATCATGAAACAGGAAGGAACTGCAGGTGACAGAGGAGAGAATAAAGAAAAAATGTGTACATGTATGAAAATATCATACTGAAACCCATCACTTTATATGTTAACTAAAACCATTTTTAAATGTCTAGATGGCACTGTTGGGTTACCATGGAGGAAATGGTGTAGTTATGTAGCATTTAGCATTGGTTACCTGCCTTTGAAAATTATCAAATGTCCCTGTAGATTATGGTTCTGGTGATCCCATGGTCATGATGAGGGTTTCAAGTGTCTGAGAGGGATGCTTCATATGTGAGCCTGTGCTCATAGGGAAGGCTGCTAATGCCTGAGAGGATGCCTTCATTTGCACTAACATTCAACAAAGCATTCAATGCATTGTCTTCTTTTCCTAGTTGCATTTTATGCTTTGGCTGCCAAGTTACAATTAAGAAAAAACACTCCGGAACCCACAGTATAGATAAATAAAAGATAAATCAGACACGATATGTTAAGAGTTGAGATTATGGGATAATGAATTAAAATGTTCAAGAATTTATAAAAGAATCATGGTGTAGTTAAAATAGCATATAATAAAAATCTAAAGCTCATAATATGTTCACCTTTTTTTTTCTTGCAATAAATCTTTGTATTGTTATTTTGCTAATGAAGAAGTAGGGGACTTGTAGTGTGACCTGAAAGTTCCTTTTCTACAAAATAGCATGGGTCAATGACACCTTTTGTATCTTCTTCAGGACCATGGAGAAGTTGCACAAAGACTGCATGAGACGCCTTCTCTTCCAACACTAGTGGTCTATCATTATTATGTTCCCCATTTCATAAATATCGGGTGGAGAAAGAATTGAGCACCATCTCCTCTTAACTATGGGGAGAATGTGTTTAAGCAAAGGGAGCTTGGACTGTTTCTTAAATATGTGGAAATCTGAAATCTTATTGCAGTACAGTTGGGCAGATTTTTTTTTTTTTTTTTTTTTGTCACTGTGAGTTTGCCTATGTGTTTATCCAGGAATGTAATTCCCCCAAAAGCCAAAGAATTAATAATTTTCTGGAAGAGGTATTTTCTCTCTTCTTTACCAAATGATAGAAGAGTTAAAAAGAGATTGCTTGATTTGTGGACATTTCAAAAGCTTTTAGCATATTTAGGATTAAAGAGTATGTGGTCTAGAATACAAACTTGTGCAAGAGTCTCACCCATCATGGCTCTGTGCCTTCACAAACAGGTGTACTTTATATAGATTTGGCTTGAAACTTAAAATAGTGTCCTAGTTCCATGGTAAAGCATGAAATGGCATAATATGGGTATTTGTGTGCTATTCTGGATATATTATACAGCATGTGGATATGAATATATAGGTGAAAGAAAACTCATCTCATCTTCTTTCATAGTTAAAAGAAAAAGTAATTAAAAATAAGCCCAAATGTTGGGAACACACACGCAACTTTGGAGTACTCCTCATGCACATAGAGTGGTCAATGCTACATGGATTCCCAGCTACTAATAGGCACAAGTATTTACTCTCTTTTTGCTATATTAGGATTATCGCTAGTTATTTTTCTGTCCTTACTCAACTCTAGTCCCAATCACTGATGAATGCTTGGTTGTTTCTCATCTCCTTGGGTTTAGATGATGCACACTTCATGGGCAGCATCATGGTCCTTGTTTTAATGACTATTGGCTGTGAAAGATATATTCAGGTCGTAGAGAAACTCTTTGGCTAAGTTACCAACATGGAGTAGGTCTAGGAAGTACAGAATAAGACTCAGCTTGCCTGTTGTTTCTGGAAACAAGTTGGAAACATATTTTCAACCAGGGATGGATCAGCTTAATGCTAATGATGGTGTGCTGGAGATGAGTGTGTGTGGGGATGTCTGAACACTATGGGCCCTCTCTATGCATTGATGACCACTAGTAGGCATGCTCTGGACCAGGACTTCCCAAACTTTTATGGACACCAGAATCATCTACAAGGCTTGTTGAAACACACATTGCCCCAACAACCATTATCCCAACAACAGTTCCTATTCAGTGGTCTTGAGTGATGAATGATAATAAGGACATATGAGAAAGATTCGGGTAGTTTGGACTCTAATGGTGGTGAACTGTACTTCTCTAC
Organism: Mus minutoides; assembly: GCA_902729485.2. NCBI lineage: Eukaryota > Metazoa > Chordata > Mammalia > Rodentia > Muridae > Mus > Mus minutoides. Next base: position 97,478 of record LR753829.1, on the reverse strand, counting down.
TTCACAGAACATCTTTCTAGTATAATTCAGTGAGATATTTCATGTGAACTTAGGTATTCTTTGTTTTAAATCCTACATGCCTCTGTCTTCAAGAAAACCTCATAGATTACAGAAGAGTCTAACTCATGGATTTAAGATGTACAATTTTGAAAATAGGATAGCAGTTCATATAAAATAATCCTTAAGTAATTTCCCGAAAGTACAATTGTGGATTTCATATAATGTAGCCATAGTGCATGCACGAACCTATTGTTAGTGCTGAGCAAATTTATTGGAAGATGGCATCAAGAACTCAAGTTGTCTTTATTTACTATTTATGACTACTGTAATTTTATGGAGTAATTATATATTTTTGTGGTAGAGTCATGAACTCAAATGTCTAATTGGTCCATGAACCCACTGCAAATGAGGAGAATGGTTTGGTGGTAAGTGTGGTAAGTGTGGTGAGCTGGTGGCCTGTGTCTATTTAAGAACACAGTCTTCCAGCAATCTAGCAGATAGGTGCCAGGGAGGAATGTGGGCTGCCTTGCCATGGTTTCCTTTCAAGAGAATCCAGAAGTACAGAGTTTTATATGAACTTCTCCATCTTCCTTAATGTCAGCTCTCAGAAGGACCAAAAGCACACTTGGAAGCCAAGTCTAAATTTGCTTTTACCATCAAACAACTTGAGCATTAGAGATTTTGTAAACCGTGCTTTTGTGAATGTCAAGTGTTTGGTGTTCAGTATTATGAGAGTTTCAAGTAGTTTAAATATGTAGTTGCCCTTTAACAGCAGTTTTTATTTTAATGAGGGAAAAGAAGTGTACTATGGAATCTCATTTTGGGGGCAGGAGATGGACTAGGAGGTTCTTCACAGAATAACACACATGTATCTTTTCCAGTATTCATTCACTGCCACGACTACAAAGACCTAGGCCCAGTTGAGAGTGTGTGTGTGTGTGTGTGTGTGTGTGTGTGTGTGTGTGTACACTGAGCCTTATCATTGCTCACATTCTCTTACTAGCCTGAAAATCTGAAAATCATTCTGGAAAACAAGCTATTCAAAGCAGATAGAAATAAAAAAAAAACTATTTTCTAACAAATATTTGTATTCGAGGGCCAAATTTACTGCATAATCACATGGTTTAGGTGTTTATGGTCACCTTTCAATTATTTAGAAGCAGGCTGTTGGGTTTTCATATTAGTTTTCCTGTCCTTTGCATCCTCTCTACTTTATGGTTTGAACTACTGCCATGGTCAGTCTGGCAGATAGAGTGATGGGCTGAGGTTTTACTTGCAATTATTTATAGTGTTAGGTTGAAGGCTTTTGGAGCCCAGGGCTCAATCTGAAGTTCGGGTTTTGGCATATTTTATTTTACATTTTCCTGCCAGTGCTGCTTCCATTTAAATAGCTAAGGATGGCTGAGATCTGTGCTTCCTCTTTTTCCAGATTTTAGTATTTTGGCCCTGAGAAGGATAATGCCCAATTTCTCATGAACAACAGGAAAAGAAAGTAAGGGGAAAATAATGGTAAATATTGCGTAGCACAGGGCTAGTCCATGCTAGTGTCATTTATATGTATGTATGCATGTATGTATGTGTGTGTGTCTGTCTATCTGTCTGTCTGTCTGTCTGTCTGTCTGTATGTATGAATCTAGTAGTTGTTCAGTCCCACAGAGCTGGGTGTCTCAGCTGGTCCTCTGTAATCCCAAAGATGTAGGCTCCAATGCCAGAGAAGGAATAGATGTGCTAGCAAGGTGAAGGCAAAGAATGAATCTTCGTTCTTCCATTGTTCTTATACAGGCTTCCAGCACCAAGTGTAGACCAGATTAAAGGTGTGCTTCAAGATCTGGATCATGGGTGTGCCTTCCATTTCTAGATTGTAGTTCATTCCAGATATAGGCAAGTTGACAACCAAGAATAGCCATCCCAGTGACCTCAATAAATTAAATCACAAGTCTATGCTTTAGTGTTCCCAGACAACAAATAAGCAACACAGGCAGCAATCAGTCATATTTTCTCTAATCTGTTTTCTGTGGAGATCTACCACTGCTGCGCAGTTACCCCAGAGTAGTTGAATGGGAGTATGATATCCCCACTTTACAAAGAAATTCTACCTTGACACATGCAAAACTTCATGTTGCCAAATAGTGTGAAACGTTCATTCTTTTAAACACTTTTCTTTTTTATTAATTATTTTTGTTTGATGAATTCATACAAGCAAACAATGTATTTTGATTATTCCTTTCTGTACACTGTCTCTTCTCTCCCTGCCATCTCTGTGAATCCCTGACCTAATCTTTACCAGTTTGTTCCTTTCAGAATCATGTCTTTTGGTTTTGTTCTGTGATCCATCCAGTTGAACCAGGGTCATCTGTGTGACCACTGGATTTGAATCATCCATGCGAGACTTGTGGAGTCATCAGTGGGTATAGAACTTAAAAGTTAACAATTTCTTATTCTTGAATCCACCAGTAACAAATGGTTCAGCAGTGAGTTCCTCTTTCACCCAAGGCTGATTATTGATGTTCTATACTCATCAGTGGGAATCTACTTTGAGTTCTTACTTACATTCTTTCTGCTCTCTCTTCAACACCGCTCCCTGAGCCTTAGGGAAGATTACATTTGGTTTTGAGCACCCCTCCGGCATTTAGTCTCAGCATCTTATGTAGCCATGAATCTCCGCATTACTTCCTGCTCACCAGAAAAAGAGACTTCTATGGTTAAGGTTCACCTGTAAGTATGGATATAAATATTGAGAAGCCATCTTCATGCTTTGTCAAGTTAGCAAATAACTAACTGTGTACCTGAGGGCCTATAATATTCCCCACAGTGAGCCTACATAGCTTTCTGAGCAGAAAGCCCCAAGTCTTAATAATCTTTTAAGAAAAACAGCCTATGTTATGGAGAGAATATTTTTTAGTTTCTTCAAAATTCCATGTTAGATCTCCAACCTCAGTGTGATTGCATTAAAGAGTAGGGCTTTCATTAATACCCACATTAAAAGGTCAATACATTAGACATTAGTATATTAGAATGTATATTACAATGCAATATCTCCTTTTGGGTTGTTGCCCAGGAGTACCCCAGATATCCTGCAGGCATCATAGGCTATTGCCATTGCTCCTGGTTTACCACCAGAACTTGATGGAAAGAGCCTACTGCTGAAGAAACCATAACTTTTCATAGGACACAGAGAAATAATCAGGCACCTACTGGGAAGCGTCTCTCTGTTGGATATCTTTCATAGTACTGGAAGGTGCTCTTGGGGGAGAAAAGTCATTAGCCACTGTGAACTCTGCAAGCTATTAACAATAACTGCTGTGTCAAGACAAGCCTATGGGTACAATAATGACATAAATGTTATGGAGGCAACCAAGTGCTCTCTGATTGGATTTAAAATTGGCTATCTAGAAAGAAATGCATGCTTGGTACTTTAAGTCCAGCCAAGAACCCATGGTCGTGGAACTCACAGTTCCCTCTCAGACCCTGAGGGTTGACTAACTACTGTTGTTATGCTGAATGGAAATAATATCAAAGTATCCTTTAAACTTGTATTGCTACCATTCCCTTTAGTTAGTCAGTTTAGCCAGGTTTCAGATTCCTAATTCTATCCATTTAGATCAGTGCAGCTGTCAGACTTCACCAGAGATGCTTCCTTGTGCAGTGGATGGTAGCTGATGTAAAAGCTCTCAACAGTTCAAAGTGCAGAGGGTAAGCATCCATGGAATGGCTCAGCCATTAATGACATTAAGGACATTTATATCACTCTCCCTTTCTCCAGTGCCTAGGGAACATCATGAAAAGGATAGAAGAAAGATTTTAAGAGCTAGAGATCTAGGAAGAATGGAATAAAAATAACCACATCTTCTGGATATAACTGGACTAATGTACTCATGAACTCACAACAGCCACGTTTATCTGCACAAGATCCAACTGGCTAACATTCCAGCACAGGTGAGAAGGGGATTCCTGAGCCTCTACCCCTAGCTGAGGAGCTTTTGATAGTTGATAGCTGCTGGGAGAGGGAAAGTCAGTGTTCTTTAAGGGTATGGGCCCTGATATGGCAACCATATACCATCTGTAGATCACCCTATGCCCATATGTACATGGGCAGCAAAAATTGGACTAAGTAGGTCATTAAAACAAATAAACAAACAGGAAGACATGAAGTTGGGGGTACACAGATCTGAGGGGTTAAGTGGGGAGTAGATGGGTGAATATGATAATATATACTGTATATGTGTATGTATGTATGAAAATTTCAAAGAATTAATAAAATATATCTTATTTAACGAAGGGGTCTCTTGAGAGGATGCTGACACCAGGAGAGTAGAGGCCTTGTAATTGGGATTTCTGAAAGGCATCAGGGAGCTTGCTTGCTCTTTCTACGGAGTCATTCATGGAGAAGGTTTCAGCTAGGAAGAACGGACAATCACCAGTTATTGGATCTGCAAGTGCCTCTCAATCTTCTCAAATGCCAGAGAAGTTAGGGTTGCCCTTAGACTTTCTGGAGCCTCTTCCCATCCCAGGTTCTAGAGACTGTCCCCCAACCAATCTCCCTTTTCTCTTCCTAGCTTTTCCTACATATGATCCCCCTACCCCCCTCCTCTGCCCAGCCCTCTCCCACCCAGTTCCTTTCATCCATCGACCTCCAATATCTATTTTGTTTCACTTCTGAGAAAGATTCAACTATCCTCCCTTTTGCTCTCTTGTTATTTGGTTTCTTTGGGTTTGTAAACAGTAGATGAAGCTTGGGGAGTCTTATGGAAGAGTTTGGAGAAAGACTGTGGGACCGAAAAAGGACAAGAACTCCAAAGTCTACAAAACCTGGACCCTTGGGGGATCCCAAAGACTGAATCACCAACCAAAGAGAAAGCACAGGCTGGACCTAGGGCTCCTCCACATATGTAGCGGATGAGCAGTTTGATCTTCATGTGGGTCCCCCAAACAACTGGCACCAGGGTTGTCTCTGAGCCTATTGCCTATCTGTGGGTCTGTGGATCCCACAATCCTAAATGGACAGCTTTGTCTGGTCTTACTGTCCGAGGATGTGCCTAGCTCGACAGCAATCTGATGTACAGAATGGAGGTCTAGGGGTTTGGGAGTGTATGCAAGGTATGGGTGTGGTGTGGTGTGAGATGGAAGGGTGTGGAAGGTTGACACCAAGAGGGGAGCTTCTCCTTTCTAAGGACTTATGTGAGAGGGTACTGGAAGGAGAGGGAAGGCTGATATTGGGTATTAAATGAATGAATGAATGAATAAATAAATAAACAGATTTAATAAAAAATAAATGTATTTTCTCAAATGCATACATCTATTTTCCTGAATTCCATTACTATGCTCCACTGCTTCTTATTAATTTAAGGGCAACAAGTTGTAGAGGATTCAGGCTTCCTGCATTCCACAGAGTTGCATCTGAGTCTTTGGAATTTACTTGGTGCCAAGGGAGGAGGTGGCTTTGTAGCCACAGTCACAGGTTTCAGGTTGTTGCTGATACCCCCATTCCTACTCATGTGATACCTCTCTGCTTTCTGTAACCTCAGAGAGTCTACATTTTCTCTTTGTCAAGCTGGATCTTTTTTTTTCCTCCCTAAAATTTTGATTTCAAAATTTAAAAGTATTTCTAAATTTAACTGAAATTTCTTCAACAAAGATTTTCTCTACATTATATTCCAAGTTCTTTTTATTCTCTTGGGACTTGCACCTTTTATAGAGAAGAGGTGTGGAGGCTATTCTGCTTCTGTTGGCAGGCAAATACTCCCTGCTCCTTGTTGTTAGCACATAGTGCCTGTGAAACTTTATTGAAAGCTAGATGGTGAGAACAAGGAGAGAGGAAAAGAAAAATATTCCCAGAGGGGGCAGAGGGGAACATGATCCATAAAAACTATGATGTTCTTGGAGGCTTGTGTTCTAACAAAAATATATGAATAAATTCTTTATTCTATAAAAATTTATACATTCACAATATGGGACTACTTAAAATATTTTCAGATGAAACTATATGAATTGTAAACTAAAACCGATGTATGTAGAAAGATACTTCATGTTGCATTCCATATCCAGAAGCTCTGTGTCCTCCCATGTTTCAAAAGTAGATGTCATATAGCCATACAAAACTGTAGTCTCATCTTTCTGACATGGTTGTCAGTTATATGTGCCTGGAGGAAAGCACATTGTACTACACCAATGAAAGGCAGACTACTTTTGTAAAGACAAAAATAATTTGTTTTTCTTTCATCATTATTATTTTTGTTCATTTTCCCCAACATAACATTTTTATTGATTATTTGGAAATTTCACATCATGAACCCTGATCCCACTTACTTCTTACTTCTCCTAAGTCTGCCCCCTCCCACCCTTGTGACCTCTCCTCATGCCCAAAATAAAGAAGAGAAAAAACCCCACAAAAGTCCAATTTGTGTTGCCCATATATTCACTGAAGCATGGTCAACCTACTACTACCCAGCCCCTTAAAGAAAACTGATCCCTTCCCTTCATCCACCTCTACCTCATCCAGAGCTACCTGCCAGCATTGTCATCACAATTTTTAAGAGTTCTCTTTGATGATTACTTGTCTGTTACTTGGGGTGGGTAGGGTAGGGTGAGAGTCAGGATTGTCATGCTCACCTTCTATGTCCCTCTTTCTCAACTATGAGTCTACAGTCATCAGTGCCATTGCAAAAGTATCTCTTGACAGTTAACAGGAGAACAGATCATGGACTTCCACATGGTTTCTGGTGACAGCATGGACACTGGACATGTGGTCTGTGCTACAAGATGAAGCCTTGTTGTAGTTCATGGACCACGCTATGGTTTTGAGACACACATGCCCTCCAGCATCAACCCATGCCAAGAACCTCAGCAGGGTCTCCAGAGGCAGTACAGATCATGGACATGAACACAACCCTTTGCCGTGTCATGGGTCACAGACACCATCATAGTGCTCTGCAGCAGCACAGACCAAGGACATCAATATGGCCTTCAGGGCAACAGATTCCAAGGATACCAATATGGTCCCCAGTGGCAGCCCAGCCCATGGGTATCAACACTGCCTTTGATGGCTACACTGGCCACTCATATCAACATGGTCAGCATAGCCAATGGACATCAATATGGCTTCATGCAGCAGCACAGACCACAGACATCCACAAAGTCCTTAGTGGTAACACAAACCACATCAATATAGTCCTTGGCTGCCAGTAGTACCATAGACCCATACATGATCATCATTGTCTTCACAAACCATGGACAACAATAGCACAGACCATGGACACCTGCATGGTCCATGAACTTCAACAAGGCTTCAACAAGGCACAGACAATGGACATCTGCATGGTTCCCAGTGGTTAGCACAAGCTTCTCACACCTGCCATTTTTCTTGAGCCTCTTGTTCTGCCTCATTTCACCACACACGGATCTCTCCATTCCTCAACCTCATTAGCCTCTGAGGATTAAGAAAGACTCCCTTCCCTATGATCTTTTATTTTTCTCTCTTCTTAATGAAACAAACATTTTTCTTTTGGGCTGTAAAGGGTATATCTTATATTTTAATGACCTTCTTCTTCTTCTTCTTCTTCTTCTTCTTCTTCTTCTTCTTCTTCTTCTTCTTCTTCTTCTTCTTCCTCTTCCTCTTCCTCTTCCTCTTCCTCTTCCTCTTCCTCTTCCTCTTCCTCTTCCTCTTCCTCTTCCTCTTCTTCTTCTTCTTCTTCTTCTTCTTCTTCTTCTTCTTCTTCTTCTTCTTCTTCTTCTTCTTCTTCTTCTTCTTCTTTCCCTTCCCCTTCCCCTTCTCCCTCCTCCCTCCTCCCTCCTCCATTCTCCTTCTCCTTCTTTTCCTTCTTGTCTTTGTGACACTGAAAACTGTATTGGGGCATATAAAGTTTGCAATACCAAGGGGCCTCTCTTCCTGATGATGGCCGACTAGGCCATCTTCTGCTACATATACACCTAGAGACATGAGCTCTGGGGGTTCTGGTTAGTTCATATTGTTCCTCTTATAGTGTTGCAGACCCATTCAACAACTGTGGTACTTTCCCTAGCTTCTCCATTGGGAGCCCTGTGTTCTATCCTATAGATGACTGTGAGCATCCACTTATGTATTTGCCAGGCACTGGCATATCCTCATATGAGACAGTCCCTTCAGCAAACTCTTGCTGTCCTATGCAATAGTGTCTGAGTTTGGTGACTGATTATGGGATGTATCCCCAGGTGAGGTAGTCTCTGGATATTCCATCCTTTCTTCTTAGCTCCAAATTTTGTCTCTGTAACTCCTTTCATGAATATTTTGTTCCCTATTCTAAGGAGGAATGAAGTATCCACATGCTGGTATTCCTTTTTTTTGATTTTCTAGTGTTTTGAAAATTGTATCTTGAGTATCCTAAGTTTCTGGGCTAATATCCACTTATTAGTAAGTGTATATCTAATGACTTCTTTTGTGATTGGGTTACCTCACTATGGATTATATCCTTCAGATACATCCATTTGCCCAAGAATTTCATAAATTCATTGTTTTTAATAGCAGAGTACTACTCCATTGTGTAAATGTACCACATTTTCTGTATCCATTCCTCTGTTGAGGGACATCTGGGTTCTTTCCAGCTTCTGGATATTATAAATAAGGCTGCTATGAACATAGTATAGCATGTAGTCTTATTACCAGTTGGAACATCTTCTGGGTATATGCCCAGGAGAGGTATTGCTGGATCCTCTGATAGTACTATATCCAATTTTCTGAGGAACTGCCAGAGTGACTTCCAGAGTGCTTGTAAAAGCTTGGAATCCCACCAGCAAAGGAGGAGTGTTCCTTTTTCTCCACATCCTCACCAGCATCTGTTGTCACCTGAATTTTTGACCTTAGCTATTCTGACTGGTGTGAGGTGGAATCTCAAGGTTGTTTTGATTTGCATTTCCCTGATGATTAAAGATGTTGAACATTTTTTCAGGTGTTTCTCAGCCATTTGGTATTCCTCAGTTGAGAATTCTTTGTTTAGCTCTGTACCCCATTTTTTAATGAGGTTATTCATTTTACTGGAGTCCAGCTTCTTAGATCTTTGTAGATCTTGGATATTCGTCCCCTATCAGATTTAGGATTGGTAAAAATCCTTTCCCAATCTATTGGTGGCCTTTTTGTCTTCTTGACAGTGTCTTCTGCCTTACAGAAGCTTTGCAATTTTATAACGTCCCATTTGCAAATTCTTGATCTTACAGCCCAAGCCATTGCTCTTCTGTTTAGGAATTTTCCCCCATGCCCATATCTTGGAGGGTTTTCCCCACTTTCTCCTCTATAAATTTCAGTGTCTCTGGTTTCATGTGGAGGTCTTTGATCCACTTAGACTTAAGCTTTGTTCAAGGAGATAAGAATGGATCAATTCGCATTCTTTTACATGATAACCACCAGTTGTGCCAGCACCATTTGTTGAAAATGCTGTCTTCTTTCCACTGGATAATTTTAGCTCCTTTGTCAAAGATCAAATGACCATAGGTGTGTGGGTTTATTTCTGGATCTTCAATTCTATTCCATTGATCTACCTATCTGTTGCTGTACCAGTACCATGCAGTTTTTTATCACAATTGCTTGTTGTACAGCTTGAGATCAGGCATGGTGATTCCACCAGAGGTTCTTTTATTGTTGAGAATAGTTTTTGCTATCCTAGGTTTTTTATTAGTCCAGATAAGTTTGCAAATTTCATTTTCTAATTCGGTGAAGAATTGAGTTGGAATTTTTATGGGGATTGCATTGAATCTGTAGATTGCTTTCGACAGGATATCCATTTTGACTATATTAATCCTGCCAATCCATGAGCATGGGAGATCTTTCCATCTTCTGAGATCTTCTTCAATTTCTTTCTTCAGAGACTTGAAGTTCTTGTCATACAGATCTTTCACTTCCTTAGTTAGAGTCACACCAAGGTATTTTATAGTATTTGTGACTATTGTGAAGGGTGTTGTTTCCCTAATTTCTTTCTCAGTTTATCGTTTGTTTAGAGAAAGGCCATTGATTTGTTTGAGTTAATTTTATATCCAGCTACTGCACTGAAGCTGGTTATCAGGTTTAAGGGTTCTCTAGTGGAATTTTTGGGGTCACTTATATATACTATCATATCATCTGAAAACAGTGATATTTTAACATCTTCCTTTCCAATTTGTATCCCCTTGATCTCCTTTTGTTGTCGAATTGCTCTGGCTAGGACTTCAAGTACTATATTGAATAGGTAGGGAGAAAGTGGGCAGCCTTGTCTAGTCCCTGATTTTAGTGGGAATGCTTCGAGTTTCTCTCCATTTACTTTGATGTTGGCTACTGGTTTACTGTATATTGATTTTATTATGTTTAGGTATGAGCCTTGAATTCCTTATCATGAAAGGGTGTTGGATTATGTCAAATGCTTTCTCAGCATCTCACGAGATGATCATGTGGTTTTTGTCTTTGAGTTTGTTTATATAGTGTATTACGTTCATGGATTTCCGTATATTAAACCATCCCTGCATTCCTGGGATGAAGCCTACTTGGTCATGATGGATGATCGTTTTGATGTGTTCTTGGATTCTGTTTGTGAGGATTTTATTGAGTATTTTTGCATTGATATTCATGAGGGAAAATGGTCTGAAATTCTCTTTCTTTGTTGGATCTTTGTGTGGTTTAGGTATCAGAGCAACTGTGGTTTCATAGAACGAATTGGGTAGTGTACCTTCTGTTTCTATTTTGTGGAATAGTTTGAGGAATGTTGGAATTATGTCTTCTTTGAAGGTCTGATAGAACTCTGCACTAAACCGATCTGGTCCTGGGCTTTTTGTCAATGGGAGACTTTTGCTGTCTGCTTCTATTTCTTTAGGGCAAATGGGACTGTTTAGATTGTTAATCTGATCTTTAACTTTGGTACCTGGTATCTGTGTAGGAAGTTGTCCATTTCATCCAGGTTTTCCAGTTTTGTTGAGTATAGGCTTTTGTAGTAGGATCTGATAATGTTTTGGAATTCCTCAGGTTCTGTTGTTATGTCTTCTTTTTCATTTCTGATTTTGTTAATTAAGATACTGTCCCTGTGCCCTCTAGTTAGTCTGGCTAAGGGTTTATCTATCTTGTTTATTTTCTCAAAGAACCAGCTCCTTGTTTGGTTGATTCTATGAAGAGTTCTTTTTGTTTTTACTTGCTTGATTTCGGCCCTGTGTTTGATTATTTCCTGCATTCTACTCTTGGGTGAATTTACTTCCTTTAGTTCTAGAGCTTCTAGCTGTCTTCTCAGGCTGCTAGTGTATACTCTCTCTAGTTTCTTTTGGGAGGTACTCATGGCTATGTGTTTTCCTCTTAGTACTGCCTTCATTGTGTCCCATAAGTTTGGGTATGTTGTGGCTTCATTTTCATTAAACTCTAAAAAGTCTTTAATTTCTTTCTTTATTTCATCCTTGACCAAGAAATCATTCAGTAGAGTTGTTCAGTTTTCACATGAACGTTGGCTTTCTAGTATTTATCTTGTTATTGAAGATCAGCCTCAGTAGATGGTGGTCAGATAGGATGCATGGGATAATTTCAATATTTTTGTATCTGTGGAGGCCTGTTTTTGACCAATTATATGGTCAATTTTGGAAGAGGTACCATTTGGCGCTGAGTGGAAGGTATATCCTTTTTTATTTTTAGGATAAAATGTTCTGTAGATATCTATTAAATCTGTTTGTTTCATGACTTTTTGTTAGTGTCCATATGTCTCTGTTTAGTTTCTGTTTCCAGGATCTGTCCATTGGTGAGAGTGGGGTGTTGATACACTATTATCGTATGAGGTACAATGTGTGCTTTGAGCTTTACTAAAGTTTCTTTAATTAATGTGGCTGCCCATGTATTCAGAGCATAGATATTCAGAATTGAGAGTTTATTTTTGTGGATTTTACCTTTGATGAGTATGAAGTGCCCCTCCTTGTCTTTTTTGATAACTTTGGGTTGAAAGTCAATTTTATTCGATATTAGAATGGCTACTCCAGCTTGTTTCTTAGGACCATTTGCTTGGAAAATTGTTTTCCAGCTGTTCACCCTAAGGTAGTGTCTGGCTTTTTCCCTGAGGTGGGTTTCCTGTAAGCAGCAAAACGTTTGGTCCTGTTTGTGTAGCCAGTCTATTAGTCTTTGTCTTTTTATTGGGCAATTGAGACAATTGATGTTAAGAGAAATTAAAGAAAAGTAATTGTTGCTTCCTGTTATTTTTGTTGTTAAATTTGGGATTCTGTTCTTGTGGCTGTCTTCTTTTAGGTTTGTTGAAGAATTACTTTCTTGCTTTTTCTAGGGTGTAGTTTCCATCCTTGTGTTGGTGGTTTCCCTTTATTATCCTTTGAAGGGCTGAATTTGTGGAAAGATATTGTGTGAATTTGGCTTTGTCATGGAATATTTTGTTTTCTCCATCTATGGTAATTGAGAGTTTTGCTGGGTATATCAGCCTAGACTAGGGTTTGTATAGCATCTGTCTAGGATCTTCTGGCTTTCATAGTGTCTTGTGAGAAGTCTGGTGTAATTCTAATAGGCCTGCTTTTAAATGTTACTTGACCTTTTTCTCTTACTGCATTTAATATTCTGTCTTTATTTAGTGCATTTGTTGTTCTGATTATTATGTTTTGGGAGGAATTTATTTTCTGGTCCAGTCTATTTGGAGTTCTGTAGGCTTCTTGTATGTTCATGGGCATCTCTTTCTTTAGGTTTGGGAAATTTTCTTATATTATTTTGTCGAAGATATTTGCTGGCCCTTTAAATTGAAAATCTTCATTCTCATCTACTCCTATTATCCATAGGTTTGGTTTTCTCATTGTGTCCTGGATTTCCTGGATGTTTTGAGTTAGGATCTTTTTCCTTTTTGCTTTTTCTTTGATTGTTGTGTCCATGTTCTCTATGGAGTCTTCTGCATCTGAGTTTCTCTCTTCCATCTCTTGGATTCTGTTGCTGATGATCGCATCTATGTATGGTTCCTGATTTCTTTCCTAGGTTTTCTATATCCAGAGTTGTCTCACTTTGAGTTTTCTTTATTGTTTCTACTTCCCCTTTTAGGTCCTGGATGGTTTTGTTTAATTCCATTACCTGTTTGGTTGTGTTTTCCTGTAGTTCTTTAAGGGATTTTTGTGTTTCCTCTTTAAGGACTTCTACCTCTTTAGCAGTGTTTTCCTGTATTACTTTAAGTGAGTTATTAATGTCCTTCTTAATGTCCTCTACCAGAACAATGTGATATGATTTTAAATCCCAGTCTTGCTTTTCGGTTGTGTTGTGGTATCCAGGACTGGCTGAGGTGGGAGTTCTGGGTTATGATGAAGGTGAGTGGCCTTGGTTTCTGTTATTAAGATTTTTTTTTATTATTTTTCATTTACATTTCACATGTTATCCAGAAATTTTCCCTTACCCTCCCGCGTCCCCGCCCTGCTCCCCTACCCACCCCCTCCCACATAATGGCCCTGGCCTTCCCCTGTTCTGGGGCATATAGAGTCTGTATGACCAAGGGGCCTCTCCTCCCAATGATGGCCAACTAGACCATCTTCTTCCATATATGCAGCTAGAGACATGAGTGCAGGGGGAACTAGTTAGTTCATGTTATTCTTCCACCTAGAGGGTTGAAGACCCCTTCCGCTCCTTGAGTACTTTCTCTAGCTCCTACCCTGGGAGTCCTGTGTTCCAGCATATGCTATAGTGTTTATTTTGGTGGCTGATTATGGGAGGGATCCCTGGAAGCCGCCGTCCCTGGTTGGTCCATCCTTTTGATTCAGCT
>LR753829.1:59127-81542 GCA_902729485.2 Mus minutoides | reverse complement strand
GCTGGAGCTGAGTGGTGTGGGCCGGAAGGGAAGGAGTCTGCTCTCCGCCCTCAGCCTGTCTATCTCCTGCTGCTGACTCAAGTCCCACGAGTTTGGACTGGAACAGATGTGTGTTCCTCTTACCAGTGGTCCGGAGATCGCAGTGGTCCTGAGATCGCTGGGAGAGCTGGAAACCTGGGTGGGTGCACGGCACCCAGGCCTTGCGCCCTGTGCTGGAGCTGAGCGGTGTGGGCCGGAAGGGAAGGAGTCTGCTCTCCGCCCTCCGCCTGTCTATCTCCCGCTTCTGACTTAAGTCCCACGAGTTTGGACTGGAACAGATGTGTGTTCCTCTTACCAGTGGTCCTGAGATCGCTGGGAGAGCTGGAAACCTGGGTGGGTGCACGGCACCCAGGCCTTGCGCCCTGCGCTGGAGCGGAGCGGTGTGTTATTAAGATTTTTATGTTTGCCTTTCACCATCTGGTAGTCTCTGGAGTTAGTTGTTATAGTTGTCTCGGGTTGGAGCTTGTTCCTCCTGTGATTCTGTTAGTCTCTGTCAGCAGTCCTGGGAGTCCAGCTTTCTCCTGAGTCTCAGTGGTCATAGTGCTCTCTGCAAGCACACTCTACTCTTGCAGGGAAGGTGCATAGAGGTCTAGTGTTCAGACTTGCTTCTTGGCTAAAGATGAAGGCCCGATATAGGGCCTGTCCCAGAAGATGTGTTGCCTCTGAGGCCTACACACTCACCTGCACAGACTTGTCTCTGAGGGACATAGGACCCAATTTTGCTCCCTCATGAGCTCTGGCAGGCAAAGCCCTCTGGGGCAGACACCTCTCCTCAGGCGGGGGTGAAGGTGCCCAGATGTTTGGAGCCTGAAACTGGTTCTGTCCCAGAAGCTGTGTTGCTTCTTCAGTCTATACTCTCACCTGTGCAAACTGGTCTCTGTGGGATCTGGGACCCAAGATGGCTCCCTCACAAGATCTGGCAGGCCAAGACCTCCCAGGCAGACACCTGAGGTGTGGAAGGTGCCTGGATGTCTAGTACCTGAAACTCAGCCTGTCCCTGAAGCTGTGTTGCTTCTGTGGTCTGCCTAGTCACTGTTTGCAGTCAGAGAGCTGACTTGCACTGACTAGTGTCTGAGCAACCTGGGACCCAAGATGGCTCCTTCATGAGCTCAGGCAGGCAAAGCCTTCCCGGGCGGACACCTCTCCTCCATATTTATGTTTTATAATGAAATTTATTCTTAATTTTAGTACTGATGATACTTATGGTTTAGAACTTAGTAACTTTTATTTTTTATTATAGTTATTATGGTTATTAACCATAACTATCTATGATGCATCACCTTGAACTATTATTTTAAAAAAGGAACTAGAATATGGAAATACCTGCTCTGTCAGCAGGTGTGAAGTAGTTGACTTAGTGCGCTTAGGATATATAAATGTTAAATAGTATAGGATTGACTAACGATCTTTTAGCAAAACTCAGAACTTAAGATAAATGTATGGTCTCTAGCTGCATATATAGTTGGCCATCATTGGAAAGAGAGGCCCCTTGGTCATGCAGACTTTATATGCCCCAGTACAGGGGAACACCAGGGCCAAGATGTGGGAGCGGGAGGGTAGGGGAGCAGGGCCGGGAGGGGGCAGGGTATAGGGAACTTTCTGGATAACACTTGAAATGTAAATGAAGAAGTTATCTAATAAATATTGGGAAAAAAAGATAAATGTATGTATTTGTAAAGGTTTAAAAATTTTAATTGCTAAGATTTTTAGAAAGTTTACAAAAGGCATACATGGGGAAGATGCAAGTATGGTTATTTAAAAAAACATTCTCTTACACATTACATTCTGACAGCAGCTTTCCTTCCCTTTACTCCCCATAGCATCCTCTACCTCCCTCTCCCTCAGATCCGCTCCTAAATGGTTTACCTTCAGTGAAGAGCAGGCTTTAAGTACAGTTTTAAAGAAAGATATATTTGTCTTTAGGATAACTCTGAGTGAGCTTATTATTGCTTGGCATATCATGCATTATAATCTCATTCTATCAACTATCAACTCTAATCAGAAGATTGCTGTGGTAGAGAGAGCCTTTGATTTCTTGGTATGAGTTTAAATGGAATAAAGTTTATTTTTTCCTTTAATTTGTGGATAGAAACTATGTGAGGTAGCCACATGAGAAACTCTGTAGGTTTCGTTTTAGATAATGATGAAACCTTTCAGACAGACTTGACTTCTAAGATCAGCAAGGTTCAGACTTCTAAGATCCGTCTATCTGTCCGTCCATCTGTCTATCTATCTATCTATCTATCTATCTATCTATCTATCTATCTATCTATCATCTGTCTGTTTAAAAAACACAATGGGCTAAGGTTTTGAGATGTTTATGACATATATGTAAAAGAAATCTGAGCATACTTTACAAGAAGCATATTTATGGCATATACTAACCATACAGTGACTCAGAAGAAAACAATGTTCAGCATGATAAAGTAATTGAAACAACCATATATGCAACTGAAGGAGAAAGAAAACAACTTCCCCCAAATCAACTCTCACACATTCATTTCCCCTGAATAACCCAGATAATTACCATAATACTTCATTTTATTTTGGCTACAAGGACCTGGTTTTTACACTGTGTGCAGAGCATAACCTGCTCCCCTTATGGAATTTCCCAAAGAATTTAGAAAGGAAGTAATTCACCCAACAGTTGAAGGCTAAAGCAAAAACCTTTACTCTTGTCAGACAGTCCATGCCAGAGAAATTGAAATACATTGGGTTGGTGGTGGCTTTAGTCCCCCACTCCCCAACTTAGTGCCACATGGTTTTCATTCAGGTCAGTAGAAATAATATGACAAAAGCATTATTTTTAATTAGGTAAAAGATAAAATATCTGCCCAAGATAGTAAGTTAGAGTTTACATCTTTTTATCTGTAGAAAAATTCCATTGTCAGGTCGCTTTTGATATTATTTTATCAAATATGAAAAAAAAGTTTTCGAACATCCCATTAATGTAATTTCAGGATGTTTAATCCTCAGGAATAATAGAGAGTTAGAAACACTTTCAAGGGAGTGTGCCTGTTTGTAGCCTGAGCCCTTTGAGGTGGGCTTGGTCTATCTACTTTATCTAGCAGGAGTAAGGTTGAGTCATCAGGAAAAGCATGAGTATCCCTTGGCTGTTGTTAGAGTGCAATACTTTAATTACCCCATCTGTGCTTTGATTGTTTACAGTCCCCTCTTGAGACTGCAGTATGCTGAATTGTACTTAAAGCACATAAATTACCCTTCAAGGGTAGCAGGGAGCTTGAAGTGGGGTGAGGGACTTTCAAATAGAAAGAGTAAGTGAGACCTACTGAGCCCTCTCAAATAGAGGCATTGCAGTTTGTTTAAAACATAGCACAGCCTAGACTAAAGAATGAACCTTCTATGATAATTTACCTAAAGGAAAAAGTACAGGCACTGTTGAAAATAAACACTTTCATAATTACCAAAGACCCTTAATGCCTTAAATGCCAAAGCTAGGGCTATTTTGAGGAGGTAACTTGGGGGGAACAGTGATTTGTAATCTTATCCCCGTCCCCAGAAACAAACAAATAAACTGAGAAACCCAAACAAACCAAACGTAATACTTGAGTTCCCAATCATATTGGCTAATTAGCGTGTCTTAGGTGGCTCCAACTTGGAGAAAAGTAAAATTTGGGGGGTTAATAACAGGTAAATTTGCCCTAGCAGGCATGCCCGTTGAGTGTCTGAATTCCAAGGATTTCAAATTTCACTCTTATTCCCCTACATTGTCATTTAAATCACAAAACTGTATTTGTCCATTTTATTACAGATTATAAGTCTACCCTAAAACTTGCAATTCACTGAATGTAGTCATACACCGTGTTTGTTTGGAAGGAACTATTCCAGGACTAAAGGAAAGCTGCTTGGCGAATCCTACGGTGTCTCGATCTGTTTGGCCACACAAGAGGGGTCTGTCTTCTCCAGAAAATGTCTCTGTAGCTACTGTTTTCTATTTATGTTGCTTCGTAGACACTGCTGGCTTTATTTCACTTGGAAACTTATTTATTTTGGTTTTCCCTGCCAAGAGTTCATTCCCCGTTTTTAGACTTTATCATTTTTATTATAATGAATTGTGGGAAGTAGCGTCTGACACTCCACAATATCCTGATCATCATGCTTTTATGGTTATTTGGAATAATGCCCAAACTTCTTATAAGTATCTGAAAATGAAGCTAATATTTTAGAGATCCTTTTGTGAACATGATACAGATATTTCCTTACGTATGTTATACTGGCACAATAGTTTAATTAACATCTACATTTTGAGACATCTCCGTTTCAGAAACTGCAACTACTTTCTCAAATTTCCACCAGTCATTAGTTTGAAAGGGTCAGTGATTCTCTTATACCCAAGCCAGAGTTGCAGTTCTAATGAATCTTGACTTACAGTTAGTTGTGACTGACAAAAGAGTAATTTCATAGTTGGCAGATAGTTTTGTATTTTGTGGCGATAAGCAGAAGGATATTTAGAGTGAAACATGAATATAATTGGGAAAGAGATAGAGGTCGTGGAAAACAAAATGGAACTTTGAGAACTGAAAATCATACACTCTGAAATAAACACTGCAAAAGACAGGCTCATTAGCTTGTTGGAGAAAGGGAAGAAAAGATCAGTGATTGTGAAGATAGAATAACAGAAATGATGTAAAAAAAAGTTAGAGAGAAGAAGTCAACTAGCAAAAAGGAGTAAAGGTTCTAGGACCCATGAGTTAGGTCAAGTGTTTGGAATATAGTAAACCGAAGAGTTGTACTTAAACCTCATCTAAAGGTGCTGAAGATTATGCACCCATAAACTCTGGGTAAACACAGATTGAATCATGCTGAGGAACATGGTGATCAGGTGATAAAAACATGGAAATGAGAAATCATAAAAGCAGGCGAGGGATGGGAGAAGCACATGACACAGAAGTGAATAAAGATAAAGATCACTGCTGACTTCTTATCATAAATGGTGCAAGCTACATAGCAAAGAAAAAAGCCACCACAATGCGACAACCACTACCCTCGCAAAGCCTTTCAACTCAAGTCTCCTCAGTGAAGATAATCATTAAAACCAGGAAGAATAAGGATACAAGGAAAAGAAAAAATTGTCACAATGGTTGTTCTTATCAGAAATATGTTAAAACAATTTCTTATTTCTAAGACAAAAGATATGAGATGGAAATTTAGATCAATTCAAAGCATTAAAGAACATTGGATGATTTAAACAGGGAGGCAAACACGAGTGCCATCTTTTCTTTCTAAAACTTATTTTTAGTTATGTTAATTAAAACACTAAGAATAATGAATTGTAGAGTTTAAAAAACATTAAAATGAGGAAAATAATAACATAATAGGCAGAAATATAGGATTATTTGAAGGTAGATTGATTAGTTGACATGTGTTTTGAAAATAAAAACTAATTATAAAAAAATACCTAAGTTAACAAGGTAGTCTAAAAGAGAATACTAAGAGATCATCAACCAGAGAAAAAGAAAGGAAAAAAAAAAAAAAACAGAAAAAAGGCAAGGAAGTTGTTGGTAGAGCACATATTTAGAGTGCATATGGCCTTTGGTTTAATCTCTAACACCCAAACAAACAAACAAACAAACAAACAAACAAACAAACAAAGGTTAAGAATGGTGGCCTAAAAGTACCCAAGGAGCTGAGGGTATGAGGAACTTTCTGGATAATACTTGAAATGTAAATGAAGAAAATATCTAATAAAGAAAAAATAATAATAATAAAAAAAAAGAATGGTGGCCTAAGCTTCAAACCTAGCACATGAAGAGCTGAGGCCTTATTTTAGGCTAACCTAGAATATATGCACACTCCTAATGACAGAACTTTGAGATATATTTAAGAAAAGCTGGCTGTTCATAAGAAAAAAGAAGTGAAAGAGAACCAGGCTAGATGTTCAAGGTGGATACTGAAAAAATGGTGCACAGACACAGGGGAACTTTAGACATAAAGAAAAAATGAAAACATGAAATTGAATGGATTTGGAAATTGCTATGTTGAGTGAGATAATCAAGTTTCAAAAGGATACATACTACATATTTCCTCTCATATGTTGATCCAAGACTTAAAATTTAACAAATGCATATATTTGTGGGTATGGCTTTGTGTATATGTCATGAAGCTGGAGAAAAAGGTTGTGAGGGAGTAAAAAGAGGTCTCACGAGGGAGGGAACAAAGGAGAATATATGTGACATAAAGGCAGAGTTGACTGCTTGGGGACAAAGAAAGATACACATAGGGGAGGATGAAAGGATGATGGGGGAGGAGAGCAGACAAACGCAAATTGTAGATGAAAGTATCATAATAAAATGCATTACTTTACATGATAATTAAAAAGTAAAAAGGAAGTAAGGGACAGAGAGATGGAGAGAGAGCAGCATGCTAGTGCACATTCCCTTACAGAAACATGTTTTAAGTTTTGAGGCCACAAACAAGAAAAATAGAATATAAAAGATATCATCAAGCAAGAAAAAAAAACAGATATTGAAAGAATAATATCAGGCACGTACTGTGTTAAGTAAAATATATTAATAAAATTAATTTTACCGAAAAGTTATATTTAATAGAAATCAGCAGAACTGAAAGAAGGAAAAGAGAATAGAGACAGTAAGAGTTGTACATGTCTGTAGAGTAGATAAGCAATCAGTAGAAAAACCAGTAAGTATTAAGGCCCAGATTATCTATTTTCTTCAAATGTATCCAACAATGTCAGAATCCAATGTCTTTTCAAGGGTGCTCCTGGGTCCCAAAAGTCCCACAAAAATTGCAAAGACAAGTCATACATACTACATGATCATAATAAGAGTTTATTCAAAATCAGATTTAGAACGAGAGTCTGGAAAACATCTGAATACTTGGAAATAAAACATTTCTAACTAATCCACATGTCAAAGATGGAACTTCAATGAAAATCAGAGAATTCTTTGAGTTTAATGGCAACGAATCACTATATGTTGAATTTGTAGAGTACATCAAATGTGCATCATGAAAGATTTAATTAAGTATTCCCCCCCCCCCCGCAAGAAACTAAGTAAAGAGAAACTCCTCGTGAGCTTCAACTTTAGGATCCTTGCTCTTCAGTGACTAATGCAAAATTAATGTATCAATTACGAACTCTAGATCTCTGTGATTGAATGTGGTCAGCTCATCTACAGTTAGATACTACACACGGGCCTAGAAGCCAAACCTTCCCAAAGGAAGCAAATGGACAGATCTTCATCTCCCTCTTTTCCTTTCATCTTCACCTTTCCCTCCCCAACTCTGTCTTCCTCATCTGAATTTAATCTAATGACATTGTGCCACCCTGATGGCTTCTTTCACCATTTAAAATCTCTCAGATCCATCGGTTGCTCTGTGTGATGCTTATCTCTGTCTTTAGAGCATGTCACCATGAGTCACTGTTCCAGCTCCCTAGCTCCTCTGTGATCCTGTCCTCCACCCCTGCAACCGGTCCCTTCAGGTTTGGACCTGTTTCATCTCAGGTCTCTTGTGATCTATTCACTGTATGTTTCCACCCATGATGGACTTCTTCCTGTTTCTCAGTGGCTTGCCTTTCCCTGTCTTCCAGGCAATCACAGATACTGTTTATGTTCTAGAATTTTTTCCGAACTTTCCCCGCTTTGAATCCCGGTGCTTCTTGCCCCTCACATTTTATCAGATCATCCTATTTGCTCTATGGAGCTAGTATAGTTTTTATTCCTCTGGGAGCTTTCACAGTCCTCTTTCTGCTGCCTCACTGTTGCTCCTCCAATAACTTAATGCCCTTTCTAAGATATTGCATTTTATCATTAATTTGATATTTTGTGTTTTGAGTATTGCCCAGGTTGAAGTGATCCTTCAGGCTCAGTCTTCCCAGTAGCCGGAGTCATACACCACCATGCTTGCTGTACCTTTATTATTCTGAAATTACTGAATTGTATATATCTCTTTTTTTCTATTTCTGTTTTTTTATTAGATATTTTCTTTATTTACATTTCAAATGCTATCCTGAAAGTACCCTATACCCTCCCCCTGCCCTACTCCCCTAACCACCCACTCCCACTTCTTGGCCCTGGTATTCCCTTGTACTGGGGCATATAAAGTTTACAACCAAGGGGCCTCTCTTTCCAATGATGGCCGACTAGGCCATCTTCTGCTACATATGCAGCTAGAGACATGAACTCTGGGGGTACTGGTTAGTTCATATTGTTGTTCCACCTATAGAGTTGCAGAACCCTTCAGCTCCTTGGGTGCTTTCTCAAGCTTCTCCACTGGGGGCCCTGTGTTCCATTCTATACATGACTGTGAGCATCCACTTCTGTATTTGCCAGGCACTGGCATAGCCTCTCTCAAGATTGCTATATCAGTTAGTTCCACTGAGTCTCTGTTTAATTTCTGTTTCCAGGATCTGTCCATTGATGAGAGTGGGGTGTTGAAGTCTCCCACTATTATTGTGTGAGGTGCAATGTGTGTTTTAAGCTTTACTAAAGTTTTTTTAATGAAAGTGGCTGCCCTTGCATTTGGAGCATAGACATTCAGAATTGAAAGTTCCTCTTGGAAGATTTTGCCTTTGATGAGTATGAAGTGCCCCTCTTTGTCTCTTTTGATAATTTTGGGTTGAAAGTCTATTTTATTCGATATTAGAATGGCTACCCCAGCTTTTTTCTTTGGGCCGTTTGCTTGGAATATTGTTTTCTAGCCTTTCACTCTGAGGTGGTGTCTGTCGTTTTTCCTGAGGTGTTTCTTGTAGACAGCAAAATGTCGGGTCCTGTTTGTGTAGCCAGTCTGATAGTCTATGCCTTTTTATTGGAGAATTGAGTCCATTGATATTAAGCGATATTAAGGAACAGTAATTGTTGCTTCCTGTCATTTTTGTTTTTAGAGTTGGGATTCTGTTCTTGTGGCTGTCTTCTTTTAGGTTTGTTGAAGGATTACTNGAATGGATACAAAAAATTTGGTATATTTACACAATGGAGTACTACTCAGCTATTAAAAACAATAAATATATGAAATTCCTAGGCAAATGGATGGATCTGGAGGCCATCATCCTGAGTGAAGTAACCCATTCACAAAAGAACTCACATAACATGTACTCACTGATATGTGGATATTAGCCCAGAAACCTAGTCTACCCAAGATACAATTTACTAAACACATGATACTCAAGAAGAAGGAAGATCAAAATGAGGACACGTCACCCCTTCCTAGAATTAAGAACAAAGCACACATTGAAAGAGTTAAAGAGAGCATTTGTAAAGCTGAATCCAAAGGATGGACCCAACGACTGCGGCTGCCAGGGATCTATCCCACAATCAGTCACCAAACATAGACACTATAGCATATGCCAGCAAGATGGTGCTGAAAGGGCCCGGATATAGCTGTCTCGGGGGAAAATATACCAATGCCTGGCAAACATGGAGGTGGAAGCTCAAGGTCAGCTATTAGATGGAACACAGGGTTCCCAAGGAAGAAGGAGCTAGAGAAAGTACCCAAGGAGCTGAAGAGGTCTTCAACCCTATAGGTGGAAGAATAACCATGAACTAACTAGTACCCCCTGGGCTCGTGTCTCTAGCTGCATATATAGAAGAGGATGGCCTAGTTGGCCATCAGTGGGAAGAGAGGTCCCTTGGTTATGCAGACTTTATATGCCCCAATACAGGGGAACCTCGGGGCCAAGGGGTGGGAGCGGGTGGGTAGGGGAGCAGGGCCGGGAGGGGGGAGGATATAGGGAACTTTCTGTATAACACCTGAAATGTAAATGAAGAAAATATCTAATAAAAGTTGAAAAAAAAAAGATTGCTATATCAGGGTCCTTTCAGCAAAATCTTGCTGGCATATGCAATAGTGTCTGCCTTTGGTGGTGATTATGGGATGGATCCCTGAGTGGGGTAGTCTCTGGATGGTCCATCCTTTCATCTTAGCTCCAAACGTTGTCTCTGTAACTTCTTCCATGGGCGTTTTGTTCCCAACTCTAAGGAGGAATGAAGTATCCACACATTGATCTTCCTCTTCTTGTTTTTCTTGTGTTTTGCAAATTATATCTTGGATATTCTAAGTTTCTGGGCTAATATCCACTTATCAGTGAGTGCATATCAAGTGACTTCTTTTGTGATTGGGTTACCTCACTAAGGATGATACATCCATTTGCCCAAGAATTTCATAAAATCATTGTTTTTAATAGCTGAGTAGTACTCCATTGTACCACATTTTCTGTATCCATTCCTCTGTTGAGGGACATCTAGGTTCTTTCCAGCTTCTGGATATTATAAATATGGCTGCTATGAACATAGTGGAGCATGTGTCTTTATTACTAGTTTGAACATCTTCTGGGTATATGCCCAGGAGAGGTATTGCTGGATCTTCCAGTAGTACTATGTCCAATTTTCTGAAGAACATCCCACCAGCAATGGAGGAGTGTTCCCCTTTCTCCACATCCTCGCCAGCATCTGCTATCATCTGAGTTTTTGATCTTAGCCATTCTGACTGGAGTAAAGTGGAATCTCAAAGTTGTTTTGATTTGCATTTCCCTGATGATTAAGGATGTTGAACATTTTTTCAGGTGCTTCTCAGCCCTTTGGTATTCCTCACTTGAGAATTCTTTGTTTAGCTCTGTACCCCATTTTTTAATGGAGTTATTTGAATTTCTGGAGTCCAGCTTCTTGAGCTCTTTGAATATATTGGATATTAGTCCCCTGTCAGATTGAGGATTGTTAAAATTCCTTTCCCAATCTGTTGGTGGACTTTTTGTCTTCTTGACAGTGTCTTTTGCCTTACAGAAGCTTTGCAATTTCATGAGGTCCCATTTGTCATTACTTGATCTTAGAGTACAAGCCATTGCTGTTCTATTCAGGAATTTTTCCCCATGCCCATATCTTGGAGGGTTTTCCCCACTTTCTCTTCTATAAGTTTCAGTGTCTCTAGCTTTATGTGGAGGTCTTTGATCCACTTAGACTTGAGCTTTGTACAAGGAGATAAGAATGGATCAATTCTCATTCTTCTACACGATAACTGCCAGTTGTGCCAGACTCATTTGTTGAAAATGCTGTCTTTTTTTCACTGGATGGTTTTAGCTCCCTTGTCAAAGATCAAGTAACCATAGGTGTGTGGGTTCATTTCTGGGTCTTCAATTCTATTCCATTGATCTACCTGTGTGTTTTCTGTCCAAAACAGGGCCTGTCCCAGAAGCTGTGTCACTTGTGCCTTTCCACAGAAGAGGTATCACTTCTGTAGTCAGCACTCTCTCCCGTGCAGACTTGTCTCAGAGGGAATAGGGAGACAAGATGGCTCCTTCATCTGCTCTGGGGTGTCAGAGCCCTCCAGGGTAGTCACTTCCCCTCTGGCGGGGAAGGTGCCCAGATAGCCCGAAACAGGGGTCTGTCCCAGAAGCTGTGTCGCTTCTGCAGTGTGCTTGCTCACCCTCAGCATTCCCTGAACTGATCTGAGCAGACTGGTCTCAGAGGGACCAGGGAGACAAGGTGGCTCCCTCACCTCCTCTGGGTGACATATCCTTTTTGTTGAGGTTCAGAGCATAGTCATAGATTTTTTTTTTCTTGAGGACTCATGTAATAAAGACTTTAGAATCTTAAATAGATGTAGAACTGGTAAACTTATGGCTGTCTTAAGTAATTTTACTTGCCTTTTATCTATGCACTATTGAATTGTAATTGCCTATTCTCTTTTTCCCATTTACTATGAACATTCATATGGCTAGTACTTAAAATTATAGTACTCCATCACCAGATACCAGGCACCATATCCTTATTAGGCTAATAACAGATTCATTAGAGATTAGAAGGGGTCAATGTGCCCTTTCGGCAAGGCTCTCAAATACTGTACTATATTCTGGTGGAAAAACAAAATCATTAAAACAACATTATGTGCAAATAGCCATTAAACCATGTTATAAACATTTGGTTCATTTTATCATGCCAGGCTTTGATGCATTTGTTCATCAAGTTATGATGATAAGGTTGGCAAAGGATTTGGGAATGTATTTTTTAAAACCTAGAGTTTCATGCTTAGAATTTTAGATTTCTTTATAGTATAACAGGAGGAAAAGCAACAACAAAGTAAATACAGTCAAGTATATAGCTTAGTAATGTTATTGTATCATTCTTAATCACAAATATAACAAATGTGCATCTTTATATTAATTATGAGGTACATAGAGATGTTCCAAGAATAGCCAAACTATATTATTCTGTGAACCCTCATTCCTTTTTTTTTTTTTTTTCAAGACAGGGTTTCTCTGTGTAGTCCTGGCTGTCCTGGAACTCACTTTGTAGACCAGGCTGGCCTTGAACTCAGAAATTTGCCTGCCTCTGCCTTCCGAGTGCTGGGATTAAAGGAGTGCACCACCACGCCCACGTGAACCCTCATTCCTAAGTTATGAAGATGAAAAAATTATCAGTCATATGAGAAAAGATTTAGATCCAGAAATAGTGATATTTTACAGGAGTTTAATTTCTCATAAATATAGTAATATAACAAGAGACTAGTAAAAACTAATGAAAGCTTTATTTTATTTCAATAAACACAAAAATTTAATCTGCTGTTGGTACAGTTTTTTTTTTCTGATTTGAGTCAAGGTCAGTCTACTGATTCCCTTCCTTCCTTCCTTCCTTCCTTCCTTCCTTCCTTCCTTCCTTCCTTCCTTCCTTCCTTCCTTCCTTCCTTCCTTCATAAAACTATATCTTCACTTAATATATAAGTCAAGAGCTGTGAAACTCAACTTCATAGATAAATAACACACTGTTTATGCAATTTTGAGACCAGACTGGCAGAAGGAAACAGTGGATGGTGTGTGAATCTGTGTGCATCTGTATGCATCTTTCTCTGGCAGAATCTTATGCTATGCTCCCTAGCCTCAGTGGGAGGGAAACCTTTATCCTAGAACTTCTGTCTGGAGTATCATGGACATGAAGGGGAGTGCCAAGGTAGCTCTGGTTGGTTTGAGCATTTACCTTTACAAGAGCCGGTGGACTATAAGTCTGGCTTTTGGTTATCATTTTATATTTCAGGCAAGAACTCTAATAGCGTAAGTTCCTATTCACCTTTCACTTAATGTACAAAAAAAAAAATTCCCAAAGCTGTCACATAGCATCATTGCTGCACAATGTTCAATAGCTATCCTTAATGACTGTAACACACACATATAGCACGGCTGAAGACTTGAAATTACCCAGTTGCTTCCTGTGGCCTTATCTTGAGGCACATCTGTAGTTGGTTGATAGTGTTTCTTGTACCCTTGTACTTTTCAATTTTTTTTATTCCTTAAAGTTTTTTTTTTCTATTTTCCTCCTAGGGGATAGAAATATGGTTTTCCCCTCTTATTTTATAAGCAAACCACTTCAATAGAACATGGGGTGGCCATATGGTCATATGTGAACCTTACAATTAATTCAGCAAAGAGAATGGCCTGTAGCAAGCTTTAATGTGCAGTGCTAGGTGGTGCTTTGATGATGAATGAGGAGATGATTGCAAAGAAAATGACAGAAGCATTTATAAAAAGATATGTTTTCTTTATTCATTTAATGATATTCTAATCATTGGTTGTCATCTGTTTAATGTGACATCCAGGGCATTTGTAGGAGGTGCTTAATGCACTTTCTGTATAATTTTATAGCAAAAATATGGTGTTAATATTGAAGGATCTTACAGTCTAGCAACTGTTGAATGTACGCTTTTATTAGCCTTATCTGAAACTCCCAGGTCTACATTTTCAGCTGGCTGGCTTCACAATGGTGTTTCAGAAGCTATACTTTAGTCAAAATGTTTGTAATAGCGAGGAGTGGCTCAAATATGGAGGAAAAAAAATTCCAGTATCTCCTCCAACAGAAAAGCAAACTTAAGTTAACTAAACACATTAGACTCTCTTAAATGGTAATTAGCAATCATAGGAAATAGTTCATAGCAGTTTACATTTTATTTGAATAGATTTGACTTTATATATTTCTCCCAGACCTGGATGATTTCTTCCACTTGAACATTTGCTGAATCAAAGCTTCAGGCAGAGTCATCACTCTGCACATGCAAGCAGAACACATGGTATGTGATTTGGATCCTTGTCTTTTGTAATTCCTTGATACCACGAGCAACTAGAGGGAAAGAAAAAGTAAAAGGCTGATTTTTGTGCTTATATTGTGCTGAAAGTTACCTGCTGAGCTTTAGCTCCAGGAAGTGAAATTCACCCCTTTCTTTTTCAGTCCCCAGTAAATTAGATAAAAAGTGTTGTAAATGAATGTTTTCCAAAAGAACATAAAGCAGATCATATTTTTGTCTCTTCTTTAGCTGTTTTCATTTACAAATGAAATAATTAAATATTTAGTGCATGAGCTGAAACTTGTGACACCTAAATCATAATATAAGTCAAATGTATAAGATAGAGTGGACATGATGATAGTTGCAGAACTATTCACAGTACAATGATAGCTCTACCTCTGGAGGGAGATATAAATACACAAAAATGTTTTTCAAGCTGAGACAAGAGTCTCCACTGACTGATTCACCCAACAACACTGAAATTATTGACTAAAATTTAAAAACCACTAAAATATATAGTGTCACTACTTATTTGTATATCTGAAGCCTAAGTATTATCTGTATTCACCAGTAGAGTTGCATGATCATGGAGTCATGCAATTTTTTTTTTCCTTTCAGAACCTCTTATATACACATTAGTAATTTCTGATTCAAAGAAAACTCACAGAGATAAAAGGAACACACAAGAAAATGACTACTCTTCCAGAGGTGGTGTAAAAGTATGTTTTATTTGCCAGATGTTATTGTCAGTTTGACCTTATTGAATAAGCCTTTTCTAGCTCTTTCTGAACTCTGTCTTATTGGTTCAATTCACCTGCTCTGGCCTAAATGCCTCTCCAAACTGATTGATTCAAACTGGTTTCTTTTAGCTTCTGACTAAATTGTTTTGCTTGACCTCAAACTAGCTGTGGCAATTTGTTCTAATTTTCTGGCTTCTTCTCAGTCTCTGGTTTGTTCTGGCTTCATCTGCAACCTATCTCCGTAAAAGTGCCTTGGCGAAACTGCCTCCTCTCTTCCTCTTTCTCTGGGCTGCTCTATTAATTATTCATATCTTTCTTTCTGTTCTTGTGAGAGTTGGGGATATCTTATCTGTTACTTACTCTGTCAAATTTTTCTATGATTCATCACTTTGCTCCTCAATTAGGTTTCATTTTCAAACATGGCTGCTTACTTCTACAACCTACCTTGCCTTCATTGTTTGCAATTAAAGGTCTGTACTAAGGTCCTGTCTGTAGTCCAGGCAGATCAGAATGTAATCCCAGGCATTCTGCATTCCAGCAAGATCTATAGACCTAGACGGGCTTTGGCTATGATGCTTTCCCAAGGGAGATATGTTGCTGGATTCAAATTTCCCTGCACTCTTGTCCCCACGAATCTTTTTGTTTTGAAACATAAAGACATGTTATAACTCTTACACTATGTGGAAGACATGACACTAAGCAGGAATTTATCAAAAGGTCTATAGTGTTATATTTAGCCTGGCATTCAGTGTTTCAGGAACCAACCAATGTTAGATAGTCTTAGAGGATACCAAAGTGATCTACTTACACTAAAGGGAGAGGAGTTAAGACATGTCATAAGGGAGAATTAAAATATGCAGTAAGTTATTTTAATCATTCTGTAAAAATCTGTTTTATACTACCTACTTTATTTTACTTTGAACTTGTACTCAGACTTAAAGGAAAAACAGTAAATTATTTTAACCATAGTTACTAAGATGAGAATGTAATGGTAAGAATTTTTCAATATGCTATTTCAATACAGATTTTGGGGATACCCAAGCTTAGTCTCTGCTCCTGTGGCTTAGCATAAAACCCCTTAATCCTTTAAATGGTCATGCAATTTCATGTATAAAATAATGATTACTACTTGCCTTGGGGATGCTTGTAAAGACTAATAGAAAGAAAAATTGAAAAGTCAATTTTGTTTAATATATCATTTGAAGAGCACAGCCATAAATTCTCTAAGAAAATGGTAGCTAAGTTTTCCAGTGGTGTGTGTGTGTGTGTGTGTGTGTGTGTGTGTTTGTGTTTAGGTGCATCTATAGGCAGGGGCTTATGTATGTGGAGGCCAGGGGAAAACCCTGGCTTTTGTTCTGTGGGAGTATCCCACCTTGATTTTTTGGAGACAGGATCTCTTATTGGTTTAGAGACTGTCTTTTCTTTTCTTTTCTTTTCTTTTCTTTTCTTTTCTTTTCTTTTCTTTTCTTTTCTTTTCTCTTCTCTTCTCTTCTCTTCTCTTCTCTTCTCTTCTCTTCTCTTCTCTTCTCTTCTCTTCTCTTTTCTTCTCTTTTTTTCTCGTGACAGGGTTTCTTTGTATAGCTCTGGCTGTCCTGGAACTCACTTTGTAGACCAGGCTGCCTCATGCTCAGAAATCTGCCTGTCTATGCCTCCCAAGTGCTGGGATTAAAGGCATGCATCACCACGGCCGGCTCAGAGATTGGCATTTAATTAGACATGCTGGCCAGTGATCTCTAGGAATCAACCCTTTATGTAGGTTCTGGGCATTGAATTCAGGTCCTCATGTTTGCATTGCATGAACATTACTTACTGCACTATCTCCCTTGCCAATCAGTTGCTAAGTTGCCATGTGTCTGATGCACCATGTCCTTACTTCCTCCATAATTAACCCATTTTGGTTTTTACCCTTTGTATCTCAGCATATCATCAAAATTATTATATAACTTTAAAATATATTTGATTTTTGTCTATGCATGTTTTGCAGGTGTATATGTCTGTGTATCATGTTCATGCCTAGTGTCTATAGTAACC
Organism: Mus minutoides; assembly: GCA_902729485.2. Classification (NCBI taxonomy): domain Eukaryota; kingdom Metazoa; phylum Chordata; class Mammalia; order Rodentia; family Muridae; genus Mus; species Mus minutoides. The sequence continues at coordinate 64,710 of LR753829.1, read as the reverse complement.
AGAAGAGGGTGTTGGGTCTTCTGGAACTTGAGTTACAAATGATTGTGAGCCCTTATGTGGTTGCTGGGACTCAAACCTGAATCCCCTAGAAGACAGATCAGGTAACCACTGAGCCATTCCTCTAGCCCACAAATTTTACTCCTGACACCTCTGGATCAACTCTATTTTTGACATTTGAATTTCCTGAAAGAAAGCTGTATTTGTTTTATGTCTTTATACTTCAAAATACATTGTGGTCTCTGTAAGTGTGAATTCCCTATTTTGTATCTTTATATCATCAGAGTCCTGCTCAACATTTGCCCAGGAGACAAAGGAACAGATGTATAAAACTCTGGTATGAATTATGCAGTATGTCTCCAGAAGCTTCTGCAATTGGATATTAATAATACATTATGTCACTCCAAACTTTCAGGGCTTCAGTACATAAATAATTGAGAATCAACAGGATAGGTTTGCTACTTTTACTTAATCCTGGATTAGGAGCCAAGGCTTAGATATGGGACAACTGCGTGCTTCAGCATTCTTTGTGCTTCTGGAAAACTCAGTTTTGATTTTTGGCCTTTTTAAAAAACTCATGATATTGCATATGATTTTATGGGGGGTGCAAATAATTGGTACACAGTCTCCCAGTTTCTAATTTTTAATTCATGTTTGCTACTTAACTATCAGAGGTATTCATTACTTGAATTCTTTTCATATTAAATATTTGGCAAATAACTTTCTTGTAGAAGTGTTCTGTCTCCAATTTGTCTATTTCACAATTTTACAGATTTTCTTAAATTCTAATGGTTTCACAAGCTAAATTCTCATATATACTTCACTCTGTTTGATGAAACTTTAGTTTGTAAAGTTGACATATTTGCATATTCTTGAAACTTTTTAAATACTTCTATAGCTACATTTAATAATAACAATCTCCATTATTTATCAAAAATGTGGACCAGGCGCTGCTCTATTAATCTTAACAACTTTGTAGTAATTTCATACCATATTAGGAAACTCATACCCAAGGAGGTTAAATCATTTGCTTGTTATTGGCCTAGTATGGTTCTGAAATTTGATGTAGCTCTATGCTTTACCTCTAAGGTATGTATTATCAAACTAGACCATAATCACTCTCAACAGAATTATAGAACCCTTTTAAATTTGGTAGTAGATCATCCTTCTATTTTACATTTTTCTTGTGGGTTTACTTTTAAATTTGTTTCAGAGACTTGAAGTTCTTGTCATATAGATCTTTCACTTGCTTGGTTAGAGTCACACCAAGGTATTTTATATTATCTGTGACTATTGTGAAAGGTGTTTTTTCCCCCTAATTTCTTTCTCAGCCTGTTTATCCTTTGAGTAGAGGAAGGCCACTGATTTGTTTGAATTAATTTTATATCCGGCCACTTTGCTCAAATTTAGGAGTTCTCTGGTGGAATTTTTGGGATCACTAAGTATACTATCATATCATCTCTAAGTAGTGATATTTTGACTTCTTCCTTTCCAATTTGTATCCATTTGACCTCCCTTTGCTGTCTAATTGCTCTGGCTAGGACTTCAAGTAGTATATTGGATAGGTAGGAAGAGAGTGGGCAGCCTTATCTAGTCTCTCATTTTAGTGGGATTGCTTTAAATTTCTCTCCATTTAGTTTGATGTTGGCTACTGGTTTGCTGTATATTGTTTTTACTATGCTTATGTATGGGCCTTGAATTGCTGATCTTTCCAAGACTTTTATCATGAAGGAGTTTTGCACTTTGTCAAATGCTTTTCTTTTATTGTGTTTCGTGAAAACTTCTGCAGGGATTTGTTTTAGCTCTGCGTCATCATAACAAAAAATACTGTAATATAATTAGCTAATAAATAAAAAGATTCATTTTGTTCTTGGATCTGGCGTTTCTGGTTTAAGAATGACTCAATCATTTTGCAGCCCTGGGGACCACAATATATCTGTTGCAGAACAGACCAATCCCACTGTAGGACAGGAAACAAATAAGAAAAACCGACCAGGGTCCACTGATCTAATGATCTTCTATAAATCCTCGATAATCTAAAACATTGTGCAGTCCTGTAATACACAGTCCTTTGGTGGAACATCCCGTATATAAGTGATAGCAGATTCTAGTGAGACTTGCTTTGTAAATTTAGATTATTTTAAAAAATCAGTATTACTCACAGAGTATATTAAGCCTTTTCAAAATTCACATGTTCAAATTTTAACTATATTTTTGAGGTAGATTTCAGGACGTGATCATGTTAAAGCAGTCATTTATATAGCTTTTAAATTCATCCAAATGACTTTTCTTTAATATGATTTTCTTCTGAAATCTCTACATACACATATATTCACATATGCATACATATATGTATATATGTATAGATGAACACACATATTCATATGTACACATATACACACATATACACATATACATATATGTATCCACATATAAATATACACATATGTATATATTATATATATAATATGTATTACACACACACACACACACACACACACACACACACACACACACACACACACCTAGTAGTTGGAACCACAAAGTCAATCGTTAAAAAGTCCATAATAAGAAACCCAAATGGAAACTTCAGAAAAAATATTAAAAATCAAACATACACATTTTATTATACATTGAATATACATATTGGATAATCTAGTATTTACTCTTCAGGGAACTTACAGTGACTAAAGTGAATTAGGAATAAGATTAAATATGATTTTTTCCAGCTTTTTTGATTCAGTTGTTACTGGTGGAAGTATTTTTAGAATTCATTTGAGCATAATAAAGTTCTGCTGTTATTGGACCATCAGACACAATTGGCACAGCAGGACATTTCAACAGTTGCTCAGAGTTAACAGTCACTGTAGGACCTTTGTGATCAGCTAAGGCTATTTTTAACCCTAACTCTAGATAACCCAGAGAAGCTCTTCTCTGTATTCCACAGACATCTTGGTGGCAGTACCATGGGAGGGGGAGATTGTGGGCTCCTGGCACTACCCTCGGCTGTATTTGTTATGAACAGCATTTATCACTAAGTCACTGAAAACAGAGTCAAAGGAGGAGGTATGCTACTTTAATTAGGAAGTTCACACCTCATTTATTTAGGAATTCTGTGTTGCATGGGATTTTTTTTTGTTGTTGTTCATTGAAGAAAACATTTATCATTTATGGAGTTTTGATATAATTAATCACCTCTATTCTGTAATATCCCTCTATCAAGCAAATTTCTTGTGTTTCAGTTTCTTGGATACTACTAGAAGAACTCTGTATTCATTTAAGTCAACGACAAAACAGAAACATGCTAAATAATGTGATTAAAGTTGTTAAAAGCCAAAATAAACACTTATAATTATCTCAAGGAAAACCGGTGTTAGGCAAGCGTGGTCTCTATAAAGGGGGACTCAGTGTGCGTCTTTTAGAACCTGCTGCACAATAGATCATAGTTTAAAGTCTGTTAACAGACCCCTGATGGCTGGGCTAGGTAGCTTGTGGTTTTCTTCTGAGCCTATTGGCACAAGATGAATTTATGTGTGAGGTGCAAATTGGAAGTTGCCTTCTCTTGGTGCCCTTGGCAGAACAGAAATCATACTGTAGGGCTAACAGCAGGAAGTACATTGCTTTGAAATTACCCAGCAGGGTGTCTACTTGCTGCTCTTGCTGCCTGTGAGACAAGGGTCTTATACTGTCTGGCCATGATTAAAATCAAAGTGTAGGCTGCTTTGCTGGGTGCCAGTAAACTTAGGTGAAAACCAGAAACAATCTGCAGTTTTAATTATTTTAAAATGCAATGTTGGCAAGAAAGAAAGATGAAAGCATTTTTGACTAATCTGTCCCAATTATTCCATATTAATGAATGTGCAAAAAAAGAAGAGAGAAAGAGAGAGAGAGAGAGAGAGAGAGAGAGAGCAAGAGAGAGAGCTTTTTTTAAACAAGAGGCTTTGCATACCTTATGCCATAAAATATATCTGTGTGAGGACACCATTCAAAAATTCTCAGAGAATTTATATATGAAGTAAGTGTGGGTTAGAATTTCTTGGCTAATTACCAAATTAAAGTAGCCCATTTTAAGGAGAATATTTCATGCTCTAATCAAAAAGTGGTCAATTTGTGCAGGCTAGAGAGAGTTAAAGATGCTGGAATTCCCAGTTCGGGTAGCTTCTGAGTGTTTTCTCTTCAATGTTGTGTTCTATGAGGGGTGTTACAATTCAAGTCACAGGTTTAGACATTGCCACTTCTAATAACCTTCTGTGCTAATGTGTAAGATTATTGGGAAATATGCAACTAAACCACCTATAAATGCTGAGGATTCATACATAAGTAACAAGATTTATTGAATATCTTCTATGCAGTAGGGAAGGACCAGTCCAGGTATGTGCAGGGAAGCAGACATAGGGAAGACATAAAATTAAACAATCATTTACATCTGTTAGCCTGGAAACTAAAAAAACAGCCAATTATATGATGTCCAGTAATCTTAGTTATTACCTAACTTAGCAGCTGATATTTCTCATACAGAGATGTGAACATTCTGTTTTCTCTTTCTATCACAATTGGCTTAAACTTATTTTTTAAAGTCCCAACAGGAGGAAAAATAATCTATCACTCTGATCACTTTGTAATATTAGCAATGCCTTTAAAAATGGGATATATAGGGATGTATTTTCCAATGAATACTTACTGGTGTACAGTTTCTTTCAGTACCTCAATGTACCCAGCCATTGTAAATACATGCATAGTTCCTCTAGAAACCTTGGTAAGTCCCGTATCTCAATTGCCAATGATGGACATTGCTCTTGAGTTATCAAATCTGTTCAGGCAATGGGGAAATCACATGTGTATCTTCTTTCACTTGAAATTCAAGATAATATTAAACAAAATAATATTAAAGAGCTATTATGAATATCTTTTCTGAACCTGGCAGCTATGACTTTGCTTTGTTTGTTTTTGTTCCTGTATCTTTGTTGTGTTTATATTCCTTTATCTTAGTTTGTTTTATTTAATAGACATGTAAATGGAGGATTTAAACTGCTTCTGGTTTTAAGAAATTAATATGAAGCTCAGCTGCTTAGCATTTAAATTTGTTTATGAAAATTAAACCCAATGGGTGGAAATATATTATTTTCTTTTTAAAAAATTTTATTTAGTACTATTTGTTAATTTAACTGTCAATCTATAGGAATGAAGGTTATAGGCACAATGAAGCTTATGTATGACAGAGAATTTATAAATAGATTGATTTAAAAACCTATCTACTAAAATAGGTTTTGTTACTTTTTTTTTTTTTTTTTTTTTAAAGATTTTATTTATTATATGTGAGTACACTGTAGCTGTCTTCAGACACTCCAGAAGAGGGAGTCAGATCTCGCTACGGATGGTTGTGAGCCACCATGTGGTTGCTGGGATTTGAACTCATCACCTTTGGAAGAGCAGTCGGGTGCTCTTACCCGCTGAGCCATCTCACCAGCCCCGGTTTTGTTACTTTTATGTGATTTATCAAGAAGATTCTAGAGAGAAATTCTTCTTCTTTTTTTTTTTTTTTTTTTTTTTTTTTTTTTTTTTTTTTTTTTTTTTTTTTTTTTTTTT
>LR753829.1:0-59027 GCA_902729485.2 Mus minutoides | reverse complement strand
TCTCAATGATGACCGACAAGACCATCTTCTGCTACATATGCAGCTAGAAACACAAGCTCTGGGGGTACTGGTTAGTTCATATTGTTGTTCCACCTAAAGGATTGTAGACCCCTTCAGCTCCTGGGGTAATTTATTTAGCTCCTCAATTGGGGGACCTGTGTTCCATCCTATAGATGACCGTGAGCATCACCTGTATTTGCAAGGCACTGGCATATCCTCACACAACATAGTTATATCAGGGTCCTTTCAGCAAAATCTTGCTGGCATATGCAATAGTGTCTGGGTTTGGTGGCTGGTTATGGGATGGAGACCCGGGTGAGGTAGTCTCTGGATGGTTCATTCTTTAGTCTTAGCTCCAATCTTTGTCTCTGTAACTCCTTTCGTAGGTATTTTGTTCTCTATTATGAGAAGGAATGAAATAGCCACACTTTGGTCTTCATTCTTCTTGATTTTTCTTGTGTTTTGCAAATTGTATCTTGGGTATTCTAAGTTTCTGTGCTAATATCCACTTATCAGTGAGTGCATATCAAGTGACTTTTGTGATTGGGTTACCTCATTAAGGATGATATCCTCCAGATCCATTCATTTGCCCAAGAATTTTATAAATTCATTGTTTTTAATAGCTGAGTAGTACTCCATTGTGTAAATGTACTACATTTTGTGTATCCATTCCTCTGTTGGGGGACATGTGGGTTCTTTACAGCTTCTGGTTATTATAAATAAGGCTGCATGAACATAGTGGAGCATGTTTTCTTATAACCAGTTGGAACATCTTCTGGGTATATGCCCAGGAGAGGTATTGCTGGATCTTCCAGTAGTACTATGTCCAATTTTCTGAGGATCCTCCAGACTGATTTCCAGAATGGTTGTACAAGCTTGCAATCCCACCAGCAATGGAGGAGTGTTCCTCTTTCTCCACATCCATGCCAACATCTGCTGTCACCTGAATTTTTGATCTTAGCCATTCTGACTAGAGTGAGGTGGAATCTCAAGGTTGTTTTGATTTGCATTTCCCTTATGATTAAGGATGTTGAACATTTTTTCAGGTGCTTCTCTGCCATTCGGTAATCCTCACTTGAGAATTCTTTGTTTAGCTCTGTACCCCATTTTTAAAATGGGGTTATTTGAATTTCTGGAGTCCAGCTTCTTGAGCTCTTTGTATATATTGGATATTAGTCCCGTATCAGTTTTAGGATTGGTAAAAATCCTTTCCCAATCTGTTGGTGGACTTTTTGTCTTATTGACAGTGTCTTTTACCTTACAGAAGCTTTGCAATTTCATGAGGTCCCATTTGTCAATTCTTGATCTTACAGCCCAAGCCACTTCTTTTCTGTTTAGGAATTTTTCCCCATGCCCATATCTTGGAGGGTTTTCCCCACTTTCTCCTTTATAAGTGTCAGTGTCTCTAGCTTTATGTGGAGGTCTTTGATCCACTTAGACTTGAGCTTGGTGCAAGGAGATAAGAATGGATCAATTCTCATTCTTCTACACGATAACTGCTAGTTGTGCCAGCATCATTTGTTGAAAATGCTGTCTTTGCCTGATATAGCTGTCTCTTGTGAGGCTACACCAGTGCCTGGCAAACACAGAAGTGGATGCTCACAGTCATCTATAGGATGGAATACAGGGGCCCCAATGGAGGAGCTAGAGAAAGTACCCAAGGAGCTGAAGGGGTCTGCAACCCTATAGATGAAACAAAATATGAACTAACCAGCACCCACAGAGCTTGTGTCTCTAGCTGCATATGTAGCAGAAGATGGCCTAGGCAGCTATCATTGGGAAGAGAGGGCCCTTGGTCTTACAAACTTTATATGCCCCAGTACAGGGGAATACCAGGGCCAAGAAGTGGGAGTGGGTGGGTAGGGGAGCAGGGAGGGGGGAGGGTATAGGAGACTTTCAGGAAAGCATTTAAAATGTAAATGAAGAAAATACATTATAAAAAAATTGGAAATAAAAAGAAGGTTATGAAGAAAAAAAAAAGAAAAAAAGAAAATGCTGTCTTTTTTCCACTGTATGGTTTTAGCTCCCTTGTCAAAGATCAAGTAACCATAGGTGTGTGGGTTCATTTCTGGGTCTTCAATTCTATTCCATTGATCTACCTGTCTGTCACTGTACCAGTACCATGCAATTTTTTTTTTTTATCACAATTGCTCTGTAGTACAGCTTGAGGTCAGGCATGGTGATTCCACCAGAGGTTCTTTTATTGTTGAGAATAGTTTTTGCTATCCTAGGTTTTTTATCATTCCAGATGAATTTGCAAATTGCCCTTTCTAACTCAGTGAAGAATTGAGTTGGATTCCATTGCATTGAATCTGTAGATTGCTTTTGGCAGGATAACTATTTTGACTATGTTAATCCTGCCAATCCATGAGCATGGGAGATCTTTCCATCTTCTGAGATCTTCTTCAATTTCTTTCTTCAGATACTTGAAGTTCTTGTCATACAGGTCTTTCACTTCCTTAGTTAAAGTCACACCAAGGTATTTTATATTGTTTGTGACTATTGTGAAGGGTGTTGTTGCCCTAATTTCTTTCTCAGCCCATTTGGGTTAATTTTATATCCAGCTACTGTACTGAGCAGTCTATCATGTTTAGAAATTCTCTGGTGGAATTTTTAGGGTCACTTACATATACTCTCATATCATCTGCAAATAGTGATATTTTGACTTCTTCCTTTCCAATTTGTATCGCCTTGATCTCCTTTTTTTGTCGAATTGCTCTAGCTAGGACTTCAAGTACTATATTGAATAGGTAGGGAGAAAATGGGCAGCCTTGTCTAGTTCCTGATTTTAGTGGGATTGATTTGAGTTTCTCTCCATTTACTTTGATGTTGGCTACTGGTTTGCAGTATATTGCTTTTATTATGTTTAGGTATGGGCCTAAATTCCTGATCTTTCCAAGACTTTTATCATGAATGGGTGTTGGATTTTGTCAAATGCTTTCTCAGCATCTAAGGAGATGATCATATGGTTTTTGTCTTTGAGTTTTTTCACAAAGTGAATTACCTTTATGGATTTCCGTATATTAAGCCATCCTTGCATCCCTGGGATGAAGCCTACTTGGTCATGATGGATGATTGTTTTGATGTATTCTTGGATTTGGTTTGTGAGGATTTTATTGAGTATTTTTGCATAGATATTCATGAGAGAAATTGGTCTGAAGTTCTCTTTTTTTGTTGGATCTTTGTGTGGTTTAGGTATCAGAGTAATTGTGGCTTTGTAGAATGAATTGGGTAGAGTACCTTCTGTGTCTATTTTGTGGAATAGTTTGAGGAGGGTTGGAATCAGGCCTTTTTTGAAGGTCTGATAGAACTCTGCACTAAACCCATCTGGTCCTGGGCTTTTTGTGGGTGGGAGACTATTGATGACTGCTTCTATTTCTTTAGAGGAAATGGGACTGTTTAGATTGTTAATCTGATCCTGATTTAACTTTGGTACCTGGTATCTGTCTAGGAAGATGTCCATTTCATCTGGGTTTTCCAGTTTTGTTGAGTATAGGGTTTTGTAGTAGGATCTGATGATGGTTAGGATTTCCTCAGGTTCTGTTGTTATGTCTGCTTTTTCATTTCTGATTTTTTAATTAGAATACTCTCCCTGTGCCCTCTAGTTAGTCTGGCTAAGGGTTTATCTATCTTGTTCGTTTTCTCAAAGAACCAGGTCCTGGTTTGGTTGATTCTTTGAATAGTTCTTTTTGTTTCCAGTTGGTTGATTTCGGCCCTGAGTTTGATTATTTCCTGCAGTCTACTCTTCTTGGGTGAATTTGCTTCCTTTAGTTCTAGAGCTCCTAGATGTGCTGTCAGGCTGCTAGTGTGTGCTCTCTCTAGTTTCTTTTTGGAGGCACTCAGGGCTATGAATTTTCCTCTTAGGACTGCCTTCATTGTGTCCCATAAGATTGGGTATGTTGTAGCTTCATTTTCATTAAACTCTAAAAAGTCTTTAATTTCTTTCTTTATTTCTTCCTAGACCAAGGTATCATGGAGTAGAGTGTTGTTCAGTTTCCATGTGAATGCTGGCTTTCTATTATTAATGCTGTTATTGAAGATCAGCCTTAGTCTGCGGTGATCTGATAGGATGCATGGGATAATTTCAATATTTTTGTATCTGTTGAGGTCTATCTTGTGATCGATTACATGGTCAATTTTGGAGGAGGTAGCATGGGGTGCTGAGAAGAAGGTATATCCTTTTGTTTTAGGATAAAATTTTCTGTAGATATCTATTAAATCTGTTTGTTTCATAATTTCTGTTAGTGTCCATGTGTCTCCGTTTAGTTTCTGTTTCCAGGATCTGTCCATTGGTGAGAGTGGGGTGTTGAAGTCTCTCACTATTATTGTGCCCTGAGCTTTACTAAAGTTTCTTTAATGAATGTGGCTGCTATTGCATTCGGAGCATAGATATTCAGAATTGAGTGTTCATCTTGGTTGATATTACCTTTGATGAGTATGACGTGCCCCTTCTTGTCTTTTTTGATAACTTTGAGTTGGAAGTCAATTTTATTTGATATTAGAATGGCTACTCCAGCTTGTTTCTTCAGACCATTTGCTTGGAAAATTGTTTTCCAGCCTTTCACTCTGAGGTAGTCTCTTTTTTCTTGAGGTAGGTTTCCTGTAAGTACCAAAATTTTGAGTCCTGGTTGTATAGCCAGTCTATTATTCTATGTCTTTTATTGGGGAATTGAGTCTATTGAAGTTAAGAGGATTTAAGAAAAGTAATTGTTGCTTCCTGTTATTTTTGTAGTTAAAGTTTGGATTCTGTTCTTGTGGCTGTCTTCTTTTAGGTTTGTTTTAGGATTACTTTCTTGCTTTTTCTAGGGTGTAGTTTCTGTCTTTGTGTTGGTGTTTTCCTGTTATTATCCTTTGAAAGGCAGGATTCATGGAAATGTATTGTGTGAACTTGGTTTTGTCATGGAATACTTTGGTTTTTCCATCTATGTTAATTGAGAATTTTGCTGGGTATAGAAGCCTAGACTGGCATTTGTGTTCTCCTAGGGTCTGTATAACATCTGTCCAGGATCTTCTGGCTTTCATTGTCTTTGGTGAGAAGTCTGGTGTAATTCTAATAGGCCTTCCTTTATATGTTACTTGACCCTTTTCCCTTACTGTTTTTAATGTTCTGTCTTTATTTAGTGTATTTTTTGTTCTTTTTATTATGTGTCGGGAGGAATTTCTTTTCTGGTCCAGTCTATTTGGAGTTCTGTAGGTTTCTTGTATATTCATGGGCATCTCTTTCTTTAGGTTTGGGAAGTTTTCTTCTATAATTTTGTTGAAGATATTTTCTGGCCCTTTAAGTTGAAAATCTTCTTTCTCATCTACCTCTATTATCTGTAGGTTTGCTCTTCTCATTGTGTCCTGGGTTTCCTGGATGTTTTGAGTTAGAATCTTTTTGCATTTTGCATTTCTTTGATTGTTGTACCCATGTTCTCTATGGAATCTTCTGCACCTGAGATTCTCTCTATGAGCGCTTGTATTCTGTTGCTGATACTTGCATCTATGGTTCCTGATTTCTTTCCTAGGGTTTCTAGCTCCAGAGTTGTCTCTATTTGGGTTTTCTTTATTGTTTCTATGTCCCTTTTTAGGTCCTGGATGGTTTTGTTCAATTCCATCCCCTGTTTGGTTGTGTTTTCCTGTAATTCTTTAAGAGATTTTTTTGTCTCCTCTTTAAGGACTTCTACCTGTTTAGCAGTGTTTTCCCATGATTCTTTAAGGATTTCTACTTCTTTATTGCTGTTCTTCTGTATTTAAGTGAGTTATTAAAGTCCTTCTTAAGGTTCTCTACCAGCATCATGAGATATGATTTTGAATCCTAATCTTTCTTTTCGTTGTGTTGGGGTATCCAGAACTTGCTGAGGTAGGAGTGCTGGTTCTGATGATGGTGTTTGTCTTGGTTTCTCTTGGTAAGATTCTTATGTTTGCCTTTCACCATTTGGTAATTCCTGGACTTAGTTCTTATAGTTGTTGCTGTCTGGAGCCTGTTCCTCCTGTGATTCTGTTAGCCTCTGTCAGCTGTCCTGGGAGTCCTGCTTTCTTCTGAGTCTCAGTCATCAGAGTACTCTCTTCAGGCAAGCTCTCCTCTTGCAGGGAAGGTGCACAGAGGTCTGGCATTCAGACTTGCCTCCTGGTTGAAGATGAAGACCGGAAATGGGGCCTGTCCCAGAAGATGGGTTGCCTCAGCAGTCTGCGAGCTCACCTGCAGTCTTCTCTGGGGATCACAGCCCTCCTGGGCGGCCACCTCTCCTCTGCCAGGGAAGGTGCCCGGCTGTCTGCAGCCTGAAAAGGGGGTCTGTCCCAGAAGCTCTGTTGCTTCTGCACTCTGCTCGCTCACCCTCCACAGTCCGCGAGCTGATCTTTGCACACTCAAAATATATTATTTTCAATATGAGATATTATTTGAATTTTTTTTTCCTCTTAGTCTTTCATTCTAATCAGGCTTTAATATTGTTCTCAAACTAACCATTGATTCAATAAGCATAGTAATTTTATTCAGGGAAACTTTCTGTGACATTTGTTGAACCAAATGTACACATTCAGTACTCTATCCCAGCAGCTCCACCTATTACTGTGTTGAAGTCCTCCTTTTAAACTTTACAAGCATCAGTTCCTGCCTCTTCCTGAGTCGCTGTGACATCCTAATGTTCTATCCCTTCTACAGGTGTCATGGTGATGCTCCCAAGGTGTTAACCTTGGTTTGGAAACAAAGTTAATATCAACTTTTTTTTTAATATCAACTTTTAATTGACGAATAGATACTGATAGCAAAGGCATTATGTTTATAAAATATTTTATGATCATTAAAAGAATGCTTGGCAAATATACCAGAGTGCATCTGTATGTTTTTGATGTGACTACTACAAAGCACTTTGATTTTACAGTTAAAATTGGAATGTCAATTGGAATAGGATAAGAGAGAGTACATGTCATTTTTTGTCTATTTTAATTAGTATTTAATGCATTTATTATCAAATTTCAGTATTTGCTCCAGTGGGGGTTTTTAAAACAACTTGCCCATGACTTACAAAAACAAAACTCACAAACTCCAATTATTATTTGCATTTACAGGTAGAAACTGAAATTCAATTAGTGTCAAAATGAGGGTCAGTATGGAATTTTTCAATATTATTTCCAGATTAAGGAAGGTTTAAAAATTTCACGTTCTCTTTATCTTTTTGTGATCTTTACATGTCCATATATGAAAGAGGGTAATAAACTTTAACCATGGAGGCTGTAAATAGGATTTCAGAAAGAAAATAATTAGCAACATATGGCGTACTTTTACACATATCATTGAATCTTCCTTCCAGTTTCTTAGGGTAAGTATAGTTTTGAGTCCTTGTCTCTTTTGTTTCCCCACTGTGCATGCTTTTCTTGAGACTTCATTCACTACCATGTATTAAATTATAATCTCTCTCCATGCTTGTAATGTACCTATGCCCCTTATGTCTCTGACAACCTCTGAAAAATCTATCTTTATATGTTGTACATGGATATAAAACTCCAAGGAAGCTTATCAGTTTTTCCTGTTACAATTTTGTCTTCCAATATGCCTTCATCTTAGTCAATGTCCTATCATCTATATGTTTTCTCAAGCCAGAGACCTGGGAGTTATCTCAGACTCCTCCTTCTGTTTATCTCTCCCACCTAATCAATCATAATAATTACATTCCCCCACTCTCCTATGAGCCTCTCCCTGTTTCATTCAGACCTTATCATTTCTCACCTGGGTAATTATTATTGGTTTTATTGATTTTTCTTTTTGTCTTTTTAATTTGGTTGTATTGAGTGTATATATAGTGATATGATTTATAAAGACATCTTCATATAAGTACATCATGAATGTTGACCACATTCAAGTCTCTCCTCTTTTCCCACTTTTTCTCTTTCTATTTATTTTTTTCCTGACAGTCTCCATTCGATTTTAGGTTTATAAGATTATATGTATCTAAATAAATCCTAGGATCTACAAATAGGCAAATCACATATAATGTGTGTATATATACACACACATACACACAATGTATTATGTAAAAATAAAATGAATTTTATTCTTTGTAGGAGAAGGAATACAACTGGAAGCTGTGCTATTTGGCTCACAGTGCTTTTTACTTGATTTTTTCCCTGCTAGATCTTGTAAAACTTAGAATTTTAGAAGATGGCTTTATGAATAGCTCTTCACTGATTTTATGATGAAGAGCCATTCATCATAAAAAATTTCTTTTCAGTTTTTTATTGATTCTTTGAGAAGTTTACATCATATACCCCAATGTTACTCATTTCTCCATCCCTTCTGTCCCTTCATATTCTCTGTCTGTCCTTGTCACCCTCCAAATGGAGAAAAGAATCTCCTTGTGGAAGCTGTGGTATGTCACAGTGTACTCTTTTGGCCATTTTGCAAGCTTTACTTGCAAATGTTCACTGTAGTGAGTCATTGGTCTAGTTTGAGCCCTCTGACTTCTGTTACACTATCAATATTGGATCCTTATGTGCACTTCTTTAAGATATCCTGTTGTTGCCTTTTGCCATGTATATCCTGCAGCTTTGGATCTGGCCTTTTGACATGCTCCAACAGTTCATAGATAGGGTAGATATTAGTGTGGGTAAACTCAAAATACTGCATTTGGTCCTGAGTAATAACTGAGCTGATCAGACCACCAGCTCTCCCACACCTATACCACCAGTGTGAGCTTTCCAGCACTGCCCTGGCTAGCTCACCCAGTGCCACATCTGGAGTGGAGCAAGGCTAGCCCTTGCTCTCTCTGGACCTCGGGGCAGCTCACCCAAGCCTATGCCACCAGAGGCAGCTCTACCGCCCTGCCTCGGAGGGTTACAGGACTCACTCTCCTGAGTTTTGCAGCCAGTGAGAGTCAGGGACAGTTATCCTGCTCTCCTGAGCCCAGAGCCACCTCTCCCACCTTTGATAGTGGGAGGGAGGGGCAACCTCCACTGCCATTGCCACCCCATAGTAGACAAGTGGCAGGGCCAGCTCTCCCATGCTCACACCCTTGGAGTGGCTGACCTGAGCCTCTGCCACCAGGGTAGGATCTGTTCTACTGTGTTGCCCAGGAGAGGTGCAGGGGCTGCTCTCGCAAGGAAGCATGAACTTTTACACTAATAATTTGACGCCATTTTGAAGCTATGACTCTTTATAACTTTCCAATTTTCTATTCTACCCTCAGTTTTACCATCTAACCATGCTGTGTATTTGATTCTACTTTTGTGTCAGTACTAAGAGTAGCTGCTGATTTGAAAAATATGAATATACTATGTTGTATTATTGGAGTTAAGGGGAAAAAATCTCAGGACCAGTGCCTAGATGCTGATATGGCATGTGGAAAACTATTACTGTTAAGCTTTAAAAAATTAAGAATTGATAGATATTTTAATATGATAGTATTTATAATTATCAGTATATATTATCATACTATAAATATGATAGTATTTATTATTATAATGAACATCTTAAAAATTAGAGACATTTCTACAGAAGTAGAAACTGAGAAAGGAAATGGGATTTCTCAACTACTATTTAAGTGTAACTCGAAGCATTAAGCCAGTGTCATTTAGACAGGGGTACTTGGAGGCATAAGACTTGGAAATGAAGGGGATGTTCTATATCTTGAAGCCATTTGCCAATCTTCAGAAAACTACTACAGGTATTGGGTGGGAGGAATATCATTGAAGTCCTGAGGGTCAGCAGGAAGAATAGAAACTGGCAACCTTGGGAGGTAAGAGATGGGGGTGGAGGCTCTAGAATGTACCAGAGACCTGGGAAATGAAAGACTCTCAGGACTCAAAGGGAGGGACCTTAGATGAAAGGTCCTAGAGTGGGGCAAAGGAACTCATAGAGTCCACTTCCAGTAGAAACACAGGGCATCAAGTGAAGGATGGGGTTGCCACCCCACAGTCAAAAACTCTGACCCAGAATTATTCCTGTCTGAAAGAACTGCAGGGACAAAAATGGAGAAGAGACTGAGGAAAAGGGTGTCCAGGGACAGGCACAAATTGGGATGTAGCTCAAGGAGAGGCCCCAAGGCCTGACACTATTAATGATACTATAGTGTGCCTACAAACTGGGACCTATCATGATTGCCTTCTGAAAGGCCCAATAAGCAAGTGAAAGAGTCAGATGCAGATACTTACTCCCAACCAATGGACAGAACCTGCTGACCCTTGTGGTTGAATTAAGGAAAAGCTGGAAGAAGCTGAGGAGGAGGGCCATTCTATAGGAAGACGAGCAGTCTCAACTAACCTGGACCCCTGAGATCTCTCAGACACTGAGCCACCAACCAGGCAGCATACACCAGCTGATATGAAGCCCCCAACACATATAAAACAGAGGACTGCTGGGTCTGGGTTCAGTCAGAGAAGATGCACCTAACCCTCAAGAGACTGGAAGCCCCAGGGAGTTTAAAGATCTAGTGGGGTGGGGTGGGGGAAGGGAGATATCTTCTTGGAGATGTGGGGAGGAAGTATGGGATGTGGAATAGGTGGACCAGAAGGGGAATAGAGTCTGAACTGTCACTTGATATGCACTCATTGATAAGTGGATATTAGCTTAGAAACTTAGGATACCCAAGATAAAATCTGCAAAACACAAGACAATCAAGAAGAAGGAAGACCAAAGTGTGGATACTTCATTCCTCCTTAGAATAGGGAACAAAATACCCATGAAAGGAGTTACAGAGACAAAGTTTGGAGCTAAGACAAAAGGATGGACCATGCAGAGACTGCCCCACCTGGGGGACCCATCCCATAATCAGCCATCAAACCCAGACACTATTGCATATGCCAGCAAGATTTTGCTGAAAGGACCCTGATATAGCTATCTTGAGTGAGGCTATGCTAGTGCCTGGCAAATACAGAAGTGGATGCACACAATCTTCTATAGGATGGAACACAGGGCCTCCAATGGAGGAGCTAGAGAAAGTACCCAAGGAGCTGAAAGGGTCTGCAACCCTATAGGTGGAATAACAATATGAACTAACCAGAACCCCCAGAGCTCATGTCTCTAGCTGCATATGTAGCAGAAGATGGCCTAGGCAGCCATCATTGGGAAGAGAAGCCCCTTGGTATTGCAAAGTTTATATGTCCCAATACAAGGGAATGCCAGGGCCAAGAAGTGGGAATGGGTGGGTAGGGGAGCAGTGTGGGGGTAGGGTAGAGGGAACTTTTGGGATAGCATTTAAAATGTAAATTAAGGAAATATCTAATTAAAAAAGAAAAAGAAAGAAAGAAAAAGAAAGATTAAAGAATTAAAAAAAAATAAAGCACCAAGATCTAAAATGAATAAAATGTAATACCCTCCAGTGAAAGCCAAAGTCAATAGAAAATTTAACAGAGAAGCAGGCATCATATGAAAACAAAGAAAAGAGGATAAAAAATATCTTTAATTAATTCCTCCACTCAGAGTTCTAGGAAACCCTCAGAAGAGGAGGCAGAAAGAGTCTAAGAGCTAGGGAAATGTAGGATACCAGGAGACCAAGGCCTTCAAAATCAACAAAGTTATAATCAACTAAATAATACGCATATAAATGCTCAGAGACTAAAGCAGTAGAAATATAACCTTTTAAATAAGTAGCATTTAAACCTAAGGAATAAACATAAAATGACATTCATTAATCATATTCTGTGAAACAGATATCAAAAATAGCCCAAAGATCTATGTAGCTACTTGGACTTTTCTATGTCCATCTTCCCCAGTTCCTGAATAATGACATGGAGGCTTAAATTTCTTTACAATGCTTATGGCCCTATGACAGGCTTGCTCCCAAGTAGCTCATAACTCAAATGCCTCATTTATACTCTTCTATGTCTGCCATGCTCCTGAATAGTTACCTCTCCTTAGTTTCATATGTCCGACTTCCTCTGAGTCTGGGTGGTGAATCCTCCTGCATCTGACTCTTTTCCAGAGTTCCTCTCTGCCTGGAAGTCTTGCCTTCCTAGTCTCCTTTGCCATAGGCTTTTCATTGACAGATAATGCTTTTACACAATGCATAAGAGATTTTTCCCTACAGATCTTAATGGATGCAGTACGTTTCAGAAGCAGTAAGGAAGGAACTGTAAGTCTTGCAGAGATTGCTATGCTCAAATACAAACAATGCTTCTGAAAATTGACAAAAAACACTTTCTGGAATATGAGCAGAAGAACAGTTCAAAGAAGTCTTAACCCAAATGAAATGGTCTTGAACATAGCTCATAGAATGGAAAAAGCAAGTTTAAATTACAGGAAGATCATATTTTTCACCTATCTAGTTGGTAAGGATGCCAGGGTCTGAAAACCATTTTTAGAGTTTTTGGTGACATAAATGTACAAAATAATGTGAGCCTCAGTGAAGAATGCAACAGTATTAAATAAAGTAGTCCACACATACTTTTCAGTCCTGCAACCCTGCTTCTCAGAAATTGTTCCAAAATGCAAATTGACATATGGTTAAGACTACTTCCTCATGGCATTACTTACAATACTAAAGGATGAAATAGCTTACATATCAGTGGGAACCAGTTCAATGGAGTGGAATACATTCCCACATGGAACACAGGGCCTTTTTGCTGAAGAAAGCATCTCAAATTATTTCTATTATATTAAATGAGAATATTTATGAAGGCTATTTGCCTATGTAAATTCCCAACTGTTTTTCCTTTTTCTCTTTTCTTCTTTTTACGTTTAACAATTTTATAAATACATAAAATGTATTGTGATCATATTCATCCCCTACTGCCCTTTGTTAACTTGGTTGCATCCTGATGATCTCCTCTTGTTTTAAACCAGTTTCTCTTCTACTTTCTTATTCTCTCTCTCTCTCTCTCCCTCTCTCTCTTTCTCTCTCTCTCTTTGTGAGTGTGCACATAATCACACCTGTGCACATGCAAGTGGTATATGCCTAGGTCTAACACAGATAATGATAGCTGTAGAACATTTATGTTTGCAATGTGCAAAAATATCCAGAAGATAATGATCATAATTCTTCCTATTCTCTGGTTCTTTCTGCTTCCTCTTCTGTGATGCTCTATGGGCCTTGGATGGCCTGATGGTTAATGCAGGGAATAATAACTGGTCAAAGTGGTGAGAATAAATGATTGTTGAGTTCTCATCAGTAAATAGGACATCTATAACAGTCCAAACATTTTTCTAAAACACAGGAATGAATATGTCATAAATTAACATGTAAAATTTCTAAAAATGTTCATCTTTAATAACAAATTAATATGTTTGGTAATAACATCAACCGTCTTTTAACATGGTGACTTAGGTAAATATGATCTCTCTTGGTTTTAGCCACGGTACTAAAAGATATATTTTGTTTGATGTCTGTACATGCTTTTAGATTCTAATAACAAGATTTGGGAAAACAGTAAAGACTCACATGATGATAAAGGGCCTTTGCTGAGATAACAGGAAGAAGACAGGATACAGACCAAAGCAGGTTTCCTTTCCTTTCTTATATCCGAGGTCTCGCTAGCACTTCAATTTGTCAAGTGTTAGAAACAGCTGGTGGCAAAGTGGAAACCTAGAGGAAGGCAGGGCTTGGGAATTAGGTACAAGAGTCAGGCAACTGACACTGTTAGGGAGTTTCCATGTGACCAGGAGAATTTATGAGATTTTAGGATTTTTAAGCTTACAAGAATGTTGGATTACCAATGAGGCCTAAAGTATCAGTCAGAATGATTTCAAATGAACTAGTGCAGGTGAATGGTTTCAGAATCATAAAGCCCTATGGAAATACAAAATGCTATTGTTGGTGGTGATCATGAAGTCATAATTTCCCTAGGGACTATAATGGAGATATTGGATAAAAGAAAAACATGGATCCTAAAATAGTCACAAAATGAATTATGTGATGATGTTTACAGATTTAGAAAAATAGGAACAATGCTTTGCTATGATTGTCTTTATAATTGAGCCAGCTTTTAGTTTGAAAACTAGGGGAATTACAGGTTGAAAAAAATCTAAATTTTTTCCATAATAACTTACAGCTTTGCAAAGCTTGAATTAATTTTTCTACCTGCACATTATATATTGACTATGTAAGGCTCTGAATTATTGCACTGTATAATTATATGATTGATTATATTAATGTGAGTCTCTGCAGTATAATAATTTTTACATTCATTCATTAATCAAGTATAACTATAACTAGTGCAGTTATTGTTTCATCTTAAACTCATTATTCATGGTCATCAATTTAGAGATAAGAATGGAATTATGTTGATAAGTTCATAAACTGTTGGCTAGAGGCCAATCAGATTGCTTCTTGCTCCTCAATTATCCTATAATAATGTTACTTATAGTGAACATATTGACTTGAAACAAGGGTTTGGAGATTTGTTTCATGGTAAAAGGGCTGTAAAGTTGTATTTTAACTCTCTTATATAGATGCAAAATGGGCATTTGAAAACCACTTAATGAGCTTAATTAGCAAATGACACAAGTGCTATATGCTTGTAAATGGAGGAGGGTACTGAGGACTAAAGGATTCTGATGTTTTATAAAAGATATAGAGCCTAGATACATTTAGGAAAAAGTAAGTGGTAACTAGTAAACTGGAATAGCAATGTAGGAGCTTTGGAAATGGTTACGGTACTTATTTGAGGAATGGCACATGGAAACATTTATTTATTTGGGAGAACCATGGTACTAGGGCAGCATGTGACAGACATGTTCTTCCTTCCTTCCTTCCTTCCTTCCTTCCTTCCTTCCTTCCTTCCTTCCTTCCTTCCTCCCTCCCTCCCTCCCTCTCTCTCTTCTTCTTCTTTTTCTTCCTCCTCCTCTTCCTCCTCCTCTTCTTCTTCTTCCTCCTCTTCCTCCTCTTCCTCCTTCTCCTTCCCCTCTCTCTCTCTCTCTCTCTCTCTCTCTCTCTCTCTCTCTCTCTCTGTAGTTCTGCCTCCCCTGGAACTCATTATGAAAAGTATACAGACCTTGAACTCATAGTGATCTACCCTTCCTCCTGAGTGTTGGGATTAAAGGTAGGCATCACCAGGAGAATTTGCCTTCAGTAAATGTAAGCTGTCAAAAGAGGCAGAAATCACTTAGTATGACACACTTAATTTAATAGCAGAGAAAGTGGAGAACTGCCTTGAACACATTGTCACAGGAGACAAATTCCTGAATCACCAATAGCTCAGGAATTAAGACAAACAATAAATGGGACATGATAAAACTGAAAAACGTTCACAAGGCTAAGGCCACCATCAATAGGACAAAATGGCAGCCTACAGAGTGGGGAAAGATCTTCACCCACCTTGCATCTAATACAGGACTAATATGCAAAATATATAAAGAATTCAAGAAATTAGACACTAAGAAATTAAATAACACTGCTAAAAATGGGGCACAGAGCTAAAGACAGAATTCTCAACTGGGGAATCTCAAATAGCCTAGAAACACTTAAAGAAATGTTCAACATCCTTGGTCATTGTGGAAAGGCAAATCAAAATAACTCTGAGATTCCATCTTATTACTAGTCAGAATGATTAAGATTGAAAACTCAAGTGACAGCACATCCTGGTGAGGAGGATAT
The DNA here is from genome assembly GCA_902729485.2 of Mus minutoides. Lineage (NCBI taxonomy): Eukaryota > Metazoa > Chordata > Mammalia > Rodentia > Muridae > Mus > Mus minutoides. The sequence goes on along the minus strand of LR753829.1, from coordinate 43,521 downwards.
GAAACAAGGGGAATACTCCTCCATTGCTGGTGAGAGTGCAGAATTGGTATGATTTTGTTGGAAATCAATTTGGTAGTTTCTCAAGAAATTGGGAATAGTTTTACTTCAAGACTCAGCTATGCTACTCCTGGGCATATACTCAAAAGTTGCTGCACCACACCACAAGGACACTTGCTCAACTATGTTCATAGCAGGTTGATTTGTAATAGCCAGGAACTGGAAGCAACCTAGATGTCCCTCAACTGAACAAAGGATAAAGAAAATTTGGTACATTTACAGGATGGAATACTATTCAGCTATTAAAATCAGAGACATCGTTAAATGTGCAGGCAAATGGAACTAGTGAGGTAACCCATACCCAGAAAAACACTTATGTACTCAGATAAATGGACATTAGCTTTAAAGTACAGGATAATCATGCTATAATCCACAGCCTAAAAGAAGATAACTAATAAGAAGGGTCCAAGGAAGGATGTATGCATCTCACTCAGAAGGGCAAATAAAATAGACATCAGAGGTGGATGGATAGAGGGAACAGAGTGGAAAGGGAAAGGGGATGGGGATTAAGTGAGGGAAGAAGTAGAGACAGGAGAGTTCTGGGAATGAGAATGGAAATCAATGGGAGACATCTCTGGGACTACTTGAAGACCTGGGATTGGGGAGGATCTCTGGAGTCTATGAAGATGACTCTAGCTGAGACTTCTAGCAGCAGGGTATATAGAGACTGAAGTAGTTACCTCCTATAGCAAAGTGGGACTTCCAATGGAGGGAGGGCGACATCAACCTACCCAGAAAATCTTCAACCCAATATTTGTCCTACCTATAAGATGTGCAGCTATAAAGATGGGGCTCAGATTGAAGAAATGGTCAACCAATGACAGACCCAACTTGAGATCCATTCCATGTGAGAGAGCCAACCCTTGACATAATTAATGATACTCTGCTATGCTTGTGGACAGGAATCTAGTATAGAGGTTTCATCAGATGAAAATAAATTAAGAGACCCACAGCCAAACATCAGGTAGAACTCAGAGTCTTGTGGAAGAGTGGGGGAGAGGATTGAGTGAACTGGGCATGGGGGTCAAGGACACTGCAAGAAGATCTATAGAATCGACTAACTTGGGCCCATGTGGGCTTACAGAGACTGAACCATAACCAAACTGCATGCAGGGGACTTGACCTAGGCTCCCTACACATTTGTAGCAGATGTGAATCTTGGTCTTCATGTGAGTCCCCTAACAATTGGAGTGGGGCTCTCTCTGACTCTGTTGCCTGCCATTGGCTCATTTTACCCTAGCTGGACTACCTGGTTGGGCCTTGGTGGGAGAGGATGTACTTAGTCCTGCTGTGACTTGATGTCCTGTGGGGGAGGCTATACCCAAGGGAGGGCTTCCCATTTTCTTAGTACAAGGAGGGAAGGTAATTGAAGAAGGGATGTATAAGGATGGGACTGGGAGGACGGGGGGGGGGCGCGGGGGTTTGATTGGGATGGATAGTGAATAAATGAATGGATGGATAAATAAATAAATAAATAAATGAAAAAAGAACTAGAAATGAGTAGTAGTTAATAAAAATCATTTGAGAATGAGTCATGGTGTAGCAAAGTAGCCTCTAACTTAGAGCTAATAGATATGCAAAGAGGATGAAGTCAATTGGGAATTGGTGTCACTTTAATAGAAGACACATGATCCATATCACTGTTTTCTACCATTAGAATGTAGCAGTGGCTGATTTTTGCTTTGTTTTTCAACACCGTGGAACAGCTACTTAATATACAGGTTTGTGCCTGGTTCCTCAACAGACTAGAAAGTTTGTAAGTTACTGTCCAGGAGTGCAGAATATGCCAATGTGCACATATTTAGGCAGTGAGCTTTCAAATTCAAGAGGTCTACAATCCACTGAGATGGTTATTCATGTTTGGCAACTTGACTATATCTGGAAATGAGCTACAATCCAGAAATGGAGGGCACATTTCTGAGAAATATTCTGCCTGATTTGAAGTGAGTGAATTTACTACTAGTCCGGACCTTTGAGGTAGGAAGACAGCATGCCTTTGATCTGGATCTTAAGGTGGGAAGACTTACCTTTAATCCAGGCCACATCTTCTGCTGGAAGCCCAAGTAAGGACTTGGAAGAGGAAAGGTTTTGTTCTTTGCCTGATTACCCTTGCCTTGATAGCACATCCATTCAGTCACTGGCATTGGAGCCTGATGGCTGCCAAAGGAAGACCTGTAGGAGTTTAAAAACAAGTTCTTTACCTATCTGAGAAATAACTTCGCCTATGAATTTGTTAGACCTTGGTAGACATTAAATATCTGGCTGATATATGGCACAAGGCTGTTGGACTGGAATGTCCCATCCAAAATATCATAAAATTTGATATACTCAGAAGTACTCTATCACAGACTAGAGAGATGGCCCAGGGGATAAAACACTTGCTTTGGAAATGGGAGGCCAGGAACTCAGATTCCCAGTACCCATGCTAATGCCTGTTGGGCATGGCAACTCTTTGCAGTTCCAGCATGTGAGATGTGAACACATCCCTGGAGGAAGGTAGCTAGCTACATTAGCTGAACATATTACTTCTGGGTTCAAGGGAGAGACTACCTCAATATACAAGGTAGAGAACAAGTGAAGGAGATACCTGATGTCAACCTCTAACCTCCTACAGGTGCACAAACATCTGTATGCTTACATACAACATGCAAGCACACACACACACACACACACACACACACACACACACACACACACACACACACATTGTAACAATGGAAATTCCATGATTTCAGTAACACTCATCACTAAGAATAACCTGATTACTGCCAAGTACTGTCTTCAGTGCTGTCAGTCTATTAAAGGCCAGGGTGGTGGGAGATGTGGGTGAGCCAGTCCTGAGGGTGTGACTGTGAGAGGGCTGACCCTGTCACTCACCTGCCATGGGATGGTACAGGTTCAGAGGTGATGCTGCACTTCCCCTGACTCCAAGCTATCTATGGCAGTTGGGGAATTGGTCCACGTGGTCATGAGATCTGGTGAGCTAGCTCCGGCTCTCAACAGCTGGAAAGCTGACCTTGCACCTCACCTGGACAGCACAACAGAACTCACCCTGGTTGACAGGGGCTCAGGTGAGCTATCCCTGAGGGCAAAAGAGCAGGAGAGCGGGCCCTGCCACTCACTCCCCTGCCTTGAGGTTGGGTGTGCGGTGGTGATATCTTCCTTTCCTTGCCCCTTACTATGTTCAGCAATTGGGAAAGATGGTCCCAGGGTCATGAGAATGGGAGAGCTGGCCCTGCTCGTTGCCAGCTACAGCACCCAGAAGACCAGGCCGTGAACCTTATCTGAGCAGCATGGTAGAGCTGGTCAGTATGGGTCAACTAGATGGTATTCAGAGGTTTTAGGTGGGATGTTACCAATGATACCAATACAGGTTTCAATACACACTTTTGTGTATGTAGTAACTTGATATCAGATATGGGAAAAAGGGAACTAAAATGTAGTAAGGGCGAAGACTTCAGTGTATCCAAGATATGAACACAGTGGATTTTGTAATTTACTTGAGATGTGTAATAAGAAACTGATTTTGTTCTGGCTTAAATAGGAAGGTCCCCACATAAAGACATGTGTGTTGGAGACTTGGTTTCAGAAAATGGATCCAGTCTTTGAGATTGATGATGAAGACTCTGAATGAATGAGTGGATTTATTCCGTGATTGAGTCATTATCTGGTGACATTTTTGGGAAGTGGTGGGAGCTTTTGCATGTGGAGCTGAGTGGAAGGAAATAGACTACTGGGTGTGCCCAGGGCTGTTGTATCTTTGTGAAAACCTACTCTCTTCTCTTTTCTTGGCCCCTGGTTGCTGTGAATTGATGATCATCCTCTAATACATTTCCTACTATTATGCTAAGCCTCAGGCACAAAATACATGGAGCCAGCCAACCACAAACAGAAATATCTGAAATCTTGAGCTGAAATAAACCTCTCTCCCTTTTAGTTGCTTTAATTGCAAGAATTTTATCACAGCAATGACAAGTGAACACACTTCATCTCTAAGAAGCTTTTAGAAGGAATGCATAAATTATCAATGGTAAGTGATGTTGGAAACAGTGGGGTTTTTTTTTTTTCATCAATTTCCTTGAGATGTTGGCAACACACTCATTTTAAAAAATAATCCTGTACAGGTTAAACAGATTATATGTGTGCATAGGATTTGATGTGTTAGTCTCCATTTTTCAACTCCTGTAGAGATTATCAGCTGGTTTATTTAAATTTTAGCATGGTCCTGTATATGAAAGTGGCCACACAAAAAAGCAGAGGGCTATAAAACAGTGGAAAAGAAGAGGTCAGGGACTAGAGATAAATTTCCTTTAATTCATAATTGCTGCAGGCTACACTCAAAGTGAAACAAGAAAGCTGTGTGTTCTAAAAGTCAGAGAAATGATTTGAAGAGTGTTGGTTATTTCCATCAACAGAGGCAGCAGTTACCTGCGGTAGGTGCACTGAGTCCAAACAGAATTGTCTCTCTTCTGTTGTGATCATTATCATATAATTAATTCTATAGTCATGTCTTTCAGGGAAGGGCTCTTCTGAAGATGCTCTTCATAGACACAAAGGGTTTTATTTTTAAAAGTATAAAAAGTACTACTTATTTACTATACACAATAATTATTTTTAAGGAGAACACACACACACACACACACACACACACACACACACACACAATCATAAAATCCCCATGGGGAAAAGGAAAAAAATATATTTTGGTTTTTTGAGACAAGGTTTCTCTGTATAGCCCTGGCTGTCCTGGAACTCACTTTGTAGACCAGGCTAGCCTTGAACTCAGAAATCCGCCTGCCTCTGCCTCCCGAGTGCTGGGATTAAAGGCATGTGCCACCACGCCCGGTGGAAAAAATATTTTTAAAACAACATACAATGTACAAATACTCCTTCAGATGATTTAAGATGTCTATATTAAGCTCATATTGTAGAAAATGCATATGAATTTAGAGGACAGTGATGAGACACTTGTGTTTAGAAATTGGTGACATCGGCCTGGGGAGATTAAATAAAGTCTCTGCAAGCATGAGGATAGGGTTTCACATCCCCAGAAAACCAGGCAAAGGCCAATTGGACATGGTAATCTGCATGTACCTCTGCCTCAAAAGACACAGAGAGAGAATCCCCGAAAGATAGCTAGGTAGCAAGATTAGCCAGATCAGTGAGCTCTGGGTTTGGTTGAGAGATCCTGTCTAACTGAATAAGGTTGAAGAGCAATCACTCATGATTTCTAACCTCAATCTCAGGCCTCCACATTCAAATATCCACACACAGACTTTCATACTACACACACACAGACACACACAGACACACACACACATACGCACAAACACACGCACACACATAAATACATGAACACTCACAACACACTCAAATACATGTACACACCACACATGCACACACACAGACTTGCACACACCACATATAATACTACACACATATTTGTAAACACACATTTATACACACACATTTGCACTCATACATTTGCATACACACATTCAAACACACACACATGCACACACACTTGTGCACACATTTTTACACACATATTTGCACACATTTGCACACAGGTAGAGAAGAAAAGGAATTTGTGGTTTTACAACATGATTAACATGATTAATCAACATGCACTAGGATTTGACACTAAGTAGTAAATTTATTTGCCATTCTAAACTCAGAGGATGAACCAAATGCTTTTCTTTAATGTAAATATGTCCTGTACAGATCCACATGTATTCAAGAGGGAAAATCAAAAGGAGATAGAATATAGACCAACAATCACTATCATGAGCAATGTCCTGGGTTTAATGCTAAGCACTACAAAACAAAAAGACAAAAATGAGGGAAGATACATTGAACGCCAGCTTCTGGTGTACCCAAGGATGACCCAGAAAACAAGGTATCTTAAGACTGAGTAGTTAATAAGACTATTTCTTAATGTGTATGAGCCAGTTTCTCCTTAATTTTGGTCAACTTTTCTGATATCTTCACCCTTTCTTTTCTTTCCCCCTATGGCCCAATTTTAATATATGCTTAGTGGATTAACAGTGTTGCTATTGTGAGACAAAATTAGCCAGACTCTAAAGCATAATAAATTAGATTGTTTTTATTGATCCTGTTTATATACAGATATTTGAGAAAAGTAACTTATCACTGGTATTTAGAAATAATAGACTGAGAATTTTAACAAAGAATTATTTGGGTACTGGACTATCCAGATCTCACTCAGATCAGACTAGTGAGAGATGTATCTTAATGTCTAGAGTTGGTTCTTCTATTGCCTCACAATGTGTCCTTGGTTACACTTCCACACACTGGGTAAAGTAAGAAAACAATAGGATCCATCCTTCTCATAGTAAAAGGTTTTTGAGGAAATAGAAAAAAGAAATAAAATTAATTTCTATTTGCCTGGTATAATTGTGGTCTCAGGGCCTTACTGTTGAGCAAGCTTACCCTTCATGTCTTTTTGAGCTCTGGCTGGCTGGTTCAATTCAGCTGTTCTGGCTTAAACTCTTCTCCAAACTGACTGATTCAAGTTGAAATCTCTTGGCTTATCACTGAATTGTTCTGTTTAGCCTCTAACTCTGGGAATTTGTTCTAATCTTCTGACCCCTTCTTATTCTCTGGTTTCAACAATCTCTGCAGACCTGAACTCAACTGCTTGGACTCCCAAACTCAGCTCCACTGCAGTGCACTGCACTCACTGCACTGACTCTCATCTGACTCAGCTCCCTCCCCTACGCTGCTTTTAAACAGCTTCTCTTTCCTGTACTGGTCTCCTGAGAGTTGGATGTATTCTATCTCTGACTCATTCTGATGAATTCTTCTCTGATTCATCACTTTGTCTGTTCCTCAAACATGGCCGCTTCCTTCTCCAAACTAATTTTACCTTAAGGGTGTGTCTCTGTATTCTAGCCAAATCATACTGAAATCCAGGATGTATCTGCATTCTAGCTGGATCACATAGACCTAGAAGGTCTTTGATGGGATTCCTTGCCAGAGCAACCATGTTGCTGGATTTACATTCCTGTACAGTTTAAGCGATCCTAAATATAGAATCTGTGTAGGCTCTAGGGTTTGGCAAGATCAGGAGCCCAAGATAATTTAAAATACATGTAGATGAGATTCATGAGTTATGTATAGAAGTTGTAATAGAGTGCAGCTGTTAAGAGTTGATGACTGGGACATTCATAGGGTGGAGAGAGCAGAGTAGAACTTTGTTGAATCAGTATATTCACCTCTTCCCAGGGGAGAAGAATTTTAGGAGTTTAGTAAAATTATATTTAAGCAGTGAAGACTTAGGAGTACTATCTTCTGTTTAGGGCTTGCAAGGTAAGAGAAAAATTCAAGGATAGGGAGAGGAAATTCTTCTGAATGGATACCCAAAAAGGGAGTGTTGGAGGCTGAGAGAGGACAGACTTAATAAGAATTTTAGTTGTATCTCAGAGGTGGGAAAGTTTTGCAGTCATCATCAAAATTATTCTCATTATACAAACATAAATAATACTTCCATGCTTAAATCTGAAACAGTAGTGTAAGCCTGCAGCATTCCTGACAATCTTGTATTCCTGTACTTGGAACCTGGAATTAGAACTGAGCTGGGGACTCTAGCTATACCTTCTAACCCACAAAGATCTTATAATTCATGGCTATTTGGAAGTAGCTCCTGTTTTACTGGGTTCCCAATCCTTAGCAGACTTGGAGCTTCTCAAGTTTCCCATGCAAATCTCTGATGTGTTGCATGGAGAATCCTAGTTAATTAGGACCCGCCATCTCTTCACTTCAGACTTCACTGTAGAGCAACAAGCTCTATTCTGTCAGGTCCCATCCTAGATCCTAGGACTTTTGCTGACTTCAGATTTTGGTTCAGGCCAATTGCTTCTGAGAACACTATCAGAAGGGACACTCAGTCAGGAAGATGAACAATCTTTCTGAAGTGCTTCTGGGATGGGAATTTTCAGTGTTAAAAGTGGGAAAGTCCCAGGCAAACCTAGACAAGTTAGTCATGTTAGGAAAGGGAGAAAGGAAATGCAGGATTCTAAACGCAGTGTGGAATATTTATACAAAACCAGCCCCTTTACACTGAAAAGATTAACCTACTCTTAGCATATTTCCTATGACCTTAAAAGAAACCCCGGCTCTTTGTTTGCCTTGAGAAGTATGTGTCTTAAAACCCTGTAATAAATCCTTTTGTGCTTAAACTAGCTTGAGCAGACTTTCTTGCCGTCAACTGAACTCTACCTGACTCAGAACCACATGTTCTATTTACACTGAGGAGATTTCTCTAATGAGCTAAAAATCATTTTAAGAGAACTTGCATCTGGGAGTTCTGTGGACTGTTTCTCTTTAGGTCAGCCATTTTCTTCCTTTCTTTTGATAGCAATAGCCAACCTGATTTTCTATTGGAGCAGCAACATATCCCCAGTCTTAGTCTGGGGAGGGATGCTTTTATACACAGGTCCAGATGATAAATCATTTGTCCTTTCAAGCCTGTGTGATGGTTCAGACACTTGCACATGACCTAACAGGGCTAATGAGGATTACTATGTGGAAATTTCACTTCAGCTACTAAGAAGGAATGTTTGTTTTTTGCTGTCTATAACTATGAAAGGGATAATTTAAATTTACTTGCTAGTGGGCACAAAATGGTTTGAGAAGAAGTCAGTTTGGGGTCTGGTCATGTTAGAAGTGGCTTTGTAGTTATACATAGCAGTATTACTTGCTGTTTGTTTAAATGAAACTCAAGTTGTATTTCCATTGCTACAGAATTAAAGTGTATGGAGGAGTTTAATGTCATAAAATGGAACTCAAGCCACATATGGTGGTACACTGTAGTAAGCCCAGCACTTAGGAGACTGAAGCAAAAGGATTATGAGTTCAAGACCAGCCTGAGCTATAGAGCAAGACTCTAAGAAGTAAATTTAGAAATGCAAAAATTTAGGCTCTAATTACCATAAAATGATTCACTTAATTAAATCTGTACTTGTCTTTTAATACATGATGCAGTTTTAAGTAGCTGATTGGCATATGCATATTTCGGAACACCTATAGTATTTAAAGGAGAAATTTGGTAAATCTTCTTCTAGCTTGGCATTTACTGTGTTGATGCTTCAGGAAAGTTACTCAACTCTGTGTGTCATATTTCTCATTTGGTAACTGCAGATAATAATGGTAATTAATTACCTCATGTAGTTTCTGTGTACAGAGTGTCAAAATAGCTATGATAGCCATCTTATATTTTAAAGCAATGAAGTCTTGTTAATAGTCTCTTGTATCTCACTCTGAATTATCTTAATGTAATAGGCTTTAGAAAATTTAAGAACTTGCAGCATCACAAATATGTAAACAAATATATAAAACACTTGAATATGAAAAATATTTTAAGTAGTTACATTAACAATAGGGGTGAGGTTAAACAGTTGTAATGCTCAATAAACACTTAGGAATTGTCTAGGTCATGTTAGTTTTTGTTCATTTTAACTTTTTGTATTGTTTCTCAAAAAGGCAACATTTACAACCATCAGCTATAGATTAATAATTATATATATTATAATATTTTACACACACACACACACAAATGGAAGTATGTTGTGGAGTAGGTTTTAAAGAACATCTTTGTTAGAGTAAATACTGTAATTGATAATAAATAACCCCAGTAACAGCATGGTCCTCCTCTGCCTTTTCTCTCAAAAAGGAAACAAAAGATTAGAATTGAGTCATATATCCAGTGTGAAATATAGGGTATTTCAATTAAGATTCAAGTTGACTTTTTAAAGTGTTGTTCAAGTCAAATGCTACCCAATGTCAATTGCTTCCAGCTGCTGAGTGAGTTTGTAGAGTTATAGGGCATTGTAACAACACTGTCTGCAACACTTCTTAATTTTGGTTTTAGAACCCAGAAGATAAATCACAAATTGTATCATGGTCTATGAAATAAATAAACAGCAAATGAAAAATAAAAATAAATGAATAATCTTTTTTCTCCTTTGCCAAGATACATTCAGAAAACTGCTAAAATGTGCATGCAAATTTCTCAGGCAATTCAATGTCAATTTTACATTTTACTGTTGCTTTGAGTAGAGTTTGCACTATTTAGTACAAATGTTGAATTATTTTTATTTTTAATCCGTTGATTTTTTTTGAAATGCTTTTGAAACCCATGAAACTCCAGCATGGTACAATTAGGACTAATGTCATTTTAATTGAATCTCACTGAGTCGCATCCATAACAAATGAGGAGGAAAACAGAAGCCCCTTTCAGCCAAGCATAGCTCACACTGCCTGACTTTCTCTTGTGTCTAAATGAAAACTAAATGAAATTTTTGAAACAAGTGTTCACCTATAAAAATTTGTTCCAGAATCCACTGGTCTCAGGTTGAATTGGAAAAAAAAAAGCCTCGTTGCTGGCCAAGGGTTTACTCAGCATTTTTCATTTCTGTTTGTAATTCCTGTCATCTTTGTTTCTTATGCTTTGGCTAAAAAGGGCGACTCGTATTTATTGGAACTGGGTTTCAATAAACATTATGCATTATGGTGAACCAGAGAGTGATTTATTGATAATTTGTCACTTATATTTATGAAATTGCAGACCCCAGAGCTCCAGAGCTGGTAAATCATATTCTACAGCCCCAATGTGTTGGACGCTACCCACTTTGCTCCATTTCTGCGGAAAGCAAGCCCTTCATGCTGGTTCTCTGTGCAACTCAGGCCCCAGTAATCACACAGTTGCTAATACAAAACAAGAATAAAGAACAACTGTTGGTGATTTAGTTTTTTTCCCCCAATATGTTTTTAATTTAATTCTCAAGTTGCAGAAATAATAAACTGATAAAATATAATTAGACGTGAGATTACAACGTAATGAGGCCAGGGAACGGGCAAGAATGTAAAGGGAACAGTGGATCGTGTGGAATTCCTTTTGCAAAAGTTTGTTTATTATGATACAGCTGTCTAGAGTTTTCACACAGTTTCCAGATGCAGGCAGCTGTTGGTCCTTTGCTATTAAAGAAATAAAGGTTCAGAGTTCATGTTGACCCACTTGTTCTATATTAGAGATGTTTAAGATGACACTTGACTGAGCAGTGGCCTCCAGTCACAGGCCAGGTTGTCAAGATGGACATGGTGTTCCCTTGCCTCTAGCCTCTCACTTATCTCTGCTGCCAACCACTCTAGCAGCAAGCTGCCCCACTGTTCCTAACACGTTTATCTCCTGCGGTGATGTCAGCAGAACTCAGCAAACCTAATATTCATGCTCAAGCAGGTTTGCTGGTGCTCTTTGCTTATAAGAATAGGGCCCGTATCAGCCTGGCAGCTGCTTCCTCTAGATATGGAGACAGGACTTTTGTTTCAAGTTCCCCCCGACAGGACTTGGATGTTGAACAAAGCACCTGCCTACTGTACTTCCATCCTCTCTTCTTTTCCAGAAGACCATATCTCAGTGTGTTCCTTTCCCGCAGATGTGACACATCTTTTTCCATTTAGCCAACTCATTAAGATATAAAATGTTTATACCAGCAAAATAATGCACCTTTTTCTTTTTATATTAAAAAATATGGGGAGAGTCAGCTTTAGAAACAGAGTTGAGACAAAAGAATATTATTTAGAGACAAGGCTTGGGGTTTTAGGTTTAAGATGTTTAGCAGTTGGAAAATGTATACATGTTCCATGTAGACTTTTGTAAGCCATTTAGACCATGAATGTAAAATCACCAAGTCTATGAATCAAGATGATTAGAAGCTTATTCAATCAAAGGTTTCACATTATACTGATATACTAAGTTTATCTCCAGTGGAAGGGCACTTGTCTCATATACACAAGGACCAAAATTCAAACTCTAGCTAAATACCTAACAATGCCCCACCTCGAACAATGTAGAACTTACAACATAAATTTAATATCATTTCTATATTTCTTTCTTTATTTAGGAGTGGCACACATCAAAATTGTTTCTAAGTATGTCTTGCTTTATTTTTATGCATGACATCATAGCAATTTTAGTGGCCTTCTTTGATTAACAGTTCTGGTATACATAATTTTATGTAACTTTTCAATTTTGAATAGTGGCATTCCATTCAACTATTGGAAATTAAAAAAAAAACATTAGAATCACAATGCTCAATATTTTGGCTGATCCACAAGTACAAGGCAGAAAGACAGCTAACTGGAAATGATGTGGGCTTTTGTTTTGTTTTGTTTTGTTTTTTCCAATTTTTATTAGATATTTTCTTCATTTACATTTCAAATGCTATCCCAAAAGTCCCCTATACCCTTGCCCATTCCCCGCCCTGCTCCCGTACCCCCCACTCCCACTTCTTGGCCCTGGCATTCCCCTGTACTGTGGCATATAATGTTTGCAAGACCAAGGGGCCTCCCTTCCCAACTAGGCCATCTTCTGCTACATATGCAGCTAGAGACATGATGAGCTCTGTGGGTACTGGTTAGTTCATATTGTTCTTCTATCTATAGGGTTGGAGACTCCTTCAGCTCCTTGGGTACTTTCTCTAGCTCCTCCCTTGGGAACCCTGTGTTCCATCTAATAGCTGACTGTGAGCATCTACTTCTGTGTTTGCCAGGCACTGGCATAGCCTCACAGGAGACAGCTATATCAGGGCCCTTTTAGCAAAATCTTGCTGGTGTATGCAATGGTGTCTGCGTTTGGTAGCTGATTATGGGATGGATCCCCAGGTACAGCAGTCACTGGTTGGTCCATCCTTTTGTCTCAGCTCCACACTTGATCTCTGTAACTCCTTCAATGTGTGCTTTGTGCCTAATTCTAAGAAGGGGCGAAATGTCCATACTTTGGTCTTCATTCTTCTTGAGTTTCATGTGTTTTGCAAATTGAATCTTGGGTAATCTAGGTTTATGGGCTAATATCCACTTATCAGTGAGTACATGTTATGTGAGTTCTTTTGTGATTGGGTTACCTCACTCAGGATGATACCCTCCAGATCCATCCATTTGCCTAGGAATTTCATAAATTCATTGTTTTTAATAGCTGAGTAGTACTCCATTGTGTAAATATACCACAATTCTTCTGTTGGGGGACATCTGGGTTCTTTCCAGCTTCTGGCTATTATAAATAAGGCTGCTATGAACATAATGGAGCATGTGTCCTTATTACCAGTTGGAACATCTTCTGGATATTTGCCCAGGAGAGGTATTGCAGGAGCCTCCTGTAGTACTATGTCCAATTTTCTGAGGAACTGCCAGACTGATTTCCAGCATGGTTGTACAAGCTTGCAATTGACGTGGGCTTTTGTAATCTCTAAGTCCACTCCTAGTGACACACCTCCTCCCACAAGGACACACCTTCTAATCCTTCCCAGGCAGTTTCACTAACTGGGAACTCAATATTCAAGCATGTGAGTCTTATGGGGACCATTCTCATCCAAACCACCAAAAGGCATAAGATTTGCTTAGGGCACAGCTTAACAAATACTAAGACCCACAGCCAGATATTATGCAAAGAGTAGAGACCTTGGAACCCTCAGTGCTAGGGTTACCTAGGGAAACCTCCATTGAATGTCTTCCCTCAGATATCAGGGAACTCTGAGGAAGAGGATGCAGGAAAAAAAGTGTAAGAGCCAGAGGGGATGGAGGACACTAAGGAATTAGAGCTCTCTTAAGCAACATAATCCATGCACATATGATCTGGAGCTGAGAGTGTGGCAGCATGCATAGGACCTGCATGGGTCTGCATCAGATGAGGTCCTAGAGATGAAAGGAGGAGAGGACAAATGCTCCCATCCCTAAGCCAGCAGCCATATCCAATGATAAACGCTGGCAAATGAAAATTAGCTTTCTCCAAGGGAGTTCAGTGGGAATACAAACTATTGGTAATGGTAGTCTTTCTGCCTAGCAATAGATGGCCATCAGAAAATGAACTCATGGCATCACTGGAGGGTTCTTGTTTCAAAATGTGTTCCTGTTAAAAACTCATATTTATTCTTACAAATATACACACATAATACATATAAAATACACATATATAGCATATATTTAAGACACACACATATAAACATATAAGATATATATGTTTATATATATACATACATATATATATATATATGTGTATATATATATGTATATATGTTTAGTGCTTTTATAGAATTTCTGAGTGTATGAATGAGTAGATCCTGAGTCTATATCTGTTTCATGTGCCTTCTCTTGGGCCTTTGTTTGGTCCAGTTCTGACCTGTTAGTTTATGTTTTATTATATTATAGTATTGTTTCTTAGAAGCATGTTTGTTTTTAATGAAAGATAGAAAAGGAGTGGATCTATTAAGAGTGGAAGTGGGGAGGAACTGGGGACTGAAATCAGGTTGTATTATGCAAGAATAAAATCTATTTTCAAGAAAAGGTAAAAATATAGAAAAATAATGAAAGTTTTATTGTTTTTCTAATTTAATTGCTTTCATAATGAGTTAACAACAGTACCAACAAACACTTATTGTGTCTGTTTGACCCAAAGGCAACAGACTAGGCACTACATAGTTAAGACTTCTCATAGTCTTTCATGTAGGTGTCATTATTTTTTAAAAGAAGACTTATTTTTATTTGTGTGTGAATATGTATATGTCATATGTGAGCAACTGCCATTAGAGGCCAGAAAAGAGTGCTGAATCTCCTGGAGCTGGAGTTGCAGCCAGTTATGAGCCACTTGACACAGGTGCTGGGACTTGAACTCACGTCTTGTGGAAAAGCAGCAAATCTAACTGCTAATTCATCTCTCCAGCCCATTTGTATAGGTACTGTTATTACTTACAATTTACCCATAGCAAAACCATCAGGGAGAGGTTAAAATAAAACAAAAATCAACAAACAAACAAAAAGTCAGGTTCATGTGGTTATAAGATCCTTAGTCAATGGCTTTAAATAAATCATAAAGTTAGAATATTTACTTAGATGAACCATTAGAAAGGAATGGGTCCTCCCAGAAAGAATGAGCAAATACTATGAAAGGTGAAAGGGACAATGCAAGAAGTCCAGATGTTGAGATCATTCCTAACCAGCAACTGTCAAATAAACCAACCAACATAAGACAGATACTGACTATAGGACTTAAGTTAAAGAAGCCACAATGAACAGACTATAACAAAATTAATAAACATGGAAGAGGATCCTGACTTCCATATAAGAACCTAGCTGTGGCTGGTTCTTATAAGTCGTGGAAGACTATGAACCCCTAACCCTATCATGGTCTCATGCAAGGATATAAGCTACTAATCTAACACATAGAGAAAATATTTAGCATATATAATTTTTAGTTTGGCAATTGAAAGTGAGCATGATTATTAACTTGGAAAGGGTTATCTTTTAAGTCTGATTGCCTCTTTAACCATTGCTTCTACTGACATTGAAAACACTCTGATTGTACTTCATACTCATTCTTTGTGCAGTCATTCTAAATCTTCTGTAACTAAGGTTCAAGGTCAAAGTTAGGCAAATTATGACTCAGAGTCTATTTGTTAGTCTTTGTGTTTGTGCTAGGATGCTAGAAAGGCATGTGTAGGTATCAGGACTTAGCTGGTCTAGGCTTATATGTTGAGGAAGAACAGGGCTGGAAAATTTGTGGTCATTCTCATATTTGGTGTCAACGCTATGAAATTAATACCAAGTGTTAACATCTTACCCTTAGGCTGATATGCTGGTAAGAATTTTATGCATGTGGTAACAATATAAACATCATTTTGGTTTTTCATTTGCAAACATGTTGGCATATTAAGTGATGTGGATTTTTTTCTGTTAAAATTTGTTGCTTTGTCTCTCTATAGAAAATATGATTCACCTGACTCAATTTCACCTCTTTTCAAGTAAAGATTCCATGAAAGAAACAAGAAAGAATTGGGATATAAACAAGAAAGTTGAGAATACAAATTGTGGGGAGTTACAGTATAAAATCTAGCACAAATTCAGGGGCTGTAAGGGAAATAGACCTTTTCTTTGTCCAACTAGTGGGAGCAAGGCAAGTTTTTTGTGCAACAATACGGGCATTGGAATAAGTAAACTGGTGTTGTCATAGTGTCTAGAAGGAGAAATCAGAGTCATATGCAGTTTTCTTTACATCTCACCGACCTAATAAGATGAGTACCACAAACCTAAGAGCATTCTAAGTGTCCCTTGAAAAATTATTTGGAGAGTGGGCTGTGTTCTTTGTCAATCAGGAACCAGAAACCAAATGAGCATGTAATATTCTACAAAGTCTTAGTGTGTACAGATAGGTAGAAGAACTGGACACTCTGTACTTTTTCCCCTACCACCAGTTATGCTCTGGTGTTCTGGAAGCTCTTAGGCCACAGATGTGATTCTCAAGATTGGCTGTCAGGCAAAGATCTTAAAATAATTGCATCAATGCTCATATGTAGATATACAGTTCTCTTCAATCAATAGTATAGGAACAAATAGAAATGTCTTATAGCAATAAAGAAAAGTGGGGAGGCAGG
The DNA here is from genome assembly GCA_902729485.2 of Mus minutoides. Lineage (NCBI taxonomy): Eukaryota > Metazoa > Chordata > Mammalia > Rodentia > Muridae > Mus > Mus minutoides. The sequence continues at coordinate 27,022 of LR753829.1, read as the reverse complement.
GAAGATAGTGCACTTGATCAAGTGTATGCTGCACAAGTGCAAAGACTCAAGGTCTGTCTTCGGAAGCCATGTAACAAAGCCAGGCCATTGTGGCACATATGCCAGTGCTGGAAAGGCAGAGGCAGGCAGATCTCTGAAGTAAGCTGGCTGGCTAGCCAGCTTAGCATAGTTAGTGAGATTCAGGCAAAAAAGAGACCCTACCTCACAAATGAAGATAGATAGATTCTGAGGAACGACACCAAAGGTTATTCTTTCACTTATAAACAAAATGCACACACATACATATACACACAGAAATAAGTAAAGGGTACGTGTGTGTGTGTGTGTGTGTGTGTGTGTGTGTGTGTGTGTGTGTGTAGATTTGCTGCTGTAAAGGTCCAATTTCAACAATAAAGCAAACTGATTGTGCAATTATATTGATAACCATCAATACCATGTGGCAAGCTGGTATCCATAGGAATCATGACTTGTCCAATGTTAGGTAATGAATTACTGCTCCCTACTGTCTCGCTAGTCTTTCATCTGGTCTTTGTTTAACATGTATTAGAATAACATTAACTTCTAATACCAGAAAACTGAAAGCATATTCTGTCTCCATTTTCTTTACTTCTTTCCAATTGTACCATGAAACTGCAGAGAAGGAGGATCTCAGCGTGGGGTGGGTTTAATGAGTCATGGAAAGCAAGACATTGTTGGATCTTAATAAAAGTTTGTATTTAGAAAGATGAAGGAAAAGAAAAGAAAGGAATTCTTAAAGTAGACACAGAAGTGGCTCTAAGTGGCTCTTTAACAAGGTTGACTGATGAGCAAGGAAGCTCTGTGAGCACCAGGCACTGTGAATCCTTGTGGGTCCTAAAACGTGAATGAAACACACAAGTCTGAGGAACACTCAATTAGTGCTTAAAAAGGACTGTATTAGAGATGATGTGAAGATATAGAATCTATTCTTGCCAGTGAGGGGAAGGGTGCATACTTTCTTTCCTAAAGTTCAAGATGTTATCTTTACTTATTTTTGTTCCCCTGCAACTAGAAAGTAAGTTTTCTGAGATTAATCAGTTCTTTAGTCCCAGGACCTTGGGCATGATAGGTACTCTATAAATATTTGTCAAGTGAGTAGATGAATGTATATACCTATGGGTATGTATATATTTACCAATAAAGACCAAATTAGAAAGAATTTAATTTGCAAATGTTGGGAAAAGAGAAGGAAAACTTTCTTCTAGAGTGTCAAATTTGGTGAGATGCAAAAATATAGCAAGTTGTCAGTGTTTGCCTGTTGGACTCAATATTCAAACTATCAGAGATCTATCTATTCCTGCACTGGGATGAAGAGGTACAGACTTCATTCTTATCTCGCTCTACCCATCTCCATGTGAAATGCTATGGTCAAGGGTACCAGAGTGACATCATATATCATGAGGGAAGATGAAGGGATTTATCAACTTTTCTTTTTTCTCTTTAGAAGACTTGGTTTAATTTGACTTCACCTTCATAGAATGTGGTTTTTGATACCATTTAACCTAGCAGAAACCAGTCTGGCTCAAGGTAATGGACAAGAAGGTAGAGACATAAAGCCTTGAGCAGCATTGTTAAATGATATATGTCCAAGGTCTTGATTCTAATAAAGGATCTGTGAGCTCTGAGCAGTCTCTGGAAGTATCTCGAAGAAAGATGGTTGAAATATGTTTGTCTTTAGTTGAAAAGCCAATCCATAAAACCATGAGAGTTCCTAAAATCTTAAGCGTTTCATGACCAGCTAGGAACAGACGTTCCTGCGTCCTCTCCTCAGAGCCTGGGATGTTAAAATACCATCAAGGTCCTTGAGTAAACTGATATTTTCACCTCATAAAAATACCTTTGCATGTTCACCTGAGAAGGAAAAAGTGACATTTTTTTTCCTGGTGGCTCCTGTGAAGAATCCCAGTACCCTTTCAAATGGAAGAAATGGCAAAAATCTTCATTTCCAGATGCTTGGGGGTGGAAAGGAGGAAATTAGCCTTGATTCCTTCAACAGTGTTTTTTTTTTTTTTTTTTTTTTTTTTTTGTCCAAAAAGTATAAAATTCTGTGTACAACCATGTGTACAGATAGACATATCTGCTCACATTCTTTAATAACTCTTAATCTTCCCTCCTCCTTTCTCAGGTTCTCACTCTTCTTTCAGATTATACAAATGCAAAAATTTCAGCAGGAGGTCTGTGCTTTCGGACATCAGAAAACTCCCCTGAACTTCCTATGTGTCAGTTCTCGTTGACCCTTGAATATCATAAAAGATGTCCAATTTTCAAGCGTGTACATGGGACATGTCGATCTTGTATCTGCGAGAATCCGAAAAGCCTTTCCGCTAGGTCTGCTGATCTTTCTGTTACATCCGAATTCATATTGGAACTCCCAATGCCAAAGTTATCCCTTCATACTTTAAGCATTTCTAGTCCTTGAGCAGTGCTGTAGTGTCCGTTTCTTTTCCATTGCTCTTGGCATCTCAGCTGCTAAGTGCCCAACGACGGCCTGTAGAGGTTTCACCATAATCCACCTTTATCCATTAACAGACACTCAATCACTAAAGTGCTTACTAGACTAAACATATTTATCCAACCAAATCACACTTTACAATGCTAATCTGCCAATCAGACTCCAGCTATTAACAAGGAACTGCTTCAAGGGGATTTTGATGTTTGTGCTGTGAAGAGCCTGCTTACCTCCAACAAACCACTAAACCAAATTAACATAGCTGTATCCTCATAAAAGAAACCAGATATCCTGTTGTGAAAATAGAGAGAGTGGTGGGACAGGCCTCCTTTGATGGCTCGCGCAGTGTGGCAGACAAGGCTTCAGACTTCAAATCTGGCTACCACAAAGTCATTACAAACCTCCATCATTGGGCTTTTGATAACTTTAAAAGCAAAATAAAAATGTAGTGTTGGGTAACTCAGTAAGTCGTCAACTTACTCAGTTACTATTATAACTGCAATAAGTACTGTAATTGTTGGATAAGACTTCTTAATTCTAATTGCTCCTTCAACCAAGATCATGTTGTAAAAGTGCTTGCATTAGCCAAAACTCAAATCCAAGACACACAAATGTGGTAGTAATAATAATTCTTTTTATTGGCCTGGCAGAGAGGAAGAGAACAAAGCTTTAAAAACTTCAAAGTTCTGACCAGGAAAAAAAAATCCGAATTGGAGAAACTCATATACTCTTTTCCCTTTATTAGGCCGATATTTACTGAGTACCATCACAACTAGTTAAAGCAAGGGCATGTTTTTCTTGTTGCCTCTGAGAAAGTTACCAATCTACACTGCTGGACTAATTTAAGATTTCTGTCACAAACTACACAACCCAGACCTGTATGTCTTCACTGTGAGTGCTTAAGCACTTCAGACTTATTGGTATTATACACCCCCTTTAAATAGCAAGATTTTAAGGCAGCTTTGACACTTGGTAGAGTTGGAGGTAATTTTCTTCCCACTTAGCTAGCAACAGAAGGAAAGTAGAATTTACTCAGGGTTAAGCTACAGACAAAACGTAAATAGTAATTCGTAAAATAATAGGCCATTATGTTGTGTAAAAAAAGCCCGCTACTGTATCTCAGCTCCACACTGTGGCACTAAAATGAAATATGAATTTCCAGTCTTCACTGTTTATCAAAAATAATGAGCACTTTCTTATTTTAGCAGACTTTATAGGCACTTCTGGGGAAAATATTATGTGCAGCTAAAGGAGGTTTATTTTGGAGGTCACTTTTCACTCTGAAATAATTTCCAAACTGAATAAACCACAGCATGGGTGTGCATTTTCCCAAGGATTAGCTAAACATCAGTGCCAAGCTAAGGTAGAAAGTTGTCCTGCAACAAAATGACATAGTTTGCCAGAAACATTTCAGGAGCATGGGTATATTCCTGGAGCAGGTATGAGAAATTAAGCTTCTGGTTGTAGTTACATTTAAGCTTTATTTACTATTCCCATCTCTCAGGGTAATAATGGGTTGGAAAAAAGTCATAAGATGAAGCAGGGCCTAAGATTAAGGCAGATTTTTCTTTTCTGGAAAATGTATGGGAAACACTCTTGGTGGCATACTTGGTTATAGAAGAAGATCAAACATACGAGTAGTGTGTACAACTAATGACATATAATTTTTCATAATTTGCATTAATAATAGCAACATGCTTGTCAATGTATATTATTTATGTCAGCACATACCAAATAATGATTTTGTAAAATTATCCACACTATCTATGAACAAACTCCCGAAATTGAGGTGATAAAATGATAAAGACTATATTTCACAGAAAAAACGAGGACAAGTGAAGGAAAATCATAGTAGATAACAATGTTACAGAGTTTAAGCTTCACTTTAAAACTAATTTTTAAACAATTTTTTCAATTGATCTGTTGTAGAGAACAAAATTTATAATCATATCCATACCCACCCCCACCCACCCAATCCACCCCTTTACCCCACTCCCACCCCCACCCCTACCCCCACACACCCTCCCGCCCCCATGCTGCTGACCATTCAGTATTGCATGTTGGACTTTGAAATTGCATTTTCTAGCAATCGAGTGTATCATTTAGCAGATACCTGGATAACAATATAGTTAGTAAATAATATTCATTTATTTGGATGATAGAGAGGAAATATACTTTACCTTAGATGTGTGCATGGTATGGAACTATAACATTTATAAATTCATTGCAACAAGTAGATAAATATGATAAGCAAAGGAATAAAGGAAAGAAAAGAGATAGGCCGAGGAGGTTGGCAACACTAGATTGTAAACTATTGACAGTTTGTCCTTCATTTCTTAGGACCTTAGTGCCTAGAATTGTTCAAGAAGGAGGCCGCAAACGTTTGTTGACTGGATGGAAAGCAAGTTGAGCATGGATGCAGCGGGAAGCAGACACATGGGCTGTGGAGAGTGATCTCTCCTTCACCTTGGTTCTATATGAAGTATAAAAGCCACACAGAACCAAGTGAGTCAGTCAGAGCTCTGACCCAGTAAAGGCTTGCCCTTCTGAGCTGTGACTCTGAATTCAGACAAAAAAGTACATAAAAAAAAAGCTTTTAGTTTATAAACAAGAAATATAATAGACCCAAGAAGGCTGTGTATGTATATACAGTACACACATGCACACCCACACACTCACATATTTAACAAAAGAAAAAGAGAGCATAGTTTTGAGAGACAGCAACGGGACCATATGGGAGAGATTGAAGGGCGGAAAGGGAAGGGGAACATGATGTAATGTTTAATTAAAGAAAAGGCTAAATTTAAAGTAAATCAGTTTGAAAATACAAAGTTTTTTTCTTCTTTTCTGGTGTTTCTTTGTAGTATAGAAAGCAAGGCTACTTGCCGTCAGACTGGATTGACTTCACTCCCTAGCTGGTGTAGGAGTTTCTTCTGTCTCATCCTTGACATGGATCTAATGAGAAAATGATTTGCGATGGAGGAAGAATGTTCAGATGTAAGACCTTGCTTCAGCATCTCACATTCCAGATAAATGGTACCTTAGAAGATGGTTGGGACCAAGATATATGTCAGCTGTGAAAATGGAGACCATTGTGGGTTTACATTTGGCTTCCTCTGTTGCACACATCTAAGTACAGCATTATCAGCTGCCAAAACCCTCCTTCTACCTTGCAGGCAGAAGTATCTGTACTTAAAGTAATGCATTAAGCATTTTTTTTCCTTTTCCAACTTTATCTTTCCCATCTGATACTTCCTCAAATCAGTGTTCTAGGAGTTGCATCTCCTGTTGCTTCCAGTTCCTGGCACGTAACAGTACAAAAATTACTGTTTGACCTTACTTTTCAAAAGCTGAATGTAGGAGACTTAAATAGTTGTCAAAGAATTTAAAGACTCAAAGAACAAGAGTGAGATGGTTATTTGTGACTTTCAGCTTGATGGGAGTTATAAACAAATCTCTGGTCATGTCTGCAAGGGATTATAACGAGCAGGTCAACTCTGAATGCCTGATACCATGCCTTCTTTTCCACAAGAGAATGTGTTTTCAGTTGGAAGCCATAGTAAAAACTCTGCCTTCCTCAAGTTGCTTCTTGTCAGCTATTTGCCACAGGAATAAAAAAAATGTAACCAACAGAATGTATTTCTCTACAATGGAGAGTTAGGGGAAAGGAAGAGAAGTGTTTTCAGAAGAGACCCAGGTAGATCTTGGGCGAGAGAGATGCTCCATCCCTTAGATGTAGTTAGATTCACAGAGATTTGGTAAAACAGAATCGACATTCATGGACTTTGAGCATAGGAAAGTCATTGTAGGCAGTAGGACCCCAGAGGAAGGCAGAATGTGGAGTGGGTTTGGTCAAAGCATATGTATGGCCACAGACATGGTGAAGAAAGACTGACTAGCCTGGCTGTACGTGGCGATGCTGGCATTGGGCTGGAGAGATCATTTAAACAGTAATGAACGCCACATAAGCATCTGAGTGGTCTGACGACTGAGAACCAATGAAAACAATGGACATTAGATACAATGGCTTCCCTCAGGGAATAATTGATAACAAAGACCAGATGGCCTCCACTTGGCACTACGCACTCATGTAGTCTCTAACTCTGGAACACAATGACTGATTTGGTTTGGGATTCACAGGTAGAGTAAAGAAACAAAATCCAAGTTGGGCTGAATTATTGAAGGAAGCCTTCCGATTATTATACTGATTTGTCAACTCTGAGATATACACTATAGCTTATGCCAACTACAGTTCACTGGTGTTTCTTTTTTATTCCCCCACTGGTGTTTCTAAAACTATAGAAACAGTACATCTGGCTAAGCAAAGAAAAAAAAAATCACTCCCACAGTTCCCCCAACCTTAGATACCCAAAAGCAAACACAGAACACTGTGGATATTCTCAGTGACCTTCCCTTGCTCTTTCCACTCCATGCCACAAAAGTCTGCCCTGCAGATAGGTATTTTCCACTGATTCAGAGGACATTGGATAGCAATGGGCCTCGTTTGAGGCTGGAAAAACAGAAGAAAAGGAGATTTTATGTTTACCTGCTTAATTTTCATATTAAAACTTTATTTTAAACAAACCAGGAAACCTACCAACCCCCCCCCCCCCATTATGACTCGTCCTCAACAATGAAATGTCTTTTCAGAACTCTGGTCCAGTGGTGACTTGACTTTTTTTCTCTTTATTTTATGGGTTGTTTTTATTTTAACATCACCCAAGCAGCTCCAATGACGCATGCAATTACGGCAATCCTGGATAGGGAGAAACCCCTAGTAACTAACAAATGATGTTAATCCAACAAGAGGCCATTCAGTGTTGTTCAGTGACTGGGAAATTAGGTTGTGGGCAAATAAACTGTAGGCTTTGATTCAAAAGGCATTCTCAGGCAGAGGTAGTTCCTCCTAGTTGCCTGGATATTATCTTTCCTTGAAGAACCTAATATACCTTCAATCCTCAAATTGTGGTGGTGCTTGAAAGGAGGAAAATACACTCTGCGACTATTGCTTTAACTTACATTAAAAACAAGTAAAGAATTTTTTTTTTCTAAAACCACTTAGTTTATTATAAGAGAGAATTTAATACAAACAGAAGAATTGAGCATAATATTATCAATTATACAAGGTTAATATTTAACCTTACTAAGTCAGTTAATCCTGCTTTATAACATGAAGCACTCTAACTCCTAAAACTGTAGGTAAAATTGGTATTCTTAAAACATATTTAGAAGCCAGGCATGGTGGTATACACCTGTAATCCCAATACTTGAGAGGTGGAGGCAGGAGAATCACAGTTCCAGGTCAACTGGGGCTATTCAGGGAGATTGCTCTATTGGAGAAACAAAGTAAAACATGCATAACACCTGTACTGGCTAATTTTGTGTCAACTTGACATTAGCTGGAGTTATCACAGAGAAAGGAGCTTCAGTTGAGGAAATGCCTCCATGAGCTCCAGGTGTGGGGCATTTTCTCAATTAGTGATCAAGGGGGAAAGGCCCCTTGTGGGTGGGACCATCTCTGGGCTGGTAGTCTTAAAAACAAGTAAAGAATTTTTTAAGTTTGCTTTTGTTAGTGTAGAGATATTTGGAAGAGAGCCTGCTAATATACATTTGAAAACTTTTCTGTATTTCATAAAATATTTAGAATGGTGTTTTGGAGATAAGGTCTTACACAGTACCTTGAGTTTGCTATGTGATCAAGGATGATCTTGAACACCTGATTTTCCTGCCTCCCCCCTCCTAAATGCTGGGATCACAGGTATATGATTACAGGTACATATACAGGATTACACTGTATCTGTCCTATTTCACAATTATTAGTAATGGCACTCTAGTATATGAAATAGAGTTTTTGAGAATGATTGTGCCATTACAAAGATTCAGTGTTTTTATTTTATCATCTATTACCATTCAGTGAATTAAAATTAATAAAATTGAAGATACAGTTTCGTAGGTGCATTAGCCATGCATTAAGCTTGTGTCTGTACAAAGAAGATACTCATTCAAACATCCCATGATGTCCTGTTGGACAGCATTGGTCAACAACTTTGACCATTCATCATGAGGGATTAATACCTAAATTTTTCTGGCATGAATTCATTGTTTCTATTAATTCATTCTTTCTATTAAAGGAGAATTTTTATGACAAGTTTGTGTTAGGAACATTGTGACTAAGAAGGAAGAAATGTATATTTAATGTGTTTAAACTGTCTTTTTATGTACTTTAAAATTAATGTCACGTTCTAGTCTAAACTTGCAATTTCAGTATCTTTGAGAGCTTACTGATTGTATAGTAATGGACTGATGGATTTTTAAGTGTTATCTATTGTATATAAAATTTGCAAAGTTGTGCTCTTGTACGCAATTTGGTGGTTCAAACTTATTGGATGTTTTTCACATTGAGTCAGGAAAGAGAACCAGTTGGTTTTAAAACGCTAATCTTCATGAGCGTTATCTCTACTTTTTCCTGGGCTTATTTTTGAAATCCAGCTTTACTGAAAGCTCATGGAATGACTACTTAGGCTAAGGAAGTGACTCAGTGTGTCTAAGGAATGAAGGGACTAAATTCCAAGTCCAGTTCTGGCTGTCATGTCCTAAGTTCCTGCACTGTGTGACAAGACAGAGAAACCAGATGGGTGGTTATCTGGAACCCTGTGTGGGTCTTGCCAATCAAAATATCTTCTTGACATTAGATGAATTAAAAAAATACTATGTCACAAGATGGTGAATATTTGTTGGGCATGGAAATTACCCTTATCCGATTACTATACATTACATGGATGTGTGGTAATATCACACTGTACAATGGTACATGACATTTTAATTGTAAAATTAGAACTTTTTTTTATTGACTTAAGATTTAACTTCAAAGAATTGATACTGGAGATTATCAATCTCATTTCCCCATTTATATCAATGAAGGCATTGTAAGATTTGTTATCTGATATCTGTTCTCAATTCAGACATTTTTGAGAGAACATGTTTTATTGTTGTGTTGCATAAATAATGACATTTGCTGCTTACTTTTGAATACTAAATGCCCTTTTATCATTTTGAAACTTAACATCATGTATTTGACAGAGTCAGGAGCTTGGAGATTGGTGTCATGCTTTGAACAGTTGTTCCATGCATATAAGAATCTATCCTCATTCTCCTAGAAACCCACTATCTTTCAAAATAAAATTTCTAGTGCTTCCAGTTCTAAGGCAAGGAAAGTAAAGTGAAAAGCTGGTCCAACTGAACTAGGGTCAAGCTTTCCCTGAAATGCAGAGTCTACATCAGCAAAGAAAAGCATGATTCTCTGTATTCATGCTCTTGGTTTGGAGATTTAGAGTGAGCATGCCTCTTTGTTAGCTTTTAGTAGCAGTTCTAATGTCTCTTCCAGTTATAATATATATTAGAATTGGTGCTATTACTTTAAAAAAAATTAAAAGTTTGTAGTGATTACTTAGAAAACATTACAAGCTGGGTTTATTTGTACATTCTGATAGTCTCAGAATTTAAGGGATTAGGGCCCAAGGATTTCTGAGAATTTGAAGCTAAGTCGGGGTTCCATAGTAAGACAGCATCTCAATACACAAAACAGAAAACAAGCAAAATTACTGGAAGGTAATTAATTAATGTAGGTTTCATTGTGAAATGTACCTAAAGGTTTAGATAATAAATAAAAAACTAATTATTAACACATGATAATAGCCTGATCTCTGGAAAATTGTGGTTTTTTTTATTCACAACTGAAAAATCCATTTATTGAAGAGATGGTTCCTGACACTATTTCCTAAACTAATGCTTTTCTGCATAGTGATTTTAATAGTTAAAGCACTATCTGAAGCCAGATATTTGTGGCAGATATAATGTAAAATTTATTTGGATTTTCACTGATCTCAGCATTGGCAGTTACTTGGTTATTCATTTCCATGTGTCTGATTGTGTCTTAAGAATGAAATGAAATATATATTTATAGATCATACAAACCATATGTATGTAAATATCTTATGTATCAGTTGCCCATTCTCTGTACACAGATTATCTCATTTAAGTCACATGAGCTTCACTGTCACTAAGGTACTTTAAATGACAAACAGACCGAGATGATGTTGTAATTGACTCAAGGAAAGTCAGTGGTGAGAAGTCAACTCAGACAGCCGGATTCTATAGCCTTTTCAGCTAATCACTATATAATTGAGGTCAGTAGTGTTCTAGCTAGACAAGGAAAGAAACAAATTCAACAATAATTTGTCCAAAATAGGGCCAAAGAAACATGGATTTCAACTGAATCTCATTTCAAAGAATAACTTGTTTTCCTATTATTAGTCTTCAAATGGACTCAGCACAGGAGTACCGATAGGCTACCAGAACTGAGTAAGAATGGAAAGAAGATGGGTGAAGTCCTGTTTGGAGTGCCTACACACAATTTTCAGATGCCTATTAACTTGTCACATGAGCATAGAAATTAATGTATCTCCATGGTGCTGTTATTTGTATAGTGAAAACATTCTAAAAGCAAGAATCTATTTTCAGCCAGTAGGAGCTCAGTGGTGTCTGGAGGCCCACAATTACTGTTCATGAGGTTTATCTGAGTGATTTGGGGGAGTGTCTTCTATCTGCACATGCAGGAGATTTCAGAGATTGGCTTCATTTAGGATATCCTTAGAGTTTGTGGTGTCATCAAGATGCCCAGTGTCATCCTCAGTGAGGGGCCACTACAAGAAACACAACAGAGCTTATAGGAATCCTGAAACTGTAGAAGGACAACAATTTTGAAAGGAAAACTGTGGCTGTTGTTGGTAAATTTGGGCCTGTGATTCAGCTATGTGGCACACAATTACAGAGGCCCCTTTAAGTCCGGGTTACTTGTTCAATAGCTAAAGAAGAAAAGAGAAATGCAAGACACACAGAGCTTTACAGGAAATGCCAAGGAGCAGGGCTTTGCTGACGAGGACAGTCTGTGACCATTTCACTTGTACTATGACTAATGGTGCTGATCTCTGACTATTAGGCTCTAAAATGATTGGGATTAGAACAACTGGAATAGCTGCCTTCGTGTCATTAACTCTTCAGGGAGAGAGATTAAAAGAATGAAGAGAAGTAGACTAATATTAGTGGAAATAGAAAATAGCCGAGTTTTTATAGGAGATAAAAGATATGGATGGAATTCTAGAAAACGTGGAAATAAATTTCCATATGAAATACAGATCTAATGGCATTTCTAAATCTTAATTTACTCCAGGAGTAGAAACTAAAGTGCAGGAAAGAAGTTTTTGCATGTTAATAATTGTGTGCCTGTTTTTATATACCAATTAATGTAAGGATTTATGAATGCTTAAAATTTTTCAAATTTTGTGAGCTCTCTCATGGGTTCCCACTGTGCCCCGCGCTTCATCTCGCCAGCAAGAATGCATGCAGGACACGGGATCCTTCTGCAGCAAAGGGTTTATTCATCGAAAAGAGGAAGACCCAGAGCCCTGAGAGGGCACTGCTTATATACACCCTGAAGCGCTGTGTTCATTCCTGATTGGCTGCTCACTCATCACCCCATATTACACCCTGGGGTGGGCTGTGACTTGGCACGTGCTCACTAACTGCACATGCGCTCTTAAACTTGTTTACTTGAGGAGACCAGCAGATGTCAGTGCCATCTTGTAATGGCGAATGCCGTCATGGCTCATTGCGGCTCTCTACACCACTGCAAATAGAAAAAAGGAATATCGCAAACAACCACTTTGCTAAACAAAACAAAACAAAAACCAATGGATCAATTCTTTAGGGATATAATGAATACATATGACAAATCCATACTGAAGTAATGGTCATTAAGCAGTAACAAATGAGTAATGAGACAACATACACATTAAACATCATAGAGTTTAGCATTTAAAGCAGGTTTCCTGAAGAGGATGGGGCTGATGCTAGATCTTGATAGTGGGTGAGTTTGGGGAAGAAACTGAGCAAAAGAGAAGGTTCTTTTGGGCAGAGGAGGGGAGGTCTACCTGGTGCTAAGGAAAGAAGTCAATGGTTATGCTATGCATGAGTATCTTTAGGGACCAAGGCAACTGCCAGTTACTCAAAGAGTGCTTAAAGAAGAGGGTCTCTTCTCATTGTTTCCCTTAATGCTTTCTTTCCCAAAGGGCAATTGACTCTTTTGCTATTTAAGAGAAACACTATTCTGTAACTTGTACTTAAGTTAAAAAGTTTCTCAGTGGGTTAAAATTGTAGTCTTGTTCCAAGTCTCTTCTGGAATTTTTCCTCTTTACTATAGTTTGTATAAATATTAATTCACCGTTGAAATAACTTATGGGTAGAGGGCTTCCCCCCACCCCCTTTTCACCATAGAGCGCAGCATTCCAGGAAAACCTCATTTCTGCTGATGAATGGCTATTGGCATACAGAGATTTGGCATAAGGCTGAGAAGAAGGGATGCAGCTGACATGAGAAAAACTTGAGAAGGAAACCATAATCCCCCCTCCAATTCTCTGCTTATTAGAGGAGCTAAAATGATTAAGCAGCTGGAGGTTTTGATGTATGAGGAAAGATGAAGAGAATTGCATGTGTGGAGGTTGGCGGAAGAGCTAGGGAGTATGCACGCACAAGAATTGGGTGGACGGGGGCTGCTGCTGATAGTCATTTGCAGATAATTGACGTTATAAGTTCCAGAGGGACTTATAAGTTAGGAGAGGGATTGTGAAGGTGGCCTTTAGGGGATTATCTATGGGTAATGAATGAACTGAAGAAAAGGGAAGATGTTTCATCAGGAAGACTTTCATAACGGGCAAGATTTAAAGGCAAAAAAAAAAAAAAAAATCTCCCAAGAGTAGTAGTACAATTCCCTTCTCTTGAGTCACTTAGGGAGGCCCATAAAATTTGGGGAGTGTAGAAGGCTGCCGTGGTAGGGGAGCAGATTTGGTCATCAGGATCATCCCTAGTCCTGATGTTTTATGGCTTGATTTTCAAGATGAATCAATTGGTAAATAAGAGTTTGGAAACTCCCAAGGAATCAAGTCTATCCTATCTCACTGATAATTTTTAAGCAATAAAGGCCCGTGTTCTCATCTCTTCCTCTTCTGATTTCCACACATTGTCCTTGACATTAGCATTTCTTAAGGAACATTCAGGTCCGAAGATAGAGGGTTGCGTGACTGAGAGGATAAGCAATGTGTCCTCTGACAAACGGCAGGATCGAGGAACATTGCCTTTTACTTTAATCTCTTTTCTAAGGAAGACTGATACATTACAGGGGATTGAGATGGTGTCTCCATGTTCAGCAGTGCTTAGACCATGTTGGCTCTTCACAAGAAATTGGTTAGGACACAAAAATGAGTGTAATGCTTTATGGTCCCCTCTCTCTCTCTCTTTCTCTCTCTCTCTCTCTCTTTCTCTCTTTCTCTCTCTCTCTCCTGCCCGCCCTTTCCCCCTCTTTTTCTCTTTCTCCTGACAGGGTCTCACTATGTAGCCCTGGTTGGCCTGAAACTTGCTATGTATACCAGGCTGGCTTTGAACATAGAGAGATTTGCCTGCCTCTTTCTTAGGAGTGCTGGGATTAAAGGTGAGTTGCCATACCTGGCCCATTTAAAAACTTCTCCCAATTTTTGTAAATAAAAATGATAAGGATACTGAAGATGGATTTATGGTCACACTTCATAAGCTATGTCAAAGCATTTTAGTATACCAAAGTATTTTTTTTCCAAATTTTATTAGATATTTTCTTCATTTACATTTCAAGTGTTATCCAGAAAGTTCCCTATACCCTCCCCGCTCCCGGCCCTGCTCCCCTACCCACCCGTTCCCACTTCTTGGCCCTGGCATTCCCCTGTATTGGGGCATATAAAGTCTGCATGACAAAGGGGCCTCTCTTCCCAATGATGGCCAACTAGGCCATCCTCTTTTATATATGCAGCTAGAGACATGAGCTCAGGGGGTACTAGTTAGTTCATGGTTATTCTTCCACCTATAGGGTTGAAGACCCCTTCAGCTCCTTGGGTACTTTCTCTAGCTCCTTCCTTGGGAACCCTGTGTTTCATCTAATAGCTGACTGTGACGGGGTGGAGGGTGCTCTGGCTGGGAGAGGCCCAGCCTCTGGTGGGGCGGAGTTCCTCGGTTCTTGCCTCTGCGGGCAACTGCTGACCTACTGCTCCCAAAACCACCACTGCACTCCACTCACGCGTAACCCCAATGCAATCTTAAAGTCCTGGGGTGTGGGAAGCACAGGACAGGCCCTAGCTGCATCCGCTGGGCTCAGAGGAAAGGTGGCGGGGTGGGTGGTGCTCTGGCTGGGAGAGGCCTAGCCTCCGGTGGGGCGGAGTTCTCGGATCCTGGCCCTGTGGGCAACTGCTGACCCACTGCTCCCAAAACCACCTCTGCACTCCACTCACGCGTAACCCCGATGCGATCTTAAAGTCCTGGGGTGTGGGAAGCACAGGACAGGCCCTAGTTGTGTCTGCTGGGCTTAGAGGGAGTATACCAAAGTATTTTATGCTGAGAAGAGCACTGGTATATCATATTAGTTTAAACAGCACTAAAGAAACTTTAACACAACCGTGTGAATTTCTGACTTCTTAGGACAGGGGTATTAGATTGCATTTGAAGTAAATCAATAGAGGGGTTATTATGAACATAAACTACGTACTGTTCTTTACAACTAAGCTTTATTTTTATTTTTATTTTTTCATTATCATAAAAGATAAAGAATGTGAAAAAGAATAATCATAATGAAAAGATAGATTACAGAGTTAGAAACAATTATACATATTAAAGAAATTCAGGGATCAATCACTAATTAAAAATGTAAAACTTCCTTCTGAAAGTATTTATTTATTTATTTATTTATTTATTTATTTATTTATTATTAGAGAGTTTCTTCATTTACATTTCAAGTGTTATCCAAAAGTCCCCTCTGTCCTCCCCCTGCCCTGCTCCCCTACCCTCCCTCTCCCGCTTCTTGGCCCTGGCATTCCCCTGTACCGGGGCCAATAAACATTGCTAGACCAAGGGCCTTTCTTCACCAATAATGGCCAACTAGGCCATCTTCTAATACATATACAGCTAGAGACATGAGCTCTCGGGGTTCTGATTAGTTCATATTGTTATTCCATCTATAGGGTTGCAGACTCCTACAGCTCTTGGGTACTCTCTCTAGCTCCTACATTGGGGACCCTGTGTTCTGCCCTATAGATGATTGTGAGCATCCACTTCTGCATTTGTCAGGAACTGTCAAAGCCTCACAGGAGACAGCTATATCAGGGTCCTTTCAGCAATGTCCTGCTGGTGTATGCAGTAGTGTCTGCATTTGGTGGCTGATTATGTGATGTGCCACCCAGGTGGGACACTCTCTGGATAGTCCATCCTTTCATTTTAGCTCCAAGCTTTGTCTCTGCACATCCTTCCATGTATATTTTAATCCCTATTTTAGGGAGGAGTGAAGTATCGACGCGTTGGTCTTTCTTGATTTTCTTATGTTTTGGAACTTGTATCTTGGGTATTCTAGATTTCTGGGCTAATATCGGCTTATCAGTGAGTGCATATTAAGTGACTTCTTTTGTGATTGGGTTACCTCACTCAGAATGATATCCTCCAGATATATCCATTTACTCAAGAATTTCATAAATTCATTGTTTTTAATAGCTGAGTAGTACTCCATTGTGTAAATGTACCATATTTTCTGTATCCATTCCTCTGTTTAGGGACATCTGGGTTCTTTCCAGCTTCTGGCTATTATAAATAAGGCTGCTATGAACATAGTGGAACATGTGTCCTTGTTACAAGTTGGAATATTTTCTGGGTATATGCCCAGGAGTGGTATTGCTGGATCTTCTGGTAGTACTATGTCCAGTTTTCTGAGAAACTGCCAGATTGATTTCCAGAGTGGTTGTACCAGCTTGCAATCCCACCAGCAATGAAGGAGTGTTCCTCTTTCTCCACATCCTCGCCAGCATCCGCTGTCACCTGAATTTTTGATCTTAGCCATTCTGACTGGTGTGAGGTGGAATCTCAGGGTTGTTTTGATTTGCATTTCTCTGATGATTAAGGATTTTGAACATTTTTTAAGGTGCTTCTCAGCCCTTTGGCATTCTTCAGTTGAGAATTCTTTGTTTATTTCTTGTGTTCATATAGTGGGCCTTTATTCTCCAAAGGCTCAGAGTTTCATTAGTGAATAGAAACAATAAAATGTCTTGTTTCTGGGTCATTTCCATTACAGTAATCGTTAAATCTTATACAATGTAATATGTTTTTCTTATGCACAGCCAGTAGGGAAATGTCCTTGGCTGACACAGAAGTCATGCAGTCGGGGAGCAGTCAATTTTTTCAGAGGACTTCTTACCTAAGATGTTGCCATTGAGAAATGTAAATAGACTCTTCATCTTCATGTGACTTTGGTTGACCTAAAGACCACAGGGTTTTTTGTTGTTGTTGTTGTTGTTGTTGTTGTTATTCTAATGTGTGTGTGTGGTGTATTTCTAATATATACATATATGTAATTCTTAATATATATTACTAAAGTGATAAATGCTGGTTTGATACCTTTCTGAATCAATAAAAGTAATCACCATCCTATTTTTATTGTAGATTCTTTTCTCATTTCTACATAATTTTAAGATTCCTCATCTTGTGCTTAAAACACACACACACACACACACACACACACACACACACACACACACACTATTTTATAAGCTGTCCCTTCTACCTTTCATATAAAGGAGGGACAGACTTAAGAATTTCATACTTAATGAAAATTGATAAGATATTAACTTTAAAAAAATGTTTTAGTAAGTGAATATGCAATTTGAGAAACTGGTATAGACAGGATTGAGACCAAGTAGTCTAACTCAATTATCGCTTAGTACACACTGAACTGTACAAAATACAGCTGGACTTTCCCCTACTTCTCTGACAGAAGCATGCTTATGAGGTAAGACTTCTCATGTCTGATACCATTGACAGTATACATACATTCAATGACAGCAGAGGGAGTTACCTGCAACTGTCTAGTAGCTGGTCCCACTCTGGAAGAGAGGCCCCTTGGTATTGCAAATTTTATATGCCCCAGTATAGAGGAACGCCAGGGCCAAGAAGTGGGAGTGTGTGGGTAGGAGAGCAGGGCAAGGGGAGAGTATAGGGTACTTTCGAGATAGCATTTGAAATGTAAATAAAATATCTAACAAGAACAACAAAAAAGTTCTTCAGCTAACAAATGTTCCATGCCTTTCTTCCTAGGCATTTATCTTCCTGCCACTTTCTTTTTCCCTTTACAATGGCCATAGATTTTAATAATTATTCAGTCTTCATCATGTAGGTGTTTCTTTCTTTTTAGTTCTGATTCCTACAATCCATAGACTCTCCTACAACCAGAAAAGTCTCTATGCTTTTAATGAAAAGCAGTCTCTTTTTTTCCCTGGAAGTGGTTCTGCTATCAGTTGTTACATCAAAACATCTGTCTGTTCCTTCTCTCCATTGCACACTTTTGTTTCTGTAATTGAGATTTTGATCACTTGTTTTTAATTATCAAAGAGTTTTAATCTGCTTTGCTTTTTTGCTTTCATAAGTTAAAGCTCTAGCATTTAAATGTTTGATATTTAATTTTTCATAGATTTTTTTTGTATTTACTTTGAGTTTTTAAAGTTAGTTCACTAAATTATTATTATCTCATTTCTTGAGTATTTTGGCATTCTTTTGAGTTTTTAACCAATACAAGTATCTTGTCTAATTATATTCCTGGCTTTGCTCATTTTGCACAACTGGTTCTCATGTAGCCCAACAGGAGAATCATCTTGGCACAGGGCTTAGCAATTGTTTTTATAGTCAATGTAACTTAACTTTTTTTTACCTCGTTTACCTTACAAATCTAAACTGAATTGGTATTTTATTATACTCATATTATTTTATTTTAAAGTTATTTTAGCAATATAATGATAGGAGTGCTGCTTTTTATTTATTTACTTATTTATTAGGGAGCTTATTATTATTTATCAGGGACTTTTATTGTTGGTCAATTAAATGAATGTCTGCTTATTTTGCAAATCTATAACTATTGCAGTATCTTAGAGAAAGTTTATCATATTTGGGAAGATCAGACAATTATGAAAGAAATCTGATAATTTAGCACAGACTATTTGTACAAATCTAATCAACCAAATACAATATGTTCAAACATTTTTATATTTTCAGCAATTATTTTTCTAAGAAAGTGGCCTTTTATTTGATGTAAATGTGGAAATCTAAGCATTTGATATATTCTTACAGAATATTTTTATGTAGCTTTGGATATTGAGATATTCAGAGCAACACAAGAGAGCCATTGTGAATGGTTTCATGAAATATCCATCACTTTAACATTAAAAATTAGAAATGATTCTGTATATTTCATTTGGATGTTAAAGGAGAAATCTCATGAATCCATTGTTGACATATTTTTAGAAGGACTGAGGTAGCAGATTAAGTCAATAAATGCAAAGTACAAAGAGTATAGAAGGAAGGGGAGTTAGAGGTACAAACGTGGAACATTGGAGGACTTAGTTTTCTGTATGTAAACTGAGTATTTAGATTGAGAAAAAAAAAAGATTCTGCTGAATCTCTGTTACCAGTAATTGTAGCTTATGAGTTGAATGGTAGGGCTGGAAGCCCCACTTCACTGAGTAGGTGGTAGGTTCTCCTCCAGGAACCACTGCTTCACAGGCTCTTCTCACTGCTGTGCATCAACTCTGGCAGACTTTTGGCATTTTCATCACCTTGGCAGAGGGATTTTTCTCTAAGTGTTTTCTGCTAGCCTCAGAGACTCTATGTATCTCCGTGGCAGCATTCCATTGAGCCATTAAAATCATCACGTTTGACCCTGGTAGTGTTGCAACAGTCTTGGAAGCAGTGAAGCCGCATCCAGGTGGAATTTGTTTTCCTAAGAAAAAGCCACAGAAGGTCTAGTATCCTCCTTCAATTCTAAAATAACTGCCAGACTTTCTTTGTTTCCTTTACTAATTGTGGGAATATAAAAATCAAAGAGTAGAATACCATGAGAGTTAAGTTGTAAATCACTTGAAGGAATGAGGTTTGCATTCTTAATTAACACAGAGCCAGAGAATGACAAAAATTTGTAATTATAGAGTTCAACATTCACATACTCACATGATCCTCTTTTTACATTTCCAGACATCTTGTCATTCAAACAAATAAATCTTTTTATTAATGGAGACCTTAAACACTTCTTCATTCTCCTCCCCTTCTTTGGTACTGAGAATTAAAAACAGAACTTCATGCATGTGCTTTATCTCTGAGTTCTATTCTCAATAGAGTTAACAATCACATACATAATAGCCAAGTGTATATATGTATACACACATATAATTTTTTCCAAAGCACAAATGTGTGTGTGTATGTGTGTCTGTGTATGTATGTGCATGCACACATGCATGCTTTGGAAAAAATTATGGTTCAAAGACAAAACTTTAAAGTCATATAACTCTATCTAAAATTTAGAGGTCATATTCAGAAACCATATTGTATTTGGAATAGGGATATAGCTTTTCCAGTCCTCAGTTCTAGCAGTCCCGGTATCCACATAGTTCTTTCCTTTCTGCCCCCTCAGTCTTTTCTTCTAGCTATTTCCATTACTTTGTGACTTTTCAAAACCATCAGAACCACTCTCCATTAGGAACTAACTTAAGGCACACTAAGCTAGGCATTCCTTGTAATTCCTGATGAACTGCAGAACCTCTCTTTACCAGGGACTGCATAGCCACAACAGTAGGCTAGGACTCATATTTGAGATCTATAAACAAGGAGTAAAACAACCGCCAAACAAAGACAAGACCAGATATTTACACCTCCAATATCATAACTTCAGATGCATAGTCCTGACCTAAAAACACAGAAATGAACAACCAAGAGGGCCTCTCCTAGAAACCTGTACTCATACTGTGATTTCGTTGAGAAAAATGATTTAACTGAAGCACAAGACAAGGATTTCAAAATACTAATTAGGAATATGGTTAAATGCCATAGAGAGAGCATTAAT
Organism: Mus minutoides; assembly: GCA_902729485.2. Lineage (NCBI taxonomy): Eukaryota > Metazoa > Chordata > Mammalia > Rodentia > Muridae > Mus > Mus minutoides. Next base: position 6,554 of record LR753829.1, on the reverse strand, counting down.
AAAGACAGTGAAAATGAAAACAATTGAATAAAACAATGAAACAATTTAGGACATGAAACTAGAACTTACAAAAGAAATGGAATTACTAAAGAAAACCCAAAGTGAAATAAAACTGGAAATGAAAAACTCAGGATGTTAAACACTATCCACAGAGGTAAGCCTTATCAATGAACTAAAAGATATAGAAAAGAGAATTTCAGGTCTTGAAAACAAGGTAAAGAAATGGATAGCTCAGTAAAACAAAATGTTAAGTAAAAAATTCCTGCATGAATAATTCAGGAAGTCTAGGACACTATGAAAAGAATAAACCTGTGAATAACAGATATAGAAGAAGGAGAAGAAACACAAGACAAAGGCATGGAAAATATTTTCAACAAAATAATAGAAGAACATTTTCCTAATAGAAAAAAAGAAGTGCTTATTCAGTAGAAAATTCATACAGAACACCAGAGAGAACCAAAAAAGAAAATCCCCATGTTCCAGAATAATAAAATATGCTAAATGTACTAAACAAAGAAGAATTTAAAAAGATGTAGTGGAAAAAGACCAAGTGATATATAAAGGCAAACTCATTAGAATAATATCTGACTTTTCATTTGAGATTGTGGAGGAGATGGCATGGACAGATGTTTTAAGAGCTCTGAAAAAACACAGATGTCAGCCCAAACTACTATACCCAACAAAACTATCATTTATATCATTCTTAGAAAAAGAAAACATTTCATGGTAAAAATTAAATTTAAACAATTTTTGTTCACAAATCAAGATCTAGAGAAGGAACTAGAAGGAAAAGTTCAATCTGAAAAGGTTAATTACACTTAATAATATAAAAGGAATACATAATCCCAGAATAATTAATCAAAAGATGGAAGAATTTGTATCACAATAATGGAATATTATTAACAAGCATTGCTAGTAAATAACTCTCAATGTTAATGGTCTTGATTATCCAATAAAAAGATACAGGTTAAAAGAATAGATTAGAAAAGAGATTCATCTCTCTGCTAAACCCAAATAACACACTTCAACCTCAAGGACAAGCATGAACTTAGGGTAAAAGAATGAAAAGAAGTATTCCAAGCAAATGGACCCAGGATGCAAGTAGGTATTGCTATTTCAACACACAGTGAGCTTTTTAATTTTGTTATCTTTTGTTTTATTGGTTCTTTGCTTTAATTGTTTTCTTTGAGAGGGAGAGAGAGAAAAAGAAAAAACATGAGGTTGGGTGTTATGGAGGTGGGAGTATCTGGGAAGAAATGGAAAGAGATGAAAAAATATGATATCTCTATCTCTATCTTTCATTTTTATGTTAAAAAAATAAAGGTTGTAAACATTTAAGGTGTACCATACTCAAAATGTAATTGTTAAACTATCTCACTATTGAAATATAAATTAAAAGATATGATAAAAAACAAAAATTCAGCGCTTCATTTATAAGTAAAATTTAAATATCTAACCCAAAGTCTGCTTTATGATCAATCACTCCTATAAAACAGTGTAAGTACTATGCAATTTTAGTGCAGTAAATTACTAAACTATATTTCAATTTTTTTTCATTTTACTAATGTTTCATTTTTTACTTATAGAGTTTGGAGTAGTCTGAGGTACTTGCTAGCAGGTGCTGGATCTATTAAACTTGATTTTATGTTCTCACATCTCATGGCGAGATTTGGGGAACCTGGTCAGTTTGGGTGCTGCACAGCTCTAGATGAAGTGTTGCATTTTTCTCTTCCCAGAGAAATTTTTGCCATTCCAAGGGTCCCATTACCGCATTTGCTGCTATTGCTTTCCCATGTGCAGCATCACAGAAAGCCTGGGTCACTGAGCCCACTGTCTGTGATTTTTCTTGGGTTATATTGGAGACTTGGTGAAGTAGATAGGAATGTACCAAGAAGAGCCCTGAGACTAGCTACTGAGAAGTAGTTACTCCCACATGCAGAAGACTGGATCTGTGACAGGGATCTTCCATTGGATGACCATTTATCATGCTCCTGGATTGCCACACTATCCCTGACATGAAGCTCTTTGCTCTTGGCCAGTTGTCTTGTTGCAGAGGCCTCTTTATCAGTCTCAATAGGACAAGACTAAGGCAAATTCAAATTTATTTCAAATTCAGTCCCTTAACCACCTGTGACTTTTAGATGGGGTAGATGTGTTATTTCTACAGTAGCTGCAATTCTGCAATTTTACTTCAGAACTGAACTGTACTGAGGAATAGATGTTGTTCAATCTCCTATTATCCCTGGAAGAAAATGTTTTGTTCCTCATAACATACATCGTAGTCCAAATATATTATTTCTTTTTTTTCTTTTTCCTGTGTGTGTGTGTGTGTGTGTGTGTGTGTGTGTGTGTGTGTGTGTGCGCGCATGCGTGCACACATGTATGCACATGTGTTCATGTGGTGTATGGGCTTATGAGAGCAGATGTGAACATGATGCATGTATATGCGTGGAAGTCAGAAGACTGCCATCCTTAAGGGTCTTCCATGTCATGTTTGGGACACGTTCTCCCATTGGCCTGAATCTTTACCACTTAGGTTAGGCTGGCGGGTCAGTAAGCCCCAGAGTTCTGCTTGCCATTGCCCCTCACCTCCACCATTTCACTAGTTCTGGAATAACAAAAATAACAAACATGCACCACCATGCCAATGTTTTTATATGGGGTGTGAGATGTAAGCTTATATTTTTCAATACCTACTTTAAAAAGGGTTCTTAAAGAATAAATATCAAAATGTGGACATTTCGCCCCTTCCTAGAATTAAGAACAAAGCACACATTGAAGGAGCTACAGAGATCAAGTGTGGAGCTGAATCAAAAGGATGGACCAACCAGTGACCCCTGCAGCCGGGTATCCATCCCTTAATCAGCCACCAAACATAGACACTATTGCATGCGCCAGCAAGATAGCACTGAAAGGGCCCTGATATAGCTGTCTCATGGGAGGCTATACCAGTGCCTGGCAAACACAGAAGTGGATGCTCACAGTCAGATATTAGATGGAACACAGGGTTCCCAAGGAAGGAGCTAGAGAAAGTATCCAAGGAGCTGAAGGGGTCTCCAACCCTATAGGTGGAAGAACAATATGAACTAATCAGAACCCCTAGAGCTCTCCAGTTGTGTATGTAGCAGAAGATGGCCTAGTTGGCCATCATTGGAAAGAGAGACCCCTTGGTCTTGCAAACTTTATATGCCCCAGTACAAGGGAATACCAGGGCCAAGATGTGGGAGTGGGTGGGTAGGGGAGCAGGGCGGGGGATGGGGTAGGGTATAGGGGACTTTCAGATAGCATTTGAAATGTAAATGAAGAAAATATCTAATAAAAATTGGAACAAAACAAAACAAAACAAAACAAAAGCCCACATCATTTCCAGTTAGCTGTCTTTCTGCCTTGTACTTATGGATCAGCCAAAATATTGAGCATTGTGATTCTAATGATTTTTTAAAATTTCCAATAGTTGAATGGAATGCCAGTATTCAAAATTGAAAAGTTACATAAAATTATGTATACCAGAACTGTTAATCAAAGAAGGCCACTAAAATTGCTATGATGTCATGCATAAAAATAAAGCAAGACATATTTAGAAACAATTTTGATGTGTGCCACTCCTAAATAAAGAAAGAAATATAGAAATGATATTAAATTTATGTTGTAATCTGGAAAGAACCCAGATGTCCCTCAACAGAGGAATGGATACAGAAAATGTGGTACATTTACACAATGGAGTACTACTCAGCTATTAAAAACAATGAATTTATAAAATTCCTAGGAAAATGGATGGATCTGGAGGGTATCATCCTGAGTGAGGTAACCCAATCACAAAAGAACTCACAAAACATGTACTTACTGATAAGTGGATATTAGCCCAGAAACTTAGATTACCAAGATACAATTTGCAAAACACATGAAACTCAAGAAGAACGAAGAACGAAGAACAAAGTGTGGACACTTGGCCCCTTCTTAGAATTAGGAACAAAGCACACATCGAAGGAGTTACAGAGATCAAGTATGGAGCTGAAACAAAAGGATGGACCAACCAGTGACTGCTACAGCCGGCGATCCATCCCATAATCAGCCACCTAATGCAGACACTATTGTATATGCCAGCAAGGTATTGCTGAAAGGGTCCTGATATAGCTGTCTCGTGGGAAGCTATACCAGTGCCTGGCAAACACAGAAGTGGATGCTCACAGTCAGCTATTAGATGGAACACAGGACTCCCAAGGAAAGAGCTAGAGAAAGTACCCAAGGAGCCGAAGGGGTCTTCAACCCTATAGGCGGAAGAATAACATGAACAAACTAGTTCCCCCAGAGCTCATGTCTTTAGCTACATATATAGAAGAAGATGGCCTAGTTGGCCATCATTGGGAAGAGAGGCCCCTTGGTCATGCAAACTTTATATGCCCCAGTACAGGGGAACGCCAGGGCCAATATGTGGGAGTGGGTGGGTAGGGGAGCAGCGCGGGGGATAGGGGAGGGTTTAAGGGACTTTCGGGATAACATGTGAAATTTAAATGAAGAAAATATCTAAAAAATAAAAAAGGGTTCTTAAATGCTTCAACTTTCCTTATAGCCCACCTACCAAAGGTAGGAAGGAAGATGGCTAATAGGACTAAGGGGAACATGGACCTGTTTAGAAGTAGTTCCTTGGAGCAACTCTAGTCTTCATTGTCTGCAGTCCAGTCCACTAGCAAAACACCAAATATGAATCAGCAGTAGCATCTTGTTCCAGGAGAAACTTTAAAGGTTCACCAATTGATCTGCATGAATACCCACATCTTAAAAAAAAATGACGATCTGAAGTTTAACAAAACAGACAGTTTTCTAGTATCACATGGATAAGAGTGATTCAGCTTGTTAGGTTATCTTCAACATTGTTATAAGTCTTCACTTTCCCACAGTCTCTTTCTGTCTCTGTCCCTTTTTTTGTCTCTGTCTCCATCTTTCTGTCCTCTCCATCCCTCTGCCCTTCTTTCTGTCTCTCTGTCTCTATCTCTCTGTATCTCTTTGTATCTCTGAGTATCTCCCTCTCTCTCTCTCTCTCTCTCTCTCTCTCTCTCTCTCTCTCTCTCTCTCTGTTTCTCATTCTCTGTCTCTGCTCCCTGCCCCCTTTCTCATACCAGGCATACAACTGAGGACCCTAAGAACACCAGAAAATACCCTACCACTGAGTTATGCCCTAGCCTTTATTTTTCAACATACACAAAACCTAATGCTTTAGTTTCTCTAGAAAGAGGATAAACCTTTTTTAGTGTTTTAAATAAACTCCATTCCTCAGAAAAAAAGAATGCTACTGGAACACTTAATTTCATTTTTCTGTTTTCTTATCAGTTACCCATGTAGTGGTTGGGTTACACTGTTTGCCGTTTCTACCTGTTTGAACTAGCTATGTTTAATAATGATTCCATTTTGAATATTTAAAAATCTTCAGTTTTGCCAATTTCAGTTCTCTAGAATTCTCATCTTGGATCCTTTTTCAGAGCTTGGCAAAGGCATGCTATTTCATAATTTATAAATTGCAGCTGTGCCCAATTTTTAGGTTTTTACATCTGGAAAAAAAGTAGCACAAACTTAAACTCATGTCTCAGTAAGTGTTGAGGTTCAAATGTGGCAAAGGAAAACACACACACACACACACACACACACACACACACCACATAAAATAAAATTTTTTTATATTTTCCTTGGAAGGGGAAGAGAAACAAGAAAATTTGATTTTAAAGTGTTCCTGAATATTCTTTAGGAAAGGCAGACACATAGTTAACTGCCAAAAGATTATTCAGTATTAATGGTGTTAACCATTTAATCATTAGGAAATTTGGACCAATCTGTGACAGAGTAATTTTCATTACTTCCCTATTTTTTCTAGAAACATTAGTTTCCAGGAACGTCTTTGTGAGCAGAAGGAGGGACTCGTGCAGTGAGACTTCTATACCTGTTACATTTGACTGGGAAGCACTGTTATCTTTGACATCTCAAAATCTTTCACAAAATTTTCTCAGTCTATCCACCCATCTACCATCTGTCTGTCCATCTGTCCATCTATCCATTGATAGACTATTCTAATATTCTATTACTCCTCTTAAAATTGCACCATACATAAATGTGGCACCACATATACATGTGGGCACACCTATGTAATTTTGTTGATGTTATTTTCATTATTTAAAACAAAATCCACTAGTTAGACTCATTATATTAATAGGAGCAAACTTAAAGTGTAAAAGACTTCTAGGTGCAAAACTACAGACAAATCTTTTTGCTTAATGGTTAATTGTATAGGTGGTATCGTGGGACAGTATTACTGAACAGCAAAACCTGTAAAAGTTTTCATAATTACTTTTACTCTGCTTAATCCCATAACACATGTTTAAAATATTACTGCATTTCAAACTGTACACCTGAATTATTAATATCAAGAGAAAGAGGCTTTAGTACACAAATACTAACATTTTTTTTTTCAACTTTTATTAGATATGTTCTTCATTTACATTTCAATTGTTATCCAGGAAGTTCCCTATATCCTCCCCCCTCCCGGCCCTGCTACCCTACCCACC
>LR753830.1:31583-127264 GCA_902729485.2 Mus minutoides | reverse complement strand
ATAAATAAATAAATAAATACTCAAAGACAAAAATCACATAATCATCTGGTTAGATGCTGAGAAAGCATTTGACAAAATCCAACACCCCTTCATGAAAAAAGTCATGGAAAGATCAGGAATTCAAGGCCCATACCTAAACATAATAAAAGCAATCTATAGCAAACCAGTAGGCAACATCAAAGTAAATGGAGAGAAGCTGGAAGCAATCCTACTAAAATCAGGGTCTAGACAAGGCTGCCCACTCACTCCCTACTTATTCAATATAGTACTTGAAGTGCTAGCCAGAGCAATTCGACAAAAAAAAAAAAAAAAAAAAAAAAAAAAAAAAAAAGGAAAAAAAAAAAAAAAAAAAAAAAAAAAAAAAAAAAAAATCAATGGCCTTTCTCTACACAAAAGATAAACAGGACAAGAAAGAAATTAGGGAAACAACACCCTTCACAACAGTTACAAATAATATAAAATACCTTGGTGTGACTTAAACTAAGGATGTGAAAGATCTGTATAAAAAGAACTTCAAGTCTCTGAAGAAAGAAATTGAAGAAGATCTCAGAAGATGGAAAGATCTTCCATGCTCATGGATTGGCAGGATTAACATAGTCAAAATAGCTATCTTGTCGAAGATATGGGTACAGGAGTAAAATTCCTAAACAGAACAGCAATGGCTGTGCTGTAAGATCACAAATCGACAAATGGGACCTTATAAAATTGCTAAGCTTCTCTAGGGCAAAAGATTCTGTCAATAAGACAAAAAGGCCACCAACACATTGGTAAAGAATTTTTATCAATCCTAAATCTGATAGGGGGCTAATATCCAATATATACAAAGAACTCAAGAAGCTGAACCCCAGAATTTCAAATAACCCCATTAAAATGGGGTACAGAGCTAAACAAAGAATTCTCAACTGAGGATTACCGAAGGGCTGAGAAGTACTTGAAAAAATGTTCAACATTCTTAATCATCAGGGAAATGCAAATCAAAGCAACCTTGAGATTCCACCTCACACAAATCAGAATGGCTAGGATCAAAAATTCAGGTGACAGCAGATGCTGGCAAGGATGTGGAGAAAGAGGAACACTCTTCCATTGCTGGTGGGATTGCAAGCTTGTACAACTACTCTGGAAATCAGTCTGGTGATTCCTCAGAAAATTGGACATAGTACTACTGGAAGATCCACCAATACCTCTCTTAGGCATATACCCAGATGATGTGCCAACTGGTAACAAGGACACATGTTCCACTATGTTCATAGCAGCCTTATTTATAATAGCCAGAATCTGGAAAGAACCCAAATATCCCTCAACAGAGGAATGGATACAGAAAATGTGGTACATTTACACAATGGAGTACTACTCAGCTATTGAAAACAATGAATTTATGAAATTCTTGGGCAAATGGATGTATGTGGTGGACATCATCCTTAGTGTGGTAACCCAGTCACAAAAGAAGTCACTTGATATGTACTCACTGATAAGTGGATATTAGCCCAGAAACCCAAGTTACAACTTCCAAAACACAAGAAAATCAAGAAGGAAAACCAACGTGTGGATACTTCATTCCTCCCTAGAATAGGGAATAAAATATTCATGGAAGGAGTTGCAGAGACAAAGTTTGGAGCTAAGAGGAAAGGATGGATCATCCAGAGACTGCCCCATCCAGGGGTCCATCCCATAATCAGCCACCAAACACAGACACTACTGCATAGCATACACCAGCAAGATTTTGCTGAAAGTACCCTGATATAGCTGTCTCCTGTGAGGCTTTGTCAATGCCTGGCAAATACAGAAGTGGATGCTCACCATCATCTATAGGGTGGAACACAGGGTCCCCAATTTAGAAGCTAGAGAGAGTACCCAAGAGCCGAAGGGGTCTGCAATCCTATAGGTGGAACAACAATATCAAATAATCAGAACCCCCAGAGCTCAGAGCTCGTGTCTCTAGCTGCATGAGTATTAGAAGATGGCCTAGTCGGCCATTATTGGGAAGAGAGACCCCTTGGTCTAGCAAACTTTATATGCCCCAGTATAGGGGAATGCCAGGGCCAAAAAGTGTTTTCTGGGACACACAACATAGCACACATGAGTATGAAGGCTCAGAATCAAACTCCAGAGTCTATTTGTAGTATGTTCCATATGTCAGCACCTTTTGGTATGTGATGGATTTCCACTTGAGTGCTATCCTTTCAAACCCGCCATTACTCTAAAACCACTGAAAGGTACAAGTTGGATGATACCAAGCAGTTCTGGAATTGATAGTGCATTTCCTGTCTGAAGATAGGCTGGCTCCTCTGTTCCTGGAAGAACCTAAAGTCACTTTTATAAGGAAGTGCAATGGGTGTGCGTTGGGCTGGGTATGATTGAGGAATGGAACTGCTCTTGCTGCGGTGGGACTGAAGGAAGAATGAATCTGAAAAACTGCTCAGTTCTGCTCCTCTCTTAAGAAGAGGGGAAAGCGTACCCTGGAGCAGCTGCCATTGAAAAAAATGTCACCTGGTTCTTGTTAGATCGCACAAATATGCAGCAAGTGTATGATTTCTGTGCTCCAAATTGTTTTGGGTGAGGTCACTTAAATGCTGCTTTTAATTTGAGATTTCCAATTTCTACTTGCCCTGACGGTTTAAGTATGTGTCCGTGATTATAAAAGACACTCTGTAATTTAAAGTAAATAAGTAAATAAATAACAAGGTGTCACCTCCACTCGATTCACAGGAGCTCTCTCATTCTTTTTTTTTTTTTTTTTTTTTTTTTTTAGAATGTTAATCTCTGGATTGTGGGGACAGAGCTTAGCAAGTGCGTGTATGCACCAAGCAGGTGGTTTTAGATTCCTGCTTCTGTTCCAGGGAAAATCTGCACGTACACTGAGGTGCAGCACAGAGAGATTACACAGTAAAATGCTTCCACAAACTAGAGTTTAAAGACCCGGAAACCTTATTATTTTTCTCGGTCAAAATGTAAATGGATAAATTCCTATGTTTTTTTAGGTTGTAAACATGAATCATGAAGGCTTCTCTAAACAGCTCAAAAACATATCTCTCACAAAATGCCAGAGACCTGTGTAATCCACTGAAAATCCCACTCCGTTGAGGACACTTGGCTGAGGTGGGCACTTTAAAAACCAAGAGATTTGTGTTCAGCACACCTGTCTCCTTTGTACAGACACCTATGTGCTCAAGAGGGCATGAGGATTGCATGGTTTCACTCATCTGTTAGCTGAAATGGTGCTCACCAAGTCGACTACACAACACATGGAAAGGCACAAAGTTAACATAGCAAAAACAGTTCAAGGAAGTGGGAAATTAATACAGGTTTAATAACTGTAATAAAACAGCAGCTGCAGTGTAGAGAAGTACCCGACATGAGATTGGTTGAAGCGCTCACTGTTCTGTCTATTGCCTCTTTTGTTAGAAGAGTGAAAGTGTGGGGATGGGATGCTGGTTTTGTGGAGGGGTAACCAGGAAGGGGGATATCATTGGAAATGTAAACAAATAAAACAATTACTAAAGAATAAAATATAGCGTGTAATAATAATAAAAAATAAAGATACAAATTTTGTGGGGAAAAAAGGAGAGTTGAAGTGTTTTCTTTGTGTATACATGTGTGCATATATGCGTGGCTAAGTGTGCTTATTTGTGTGTGTGTGTGTGTGTGTGTGTGTGTGTGTGTGTGTGTGTGTGTGTGTGTATGCTAATGCCAGAGATTAATAGCAGGAATCTGCTCAATCACTCAATTACTCTTTCTGGTCTTCCTTTCTCTTTCTTTCTCTCTCTTTCTTTCTTTCTTTCTTTCTTTCTTTCTTTCTTTCTTTCTTTCTTTCTTTCTCTCTCTCTCTCTCTCTCTCTCTCTCTCTCTCTCTCTCTCTCTTTCTTCCTTTCTTTCTTTCTTCTCTGTCAGTCTCTTATTGAACCTGGGCCTGGGTAACTAATTCAGTTAAAATGATTGGTTAGTAAACCCAGTCATTCTTCTGTATCGGCTTTTTCATGGCGGTCATTACAAGGTATAAGTCATTGCTGGACGGTTTTTGTTTTGTGTTTTTCCCATGAGTGAACTTTCACATCCATAGAACTTAATTCAGGCTTGTCTGCTTACATGAGAGGCACTTATGGGCTAAGCTGCCCCTTGTCATGTTTATGGGTTTTACCATACAACACGCACAGCATTTACTCTACATTCATTAAGAACTACTTCTCAATAAGAACCATCTTCTAAAATGCAAAACTGTTTCATTTTGTGTCCTAGCCTGTGAAGAGGCCAGCTTGCTGTATTCTTTTCTATCCATACTTCCCTTCAGTTTTTCAGAAAACTCAAAGCGAGATACTATCATCATAGTATGAGGAGGTGAATGCACGTGTCATGAATTTACCCTTACTTATATTTCCTCGTCTAGTTGATGCTGCCATTCTTCTTTCCTAGGCGGAAATGTCCAGTTGACACAGAATTGTAAAGTGTCTCTGTGACTCTAACTTTTCAGGTAGAGTTAAGATTTGCAGTTGCACACATTCGCTGTCATGATTATATTAATTATTTCTGGCCAGGCACAGAAACAAGGCAGCCATGTAACCCCCAATCCTGGGCTCTCCTTCCTCTGCCAGATTCTCAACAGACAGCTGTAGCTTACTCTCGTAAGAAAAAAATAGCTTAAAAGTTTTCTGGGTTTGGTTCTTTCCTACATTCATTTCCAAAGGGCAGTATAGGAAGGAAGGAAGCCTGGAGAGGCAGATTGTGGAATATGGCAGGGTGGAAAGATGGCATCTGAAGGAGGAAGGTTGGTGGGTCCACGAACTTAGAGAACTGAGCACTCATTCCTAAGGAATGGGGAAATAGATGTGAAACTGCCAGATAGTAAAAATATTTTGTTGGAGAAAATGGAAAGGTAGATGTCTGTTGCCTCTGCTGTAGCCTATGGTGGTGTGGTGGCCCCTGCTGTGGCTGAGGCCCTGTGGGTGTCTGTGATCTGTGCTGCCACTGGAGACCATGGGGAGGTCCATGGTTTGTGCTGAGGTTGGCAACCATGTAGCCCTCGATCTATTATGCTGCTGACTGTAAAGGGGAAGGATGCTTCTTTTTCAGTGGTGTTGATGACTACATGTGCACATAATTGAGACTGAGAGACACGCAAGTCTTCTGTGACAACCTTCTCTCCCAAGTCTCAACCTCCTTCCCCCAAATAAGTCTAGACAGAAAGCCAATGAAGAAAACTTAAACACTGAGATGGAGATGCTGAAGTGTAGAACATCTTAGTTGAAGGCTTTTGAAGTTGATGGTGCAGGACTCAGTTTTCTTTAAGGGCCTGGCCGCTCCAAGTTTGACCTTGATCCAAGAAATATGTGGTCAACACAAATTGGACTTTTTTCTTCTTTTTAAGAGAAAGGTTTCAGGGAGTGGAGGTGGGCATAGACTGACCAGGAAGTGACTGAGATCAGGGTGAATTATAGGAAATTTTGAAGGAATCAATAAAAACATTTTATTGTGGGGAGGTAAGAAACTGAACAACCACAAACTTGAGAAAAAAAGAAAAAAACAAGACATGCTGGAATACAGCCATAAATTTGGTAACTCATTATGTTGGCATTGGCCTTGACTTCCTTTGCTTGGGGTTTAGATTACTTTGGTTAAAGTTATATGCATTCAAATGTATCATCTGCCCACTTAACCATATGAGAAGACAGCAAATACTGATCAAATAGCCTACATACAACAAAATATTACATCATGATTTCTTTTGTTTCTCTTTAGATATGAATGTTCCTTTTTTAATATTTCTTTTTTAATTAGATTTTTAAATTTACATTTCAAATGCTATCCCAAAATTTCCCTGGACCCTCATAACACCCTGCTCTCCTACCCACCCACTCCCACTTTTTGACCCTGGCGTTCCCCTGTACTGGGGCATATAAAGTTTGCAAGACCAAGGGGCCTCTCTTCCCAATGATGGCCGACAAGGCCATCTTCTGCTACATATGCAGCTAGAGACATGAGCTCTGGGGTACGGGTTAGTTCATATTGTTGTTCCACCTATAGGGTTGAAGACCCCTTCAGCTCATTGGGTACTTTCTCTAGCTCTTCCATTGGGGACCCTGTGTTTCATCCTATAGATGACTGTGACCATCCGCTTCTGTATTTGCCAGGTACTGGCATAGCCTCACTGGAGATAGCTATATCAGGGTTCTTTCAGCAAAATCTTGCTGGCATATGCAATAGTGTCTGGGTTTGGTGGCTGATTGTGGGATGGAGAGCTCAAGAAGCTGGACTCCAGAAATTCAAATAACCCAGTAAAAATGGGGTATAGAGCTAAACAAAGAATTTCTAACTGAGGAAGACCGAAGGGCTGAGAAGGACTTGAAAATCTGTTCAACATCCTTAATCATCAGGGAAATGCAAATCAAAACAACCCTGAGATTCCACCTCACTCCAGTCAGAATGGCTAAGATCAAAAATTCAGGTGACAGCAGATGCTGGCTAGGATGTGGAGAAAGAGGAACACTCCTCCATTGCTGGTGGGATTGCAAGCTTGTGCAACTACTCTGGAAATCAGTCTGGCAGTTCCTCAGAAAATTTGACATAGTACTACCGGAAGATCCAGAAATACCTCTCCTGGGCATATACCTAGAAGATGTTCCAACTGGTAATAAGGACACATGCTCCACTATGTTCATAGCAGCCTTATTTATAATAGTCAGAAGCTGGAAAGAACCCAGATATCCTTCAACAGAGGAATGGATACAGAAAATGTGGTACATTTACACAATGGAGTACTATTCTACTATTAAAAACAATGAATTTATGAAATTCTTGGGCAAATGGATGTATGTGGTGGACATCATCCTTAGTGTGGTAACCCAATCACAAAAGAAGTCACTTGATATGTACTCACTGATAAGTGGATATTAGCCCAGAAACTTAGAATACCCAAGATACAATTTGCAAAACACAAGAAAATCAAGAAGAATGAAGACAAAAGTATGGATACTTCATTCCTCCTTAGAATAGGGAACAAAACACCCATGGAAGGAGTTACAGAGACAAAGTTTGGAGCTAAAACGAAAGCATGGTATATCATAATTACTTTCAGTCACTGCAACTCTTTTGGGGGGAGTTGTTTTTTGGTTTTTGGGGGGTATTTTGTTTAATTTAATTTTATTTTTTACTTGTTCGGTTTACAACCTGCTCCCTGCCACCCTCTCCACCATCTCCTCTCACAATCCTTCTCCCATCCCCCCTTCCTTTCCTCCCCAGCAGGTGCCCCACCCCAAGTATTCCCCCTATCCTGACACTTCAAGTTTCTGAGGTGCTAGGCCCTTCCTCTCCTACTGAAACCACACAGGCAGACCAGCTGGAAGAACACATCTCAAGTATAGGCAACAGTTTGGGGGATAACCCCACTCTAGTTGTTCACGAACTCAAACAGTGACTGGAGCTTGAGGAGTCTTATAAAAAATATATGAGGAAGGATTGTAGTCATGAAGGGGATAGGAACTCCACAGGAAGACCAACAGAGTCAACTAACCTGGACCCTTGGGGCTCTCAGAGACTGAACCACCAACCAAAGAACTTTGTCTACTAGCTTAGACATAGGCCTCCCAGCTCATATGTAGCAGATGTACAGCTTGGATTCATGTTTCCTTAAGTCATAAATTGGCCCTTCCCCATGTGCTGAATTGTGTAGAAGTTATCCTTTTTCTCCCTCATCCTCTGATTAGTACTCCATTTTAAAGATCGTCACTCCAGGATGTGTCTATACCACTTCCTCCAACCTCTGTGCCATGGAAGGTGGTAGGAACAACACATTTAATTAGCCATTCTGAAGATGATCTGCAAAAATTAAAATTCATCTTGACAAGATGAGGTCTATCCCGGACTCATACAATAGAAATTGCAAAAGCCAAAATTGAGCAGACTTCTAGCCTGCCTTCTATGAAATACACTTAACATAATGAGACATGGATACAAGAGACACTTCAGGACTATCGATGTTATCTTACCATGTCTGACAGCTTTCTGCAAAATTATTGATTCCATTTTGAGAGTACTTTAAAACTTTCACTATACTTTTAAGGGAATGTTGTTGAAGTTATTATTGATTTGTTGTAACTGTCTTTTTTAGTATTTGCCCCTGTCAGAAAGGAAAAGAAAATGCCTTGAAATAGTGGTCCCTCCCACACAAACCTAACTACAGTTCCAATAGACCTTGAACATGAGGTCTATATTGAAGCTTCATTGTGAAGCATACTGGTACAGTAATTAAAGATCTAGAAAAGATCTGGAAAGGGAATGAAAGTACCTATGTTAAGTTTTGAAGTCCATTCCATCTCTCCAGTTTTACTGCGGCTGTAGATGTAAAATAAGCCATTTGCAACATAAGTATAAGTAAATGAACTTGGACATTGATGTGTCAGTGAACTGCATTCCCAATGAAGGAGCTAGAGAAAGAACTCAAGGAGCTGAAAGGGTTTGCAGCCCCATAGGAGAAACAACAATATGAACTAACCAGTACCCCCACCCCGAGCTCCCAGGGAATAAATCACCAAAGAGTACACATGGAGGGGCTCATGACTCCAGCTGCATATATAGCAGAGGATGGCCTTGTTGATCATCAATGGAAAGAGAGGCCCTTGGTCCTGTGAAGGCTCTATGCCCCAGTGTAGGGGAATGTCAGAGCAAGTGCAGTGGGTGGGTCGGTGAGCAGGAGAAGAGGGGGAAGGGATAGGGGATTTCTGGAGGGGAAACCAGAAAAGGGGATAACCATTGAAATGTAAATAAAGTAAATATCTAAGAAAAAAGAAGCAGCAGTGGTATAGATTTTACCGCAGAGCTATGGTTTACTGATCCTTTGTCCACTTCCCTGGGATTAAGTTCATTTGAACAGTAGACACAACTCAAGATAAGAGGTGCTTCAGGTGTTTTGGGTCCTACTTATACTTGAGATGTGCATGCCAAGGATTGAAGGGTGACCCAAATACTGAGCAAAAATAGATAAGAGATATGTGTGGGTTCTTTGTGATGAGAGGGATCATGGAACTAACATTAGCAACAGAGACAATGTATGAATGAGGAACTTTTATCAGACTGTGAACATCTTGCTTTTGGTACCTCTATTTTGTGCTTTATGATACTTGGAAAAGCCAGAAAGAAATGCCTAAACTAAAAAAAAAAAAAACTTTTTCAAAGTATACCTAGTGTTTTCTTTTTCTGGGGGGTGGTTACCTTTTGTAATTTTTGAGGGTATTCAGAAGTAAGAGCATTCAAACCATCAGTTTAGACTCAGAAAGGCTGTGATTCAGATCTGAGACTGGGAACAGATGGAAGCCAGGAAAGGGTGTTGGATGCAAACTATACCAGACACTCTTCTGGATTTGGCATTATTCATGTATGATCTAAGACAAGAAACTGGCCCTCTTGTCCTCCATTTCCACACCATAAATTTCAGAAAGTTGGGGGGGGGGTGTTGTTGTTTGCTGTTGTCAATTCTTATTCCTGAAGGAACTATGTCATGTGTAAGGCTAACCTGAAGGTAGAAATGACAGTGGCTGTGTGATGTACCACTTTGTGGTTATGTGTGACATCAAATTGGCATGTGTTATTTTCTAAGAAAGGAAATTTATTTTTAATCTGTCATAATATAAACATGGACATGACAATGAAAAAGTTCAAAATTAAGTCTTGCCCCCAATATACCAAGAGGCCAGATTATCAAACCTTATCAATAACACATGGCAAAAAAAAAAAAGAAAGAAATTGCATCTTTAAATTTTGTCAGCAATTTCTGCACACACATATCTGCTTCCTCACCCTTTCTCCCTTTAGATTAACTCCTCTATAGTTTGTAATGGAGGTATGAGGTCTGCTCTTAGCGTGCATTTATGTGGTGCACTGTTACTCTATGATAGAGGTAGTTATAATTCCTTAACTCTTTTCTGCTGATGACCTTTTAAAGCAGTGTAATTAGAATAAGTTGTGGTTATTGTATCAGAATGTGCATCCCATGGGCCAACAAGGCAGCACATTAATTCTCTGCATCACCCACTCAGTGTGCAGTGCCATCAGCCCAAAGATATTATTCTTTGTAATTACATAAAGAAAGGGTCTATTTAGTGTTAAGTGACCTTTCCATGACTGATCAGTCTTTGCCACCAGTGAAGTAGAAACGTACATCATTAAAATGTGCGTAAACAGGAAACCCTTCTAAATCTTAAACTATCCTAAGCAGGTCTTTCTCTGGAAGATGAAATGGCTGTTGGGCCCTTCACTAAAGATTGACACAATCAAACAAAAACAAAAACAAAAACACAGTTTTAATATATAAACAAATTGTGGTACAATTAAATTGAAATAATGCATGAGCATACTTTACGGGGAAAGGATGCTGTGTCTCTGTTTCATAATTTTAAATCATACCACAGGAAAACATCCTTAAGAACAAGAATACTTGGGTTAAAATTTAAAGTATAATAACAAATATGTTAGCAACCTTAATACTGCCATGATTAGCTACTGTTTCAGAATTGTTTCAGAGATGTCACACATTTTATTTAAGTCATGTACTTTAATTTGGAGTATTTCATTGGGAATACAGTTAGGTGACACTGTTTCTTTCTTGCTGTTCATGTTTGTTCCCTATTTGTTTCTGTAATCAGCTAGTTGGAATACGTAAGAATATGGTTCTCAACCTGTGGGTCACCCCCTCACACAACCTGTTTTGTAGCCAAATAACCTTTTCCTAAGGCTCACCTAAGGCTATCTGAAAAAAATATTTAAATTATGACTCCTAACAGTAGTGTGTACAGTTGTATAGTAACAATGAAATAATTTTATGGCTGTGGGTTGCCACAATATGAAGAGCTATGTATTAAAGGGCTGCAACTTTAGGAAGGCCGAAACCCTTTGCTCTGAAGAAATATCTAGTACAAAAGAAAATTTGATCAAGTAGAAATTGAATGCCTACCTTAAGCTGTGTGCATGGCTCAGCTGGTAGAACTTATGTCTAGCATGCAGGAAATCCACTGTGAATCCATTGTGCAAAACTAGCCACGATGCTCCACAACTTGAATCCCAGCACTTGGGAGGGGGGGATCAAAACCTGCACTTCATCCTCCACTCCATGGGGAGTTCGAAGCCAGCCTGGGATACATGAGACTGTCTCACAGCAAACACATAGTATAAGAGACACTCTTGTAAGTGTTCTTAAATGTTCCCATAGAGGAAAATGCTCCTTTCATTTTGAACACATACCCATGTTAATTGAGTGCTTCTGAGATTTATTAAATGTCTCTATTGCTGGACTGAGGTTTCTTGTTGAGAACATGTGCAGAGTCCAATTGTGGACTATATTTGGAAATCCATTTAAAAGCTGACCCTTCCCTCAATGTTGGCTCATTACTTTACCCAAAACTGGTCTATCATAGCACTACTCAGTATGTCTATACATCCTGCCTTTAACAGCCTGTTCTAATGATATTATCTCTGTGAATGGCTCAAATTCCTTATCTGATGGAAATCTCCTACTCTGAAACTGTATTTTTCTATGTGCTATTTATAGTCCCTGGCCAGACACATACAATGAAAAGAAATGTAAAGACAAGGAACAGATATAATTAATATGAAACAGTCAAAAATTCCAAGTCACATATCAGTTGCAAGAGGCAGTGTGATAATGATCATTTGAAATATTTAATAAATCAAAACAGGAAATCATCTGCAATGTAACCTAGTTGGGGAGCTAGGATGAGGAGTTCCTTTTGAGTGCTGGAGTGACATAGTTACAGAAACCCTGACCTTGAGGTCAGGCAGGGAGAGCTCTTCCTGGTCAGCTCCTAATACAAGCTTCCCCCAGCAGTGTCTTTTCCAGGATCTGAGTATATCACTTGCCCACTTTTTGTTGTATGTTTTTAGTTAATGATTTAATATAGAGCATATTGTCAAAAACCATGATGTGCAGACTTTGAGGCATACAACAACCTTGGTGCAGAGGGCTGATTTGTTCCCTTACAAATCAAGAATGTTCTTTTAAGACTAATTATCACAGAACTCAAGTTGGACAAGAGACTGGTTACCATGGCAGCACAGACAAGGAAGTTGGTCCTGGGAGAGTTAAAACAGTTATTTACTCCTCTGAGGCTTCAGGGTATCGACACATATCACTCTTACAGACTTGCTCCTCTGGAACACTGGGGAGAACTCCTGCTTTCTGTAGTAATTGGCATATAGATTTTAAGGGGGTAGCTATGCAATAATGCCTCTGTGCACACAGTAGGTGATACATCTAATAAAGTCTATATAGTCCATTTCTGCTGTACTGTTGGAGAATTGGCATATGTTTTTGAACATTTGCGTTCCCTCTGCATGTGCATTGGTGAGGTTGAGCATATCCAGGGTGCTATGGCTGTAGCCTAATGCATGTTCATCAAAAAGATCATTTTTGAAGTGAGTATTCGTAGCAAGCTGGAGACCCAGTCCTCAGACTCATTTACTCAGAAGCCTATATCTGCACATCCTATGAAATCTGTCTTAGTCATTATGTTTACTTCAATGACATCAAAATGTCACTAAAAGACTGGGGTAATGGCTCAGCTAATAAAAGGCTTGCCTCATAAGCATAAGGACTTGAGTTTAATCCCCTTTTTAAAAGCCAGTATTATTGTAATACCAGTTCTAGGAAGGAGGAGAAGTCAGGCAGATCCCTTGGGGGTTGCTGGCCACCCAGCCTACCTTGCTTGTTGATCTCCAGTCCAGAGAGAACTAAATAGCAAAGAAGGTAGATGATACCTAAGAAACATACCCGAAATTTTTGTTCTCATCCATGTACACACTTAAAAAACACATGCATATGCACAGAAATGTACACTTATACACTTTGAAACCCCCAAACCCCATTTACCCAAAGTTTTCCTATATGAAAATCACCAACCTAGTGCCAAGAAGTTTGGAGAACCATGCAGATGCAAATTATGTGGTACATAATTGATAGTGTTGAGTCACTTTTCTAATACTCTGACAATCACCAAAAGAGAAATAGCTTACAAAAGGAAAGACTATTTTTGGCTCCCAGATTCAGAAACTTTGATCCATATTTGGCCCATTTCTATTGCTTCTGGACTGCAGTGAGGCAGAATAACATGGTGGCAATATACAGAGGAGGAAAGGAACTTGCCTCATATCCGCCAGAAAACAGCAACAAATGTCTGGGACACAACACATGTAGGAAACTCATGTCACCATGATCTGCTCTCTCTACCTAGGCCTCGACTACTTCCACCTGCTGGAGACCAAGTCTTCAACACATGGGCCTACAGAAGCTGTCCATATCGAAACTAGATCAGACTACCTAGTGCCTCGGCTTCTATGGGGCCACAACTCTGTTCTTGCAACTGATCCTGAGTTACAACAGGATCCATCAGTGGGGCGGGGTGGGGGAGGGACTGTGTGGGTGTCTTTCATTGCTTGTGCTATCAGCAATACCTTAAACACCAATGGACTGCAGAACATGTAACATTATCTATGTGAATCTAATTCACAAGTTATATAACAATACCCTAAAAACCCTAAAGGGGCCAAGAAAACATTTCCCATGATTCTCAAATTTGCTCAAGTGTATGGCAGTCCATGTAGCAGCAGAGTGACTTTGATCCTAGGTCCACTATACATCCCCTACACTGGTTTGCTCTTCTGCTCTTCTCATCCTAGCCTGGAGCCCCTACTGAGTGCTATCATACCATAATCTTTTTTAATCCCTAGATTAGCCACAGAGCTGGGACCATAGAATCAACTTAGTAAAGGTTTGAAGAACAAGCAGATGAATGAACAAATAGATAAGAGAAAAGCTAGTAAGCATGAGGGAGTAAAATTTGTCAACAAATACTAACGATACAACTTTAATGTTCTGGTGTTTTCTGAGGAGAATCCATTCTTTTCAGACGTGGGGTTAAAATTGGAATGGTGTGGACTCTGTGCACATAGCAGTTGCTTCCATTCGAGTGCATGGGGGAAGTAAGAAGCAGTCAGAAGCAAACTTAATAGCCAAGAATCAAATGACAGATACATCATCAGGAAAGATCAGAAGAAACAGCAGCAGATAATTAATAATTATATCGGAACAGGAGATTTTGAATTAGAAGTGGGTCAGGATATGACAACTCTGTTAGAGTGCATACTGATAGAACCTGGCCCCTCTGCCCAGAAAGCCAGATCTGAGTACCTATATTAAGTATCATTGAGGACATGGATAGCACATGACAACATGATTTATTTTATAACATCGTTTAAGGCAAACTCATAGGTTTTCTATATGTACGCTTACAATGCAAATCTTTTAACCAAAGCCATTTTCTAGTTTGAGTCACGTTTTTTTTTTTTTTTTAATCATCTCCCTCATGTCTAGTCCATCTTTAAAGTACATTTTTGGGGAATTGAGGCTTTCTCCAGGGTTTGACTTTTATTGGCCTCTATGGAATAAATTCACTTCTACATTCAACCATTATCTCAAAATTTTCAGGCTTCTGGTTGGAAAGCTCATGATCTAGGACTTAGCAGTGAATATGTCATTCCTAATCAAAGCACGGGCTATATAATGTTAGAAATAAAATATCACAAAACAATGGATTATATATACCCAACAAGCTCATAGTGAATTATAGTGAAGCACAGTTTCTCCGGGGCCAAAGTTCTCTTTCTCTCAGTGGCCTACTTTACCTGTGGTAACAAACCTCAAGTGTGGCAGATTACAGGGCAAATGTGGACTGAGCAGAAGGGAGCATAGTGATTTGTCTTTATTGTTGGATGTCATTAGGGTTTTTTTGAAGACAGTGCTGCAATGTTTGTAAGGGTGCTGGCTCATACGGTGGTACATTGCACTTGTTAATATGCGATCCATTGCCAGTATGTCCCGATCAAAGTTCAGGGACTCCACTGAAAAGCTTCGTAGTGTTGTACAAGATATTGGTGCATTGATTGTTCTGGTCATAACAATACTCAAAACTTCATTGTGTAATGTGGCCATTTATGATGTTCATGGCTCTATGACACAAAATTGGATAGAATGTAAGAGGAACGGATTGTCTCTGTATCTCAATTCTAGACCATCAGATAGATGGTGTCTAAAAATGTAGACACTGGGCTCTGAATCTATCTCTAGATATCTCTTTCACTGACAGTTGATATCAAGACTCTTCACTGACCCACTGACATATAGTCTCTCTGTGATCTAGATCTCTTACTAAATGGTATTTACTGCAAGACCAAATGTCCTGAATGAGAAGACCAAACAGACGTTGTATATACCCAACTATGTTATCTATGAACAGTTGAAAAGTTGCAGCATTATTTCTACAATATTTGACTGGCTGGATAAACCACAAATATATTCAGCAACTATGAAAGGAACAAATAGACTTGACCTGTATATGGAATGACAAGCTTTTTTTAAAAGCATATTTGACTAAAAATACTGTTGTGGCCATTTTTCAAAACTATGAATTTCCCTATTTAATGTCTCATAGTTTTTACTCCCTTTTCTGTAAAGCAAGAATAATAACATCTCATACAGTTACTCAGAGGGAAAATTCAGTAAACACAGCCTTATTAGGATATGCCATCTTTCTAGTAGGCACTGGAAAGTTAAATGCTACACTAGTTTTCCATCCTCCTATCTGAATTTTTATTTTCTTATTGTATCACACATCTGGTTAGGATAAAATTTGAGCATGGTGGGTAGGATATTTTCCCACTGAAGTAACTGTTGGACTCTTCTTTATTGTGTGTGGGATTCATGAATCAATGCATATGTTCAGCTTAGTCCAGCTTTGTGTATAACTATCAACAGGAGAGGTGAAATGCCATTCACAGGTTGGTCCAGAAGGTGCACACTTCTCCCAGTGCCATGCCCTATACCCACTTATCCTACAGGAAAGGAATGAAAAGAGGAAATAATGAGAAAATTAAACTGAAAATGAAGACAAAGTCCAATATCAAATCCACCATTTAAAGAGTAAGGACAACTCAATGAGAAGCAAAATAAGATTGTTTAGATAATTTGGAGTCTGGATTTGTTTCTTTTTACAGGATTTCTATGAGTGGAGGAGAAAAGTGTTTTTCTGTAGGAATACTTTGAGTACCACAGGCCTAGCAAGTAATTCCCCCTGACAACAAAAGCTATATATAACTTCAACTGTTTTAAAAAACCCAAAGCTCTAAATAACATCAGCTAAAGCCAGGCAATGCACATATCCCTGGAAAAAAAAATCTGAAGTGTAAAACCTTATTGTGCCATATCCTGTCATACTGAATAATTTTTTTCACTCATATGGAGTAGAAATAGTATAAGTGAATCTTTACCATTATATTAGCTTGTAGTGTCACAAAGGCTATCACACAGGAGTTGGCAAATAAAATATATGGTTCTAATATGGAAAATATAGGGCATGTCTAGGTGGTATTATGTTAATTCTTCATTTGTCTCCTATACATTCATCCTCCCATTCATTCATTCATTCATTCCTTCATCTGTCTATCAATTTATTCATGTATCCATTCACCCATCAATTCATTCACCTGTCCATCTGACTAGCAATCCACTAATAATTTACCTATGGATTCTTGCATTTGTCCATTCACTTATTTATAATATACCTAAACCAAGTTGCATCAGCTATTCTGAGAAACACCTTTTGTCTGAACAAGTTACTAGTCCCAGCACTCATGAAACTTACAAAGTAGATTCTACTCAGCTCCTCATTGGTATATTTAATTTCCTAATATAATACTAGGAGAAGAAATTGTCATATCTCCTAATCATCAAAGATTAACAAATGATTTTAGATATCATATTACACTAAATGTTTACTTATTAAATTATGAAAGTGATCAGCAGGTATTCATGAATCTCCTCTTTATCAGGACTCACTCCCAATGTTAATCATTTCAATCATTCTTAATAATGAGAACCAAATAAATAACAACAAGTATAATATTGAAATATACGATTTTGAATACGTTTAATATATATGTAAACCAAAGTAAAAAAACACCTAGAATACAGCAGTCTAATTATGTATTTATGCAATTTGTTAATAAAATTTTCCCACAATATCACAAAATTCTTATGACATACTATCAAGTCTGAGTAACTAAATAAAATGTCTTAAATAAATAACTGAATGAAAAAAATAAATGAATGAGTGAGTTAGTTAATATTGCAAGCCAATGTGAACCCACAGTTTCACACCCAAGGATGTCCTCTGATCTACACAAACATGTAGTCACATGTATGTAACTGAATGCATACATACACAAAATTCATATTCAGTGATTCAGACTAGCAAATAAATAAACAAAAAGCTTAAGTGACCTTACTTTGACAGCAGTAGTACACTTATCAGGTTTTCAATCCAACAAACTGAGAGATCTTAATGGATGTTTAGATATCAAAATGTATGACAGTTATCATTTAAAAAGTGAATCCACCAAATGGAAATATTCACAAACTTTTTCCTCCTAAGGAAATATAATTCTATGTAAACACAGGTCAGTTTACAAGATGCAATATCCCAATATTCTGAATAATCACACAAGAATTAGGACAAGGGCATGTGAGATGTATCTCAGTTCATCATTTTGGCTTCCTGAAGAATACTGGTGACAGTGTTTATCACTCCTGATCAATAAGGAGATCAGGACTCTATGAGAAATATGTCTGCTGGCCTTAATAAATCTTTAGGTGTATAAATATAGAAATATTTGTACAGGCAATTTTCTGCTGAATTACATTTTCCTGTTCAGATTCTCATACCGTCTATGATTTCTAACAGCAAAACCAAAGGTTTGATGAGAGAGTACCTTTCACACAGGAATGCCTTAATTACTTTACACTAGTTACTTTTATATCTAGCAGTTTAATCACCATGGTTAATCTCTTTATGGGTCTCAAAACATTTTCAGCCAGGTGAATTATTTATTAGATCAAGTGTTGTTAATTCAGAAAAGATTCACACCAAAGAAAAGATTAGATTAACATGTTTGAAAATATTAAAGTCTGTTAGTAAATTTTAATTTCTGAAGCATCTAAGAGAAAACTTCTTTTAATAATTTTATTACATTTTACTTATTTAGTGGTGTGTGTGTGTGTGTGTGTGTGTGTGTGTGTGTGTGTGTGTGTGTGCAAATGCCCATGCCATAGTGCATGAGCAGAGGTCAGAGGACAAGCACAGGTGTGGTTCCTCTGTTGTCATCTATTTGTTTCATGAAATGGATCTCTCACTGGGTCTGGGGCTTCCAGCTCATTAGTCTAGACTGCAAACCCTGAGATCCTCCCAACTCTGCCTCCTCAGTGCTGAGATTATGACTGTTTACCACAAAGCTTGCCTCTTAAGGTGGCTCCTGAAAATGAAACAGTCCTCCCGTTTGCATGACAAACAGTACAAACTGAGCTATTTCCAATCCTCTTCTCTGTTTCTGTGAATGTTTTCTGAGTGTCACCCAAATCCTATAGACAGAAGTGTTTTCTACTCATTTGAGCACAGGAACATGTGAAAGGAACCTGTGTGGGGAACAGGAAGGAAGCTGCAGGGGTGCAGAGTGAAGTCTCCTAGGGCAGCTTGGTTGACAGAGAGAGAAGTCCATAAAAGGTTGGTGCACTCAGAGAAATCACGCATCATTGTTCAAAAACAAATAAATAAAGCAAGCTAAATCCCTGCATCCAAAATGAATATAACAAAGAAGCTTGTTCATGTCAAAGCACACATTTTCCATGATTTTGTTTAGTTATATATTATGTGTTAGAATATTTTTGAGTATTTTAAAAATATAAACATTCAAACAGATTTGCATGATTTTAACTTATATGTGTCTGTGTGTAAATATACAAATGCACATATATATTAATACTTTTTTTTCTTCTAGAAATGTCAAGATGATTTACTGGAAGAAAACCTGCGTTTAGCCAAAGAGTATCAAAGCACACAGCTTATTTTCTTAAAGGAGAAAGACGCTTTCTTCAATGGATATGACAGACTGCTATCACTCAATTTTTCTCTCTCTGATAAGAAAAAGGTATTGACTTTTTATTTTACTTTTTATTAAATTATTTTATTTATTTACCTTCCAAATATCCCCCCTCCTGCTCCTTCCTACCAGAGTTCTTCACCCCATCCCCCTTCCCTTTGCCTCTGAGTGTTCTACAGGCAGCCACCCCTACCTACCCTCTTCCCTGGGGAATGAAGATTCTACCGGACTCCCACTGAGTCCAGACAAGGAAATTGTCTGCTACATATGTAGCTGGGGCCACGGACCAGCCCATGTATGCTCTTTGGTTGGTGGCTTAGTCTCTGGAAGCTCTGAAGCGTCCTGGCTAGTTGATAATGTTGTTCTTCTTATGGAGTTGCAATTCCCTTCAGTTCTTTCAGTTCTTTCCCTAACTCTTCCACAGGGGTCCCTGACCAAGTCCAAAGCTTAGCTGTAAGTATCTGCATCTGTCTCAGCCAGCTGCTGGTAGAGCTACTCAGAGGACAGCCAAGCTAGGCTCCTGTCTGCAAGCACAACATGGTATCAGTAATAGTGTCAGGATTTAGTGTCTGCACATGGGATGGATCCCACATTGGGCCAGTCATTGGATGGCCTTTCCTTCAATCTGTGCTCCATTTGTGTCCCTGCATTTACTTTAGACAGGAACAATTCTGGGTCAAAAATTTTGAAGATGGGTGAGTAGCCCATGCCTCATCTGGAGTCCAGGTCTATCTATTGGGACTGTTCTCTTCAGGTTATGTCTCCCCACTGTTGGGCATTTTGGCTAATGTCATCCCCACTGAGTTCTGGGAGCCTCTCATATCCCAGGTCTCTGGGAATTTCTAGAGTTTCCCCCACGTCCACCTCCACACTGCTGCATGTTTCTATTCATTCTCCTGGCCCTCTGGGCTTCTTTCCTGTCTCATACCCCCATACCTGATCCTGGCCCCCATTTCCTCTCCCAGTCCCCTCTCCCACCCAGGTCCCTCCATCCCTCTGCCTCCCAGGATTATTTTTCTCTCCCTTCTAAGGGGGATTGAATTATCCTCACTTGGACCTTCTCTCTTGTTAAGCTTCATAAGGTCTGTGAGTTGTATCATGCATGTCATTTTGGGTCTGAGTTACCTGACTTGGGATGATATTTTCTTTTTTAATACATCTTTTTTTTAAGATTTATTTATTTATTATATGTGAGTACACTGTAGCTGTCTTCAGACACTCCAGAAGAGGGCATCAGATTTCGTTACGGATGGTTGTGAGCCAACATGTGGTTGCTGGGATTTGAACTCGGGACCTTCAGAAGAGGAGTCGGCACTCTTAACCACTGAGCCATCTCGCCAGCCCAGGGATGATATTTTCTAAGTCTATCCATTTACCTGCAAAGTTCATAACATTCTGGTTTTTAATAGCTAAATAGTATACCATTGTGTAAATGAACCATATTTTTCGCATCCATTCTTCAGATGAGGGGCATCTGGATTGTTTCCAGCTTCTGGCTATTACAAATAAGGCTGCTTTGAGCATAGTGGAGCACATGTCCTTGTGGTATGGGGGAACATCTTTTGGGTATATGCCCAGAAGAACTATTTCCAGTTTTCTAAGGAACTGACACATTGATTTCCAGAGTGCTTGTATCAGTTTCCAACCCCACCAGCAATATAGGAGTGTTCCTCTTTCTCTACATCCTTGCCAGCATGTGCTGTCACTTGAGGTTTTGAACCTAGCCATTCTAATTGGTGTGAAGTGGAATCTCAAGGTTGTTTTGATTGGTATTCCCCTGATGATTAAGGATGCTGAAGATTTCTTTAGGTGCTTATAGGCCATTCGAAATTTCTCTGTTGATAATTCTTTGTTTAGCTCTGTACCCCATTTTTAAAATTGGGTTTTCTGAAGTCTAAATTCTTGAGATCTTTGTACGTTTTAGATATTAGCCCTCTATAGGATGTAGGGTTAGTGAAGATCTTTTCCCAATTTGTAGGTTGACATTTTGTCCTATTAACAGTATCCTTTGTCTTAAAAAGAAGCTTTTCAGTTTCGTGAGGTCCAATTTGTCAATTGTTGAGCTTAAAGCCTGAGCCATTGGTGTTCTGTTCAAGAAATTTTCCCCTGTGCCAATGCATTCGAAGCTATTTCCCATTTTCTCTTCTATTAGATTCAGTATATCTGGTTTTATGTTGAGGTCCTTAACCCACTCGAACTTGAGTGGATCCATTTGAATTCTTCTACATGCAGACATTCAGCACCATTTATTGAAGACGCTTTCTTTTTTCCATGGTATGGTCTTGGCTTCTTTGTCAAAGATCAAGTCTCCATAGGTGTGTGATTTTATTTCTGAATCTTCAGTTCTATTCTATTGATCAATCTGTCTGTCTCTGAACCAATACTGTGTTGTTTTTATAACAATTGCTCTGTAGTACAACTTGAGGTCAGGGATGGTGATTTCCCCCAGAAATGCTTTTACTATTGAGAATTGGTTTTGCTAGCCTGGGTTGTTTTGTTTTGTTTTGTTTTTGTTTTTGTTTTTGTTTTTGTTATTCCACATGAAGTTGAAAATTGCTTTTTCAGTGTCTGTGAAGAATTGAGTTGTAATCTTGATGGGGATTTCATTGAAGCTATAGATTGTGTTTGTTAAGATGGCCATTTTTCCTATGTTAAACCTACCAATTCACGAGCATGGGAGATCTTGTCATCTTCTAAAGTCTTCTTCAATTTCTTTGGACTTGAGGTCCTTTTCATACAGATCTTTCACTTTCTAAGATAGAGTTACAGCAAGATATTTTATATTATTTGTAACTATGTGAAAGCTGTTGTTTCCTTAATTTCTTTCCCTGCCCATTTATCACTGTATTAAGAAAGCCTATGGATTTGTTTGAGGTAATTTAATATCCAGTCACTTTGCTAAACTTGTTTATCAGCTGTAGGAGTTCTCTATTAGAATTTTTTAGGTCATTAATGCATATTATCATATCATCTGCAAATACTGTTACCTTGACATCTTTCTTTCTAATTTGTATTCCTTTGATTTCCTATTCTTGTCTAATTGCTCTAGCCAGACCTTTGAGTACTATAATGAGTAGATATGAAGAGAGTGGACAAACTTGTCCATGA
Source organism: Mus minutoides (assembly GCA_902729485.2). Classification (NCBI taxonomy): domain Eukaryota; kingdom Metazoa; phylum Chordata; class Mammalia; order Rodentia; family Muridae; genus Mus; species Mus minutoides. The sequence goes on along the minus strand of LR753830.1, from coordinate 105,172 downwards.
TTTTACTTGGATTGCTCCAAGTGTCCTAATCCATTTCCTCTGAGAATTTTCGGTTCAAATTCTATTTTATTGGATATTTGAATGGCTATTCCAGCTTGTCTCTTGGGACCACTTGCTTGGAAAACTTTTTCCAATCTTTTACTCTGAAGTAGCTTGTGTCTGTATTTGTCACTGAGCTGTTTTTCTTGTATGCAGCAAAATGCTAGATCCTGTTTCTGTATCCAGTCTGTTAGCCTATGTCTTTTGTTGGGGAATTGAGTCTGTTGCTGTTGAGAGATATTAAAAACCAGTGATTGTTAGTTCCTGTTATTTTTGTTGTTGGAGTTGATATTATGTGTGTGTGATTCTCTTCCTTCTGGTTTGTTGTGAGATGATTAATTTCTTGTGTTTTCTTGGCTCTAGTTACACTTCTTGCATTGGAATTTTCCTTCTAGTACTCTCTGTAGTGCTGGATTAGTAGAAAATATTGTTTATATTTGGTTTTGTCATGGAATGTTTTTGTTTATTCATTTATGTTAATTTAGAGGTTTTCTGGATATAATAACCTAGACTGGCATTTGGGTTTTCTTTGGGTCTGCATGATATCTGTCCAGAATTATTTGGCTTTTAGATTTTCTGTTGAGAAGTCTGGTGTAATTCTGATAGGTCTGCCTTTGTATGCTGGCCATTTTCCCTTATAGCTTTTAATATTCTTTCTTTGTTCTGTGCGTTTAGTGTTTTGATTATAATGTGACAGGAGGATTTTTTTCTGGTCCAATGTATTTGGTGTTCTGAAGGCTTCTGGTACATTTATAGCCATTTCTTTCTTTAGGTTAGTCAAGGTTTCTTTTATGATTTTGTTGAAGATGTTTTGTGGCCCTAGGAACTGGGATTTTTTTCATTCTCTTTTATTCCTGTTATTCTTGGGTTTGGTCTTTTCATTGTCTCCTGAATATCCTAGGTTAGAGAGTTTTTACACTTTGTACTTTCTTTGACTATTGTGTCAATATCTTCTATGGTAACTTCTATGCCTGAGATTCTCTCTTCTATCTCTTGTATTGACTTTTTATTTTAAAAATTAAATATATATTATATGTGTGATCTACAAAAAGTAAAATTTAGTCAGTCTGAGGGTCTCAAATAGAAGTCTAGACATTCTATCACAAAATGGTATGGTTTCCTCTCTTAATGTTTTATTGCATATTTATATAATATTGTATATTTAATGTGATATTTCATAACTAAGTAATACTGATATTAGAAATTGTATTTTGGAAGATATTTAAAATGCAAACATTCTTTGTTTTTAATCCTCTTGCTAATATTTATTTACATTTAATTATTATGATCATCAATTATAATCATTTATTTAGTTTGCTGCTACACACCCTCTGGATCCCTTATCTGCATGGGTAGAGTTCTTTGGAGTGAAGTGGGCAAGGTCTTCGGCGAATGTGGGTGGCAAACAGAGACCACAGGAGAGGATGTGTGGATCTGAATGGAATTTGTCAAATTGAGCATCAGACTTTTATACAGAAGAAAATACTGAGTTAGGTAACACATCTTCAAGTTACAATGAGATCACCGGATGCTTAATGACTCTTACACAAGGCAGAGGATTGCAGTCACAGAAAGGACTGTCAGGAGCTGGGTAATAAAACAACTGAGTCAAAGTCAGCTCTATCTAAGGTCAGTTATGGTTTTAAGAGCCAGGTGTGAGGTCTTAACAGTCCCAGGGCAAGGGCATTCACACCCAAGTCATGATTCTAATTAAGGAGTTTCACTCTAGCTAACCTTCTCATGAATAATGCAATAATCTAAAACCACAGCTCAATCTATTTCCTAAACCATTGTAAATTCCTGTATATGGGAGTGACTCAAGTATCTCAGTCTGGTTCCTTCTCAGGTCACAAACCTCCTTATTCTTAGATAGTAGTGAATTCCTCTGTAGGGCAGTGACTCAGCTGTTCATGCTCAAGGTTGGATCAAGGACTGCCTAGAATCTAACTTAGCTATATGTCAAAATATGAATCCTTAGGAGCACTTATAATGAAGCAATATTAGGGGAAAGCACACAGATCTGTTTACCAACTAAAGCAAGGACATTGGAGAATTCTTTATACAGGATGCTACGTATGATTCCAGGAGACTAAGTTTCCGTGAACTTCTTGCCTCAGGACCGTGCCCAGACTTGTCAGGCAGGTTGCTACTAGAGTGGATGTAGCAGTTTGCAAATGTATTATATACTTATAGTTCTAATTCTAAATGTACTTTGTATGATGTGTCTCTAAAACTTCTTTTTGATATATATTCCCCAAGTTTGGATTTTTACCTCCTTACTAAGTATGAAGATACTTTGGACATTTGCAGTTACAGATGACTATTTCTCATTGCTTGATATTGTAGGAAATCCTGCTTCTATTTGTAAACACTTCTGTTGTGGTAAAAGAAGAAAAGTAAAAGTTCATGAATCAAAAGGAAGATAGATTAAAAACGGAGGAAGGCTGTATTATAAGCGTAACACAATATAGTCACTATACATATATTACCCAGACATTTAGAAACATACATGATAGTTTTCCTTCAAACATTTGGCTTTGGGATTCCGTTTTCAAAAATTAAAGAAATAGTAATTATTTAACAACTTACCTAAGCTTGAGGACTATAGTTAATGAGTCTCTCTTCCTATTGGCATTACCCATTCAGGTATGCTATAAGTTGCAGCATTACACATATGGGTATGCTATAAGTTGCAGCATTACACATATGGGTATGCTATAATTTGCAGCATTACCCATAGAGGTATGCTATAAGTTGCAGTTTAAAACTCCAGTTCTGCTTTCAGAATGTTTGAGAAGGCAGACAGCGGGGACTGGAGTAAAAGTTTCATCAGACAGTATTGAAAAGATTACTTGTTAGTTATTTACTTTTTTGAATCTCAATTTTTCTCATTTATAAATTAAAATTTACCTCAAAAGATAATAGATAAGTAAAAAAATAAAAGGGAAAATCACAATAAGTTATTCTTAAAATAAAAGGAAGCTATGAGCTATTTTTATTGTATTATCTGTGTGCTGCTAGAAATGTTCTTGTTTCTCATACATCCACTCAGACAACTGTTAAAGCTTCTGTATGTCCTGAGACAAAGAAAGATACTCATTAGAGGAACCTCTTTAAAAGGATCCTCTTTGGAAGGATTTTCTTTAGAATGAGGTTCTTTAAAAAGGATGTTCAACCAGGCTGTGGTGGTGCACGCCTTTTATCCCAGCACTTGGGAGGCAGAAGCAGGCAGATTTCTGAGTTCGAGGCCATCCTGGTCTACAGAGTGAGTTCCAGGACAGCCAGGGCTATGCTATACAGAGAATCTCTGTCTCAAAAAACCAAAAACCAAATAAAAAATTAAAAACAAAAATAAAAAGGATGTTCAGAAGAAGGAGGTTGAAAGACATTTTGGGAGGACCTTTAGAAGGATGCTTAAAGAACCTCTTTGGCAGGACCTCTTTAGAAAGATGCTCCTAAGTAGGACTGAGGATATGCCTTTTGGCATCTTTAGAAGAATGCTTAAAGTACCTCTTTAGAAAGATGCTCTTTTATCTGCAATTATATATACTTATGAAAACTTTTTTTACCATCAATAGTTATAAGTATAACACAGAAAAAAAATAAGACAAGAATAAAAACTTGTACCAACCTCTACTCCTATACCACCACATATGCTCTTGGTATGTTTCTTGATTATTTGTTTTGTTTTTTCACCTTATCATTATTTTTTACTTTTCCCCAATCTTGTATTTTTCTCTTTTCTTTCTTTCTCATTGAAAATAGATTCTTCTCTCATGCAATACACCCTGACTACAGTTTCCCCTCCTTCCACTCCTCCCAGCTCCTCCCCACCTACCTCTCCCCCAGGTCTATTTCCTTTCTCGTTCCTCCTCCAAAAAGAGCAGGCCTCCAAAAGACAGCAGCCAAAAAGCACAAAACAAGAAACAATAAGACAAGGTGAAATCCCTGCTTTCTTTTCTCTCAGATTCAGTGTTTCTGATTACATGTTAACGTCTTTGATGCCCTTTAGAAGAAGAATTCTCTTTAGTTGTATGCTCTTTAAAGGGTACTCTTTTACAAACTTGTATTGGAATGATCACTGAAGGTTGCAGATAAAGAGATAAGTGGGTTTGGATAACATTTGAATGCACAGCAATCTGACCATATCTTAGTGTTCTCAAAACATTCTTCAAGATTAAGTGTCTCTCTATATGGATAATTCATCAATCACTTCATGAATGTTTGCATTGCTATTTAGGTCAAGTATCTTAGATGTGTTTCTAGTCTCTGGGAAGGAAAAAGCAATACTTAACATACTGTTTGTCTTTCTTTAATCAAGGGGAGAATATATGGGCATTTAAACAGTGACAAGTGACACAGATAGCATTAGTGTGTTGGGTAGTTTTATGCCAAGTTAACACAAGCTTTGGAAGAAGGAACATCAACTGAAAACTGTCTCCACCAGTTTGGCCTGTAGTTAAGCCTATGGTACATTTTTTTTTTTATTGTGAAAAGGACCAGATCAGTTCAGGCAGTTCCATCTCTGTGCTGGTGTGCCTGGGTACTATACGAAAGTAGTGTGAGTAAGCCACCAAGGTAAACCCAGGAAGCAATAGTCATCCATGACCTATTCTTCAGTTCCTGCCTCCAGGTTCCTGTCATGTTTGAGATCTTGCCCTGACTTTCCTGGAAGATGGATCTTAACTCTGAGATGAAATGAACCCTCTCTCCCCTTGTTGCTTTTGTTCGTGTCATTTTATCAGAACCACAGAAATCACAGCTAAGATACTTACTATACTGTTTCCATAGTAAGAGTATTCTCTTCACTCTTTTTATTGAATTAAAGTAGCTCTTGGTACTGGATACAGGAGCCAGACTTTGATTAGAACAGGCAGGCAGGGGCCACTGCTAGGCATTGGCTTTGGTTTGTGATCCCTCAAACGAGTCCTTCTCAGCACACCTGTTTGAGGAAACTTTCAAGATTTATTTGTACTTTCAGCCATTTTTCATTCCCATCCTTCAGCAATGGAGGTCATTAAGTGCAGGCTGCCCTTGTCAGTGTCATGTAGGATCAATTTGCTGCGATGGACAGAGAGGCTGTATTGATGCTGTTAATCTGTCAGTGAGAAATCGTATGTCATTAGTGTCTAATGCCCCACTTACAGGACAGAATCTGGCCATCAGAAACAAGACAACCCTTTTATATTTTAGTCCATTTCTTTGGTACCACAGCCCCTCCTATGTATAGTCCTCTACCTAGCCTAGTTTGGGGTACAGGAAACCAATGGTTAATCTTATAAATTTTGTGTAACCCTTTTCTGTTTTCTGATGTATTTCTTTCACTCTGAACCTGAATTGCTTTTGTCATAATAAACAATTGTATTTTTATAATTATGATTCTTAAGGGATATTATTTTCCCTACAATGATTTTGTACTTTTATACCTTTTTTGTACTTGTAGACCAAACATAGCAAAGCCTGATGGAAGAATAAATCAAATTAAGGATAATGTTCTCTTCCTTACCATAATTTTGCACAGAGACGTTTCAAATGTTACAGCACTACAGCATTGCTCTCGGTGGTGTTATTATGTCTGTTTATTTGGAAATGTTTCTTTATACCCCAGGGCTTTTCAAAATATCAGTGATGGGTCTTTCCCCCTTTAAACCTCAGAAAGAGGCAAAGGCAATTATGCTAAATTCTTATTTGCCCCATTCATGGGCAATGATAGAATCAAATCCAATATAAAACTCAGATGTCAAAATTAAAGCTAACACTAGAAATAAATTAAGAAAAATAAATCTGAAAAGCAGGTTTTGTTTTTATGTAAATCTGTGGATTTTCATCTTTTTCTTAGGTAGATTTCAAGTACATTTTTGTATTTTCTCTTTAAAACTGCAGTAACATGTCCAGGAAAATGATGCCTTTGTTTCTAGTGATGTCTGAAATTCTTTAGCCCACAAAGAAAGGTAAGTTAGGCTATTGTGCAAATAGTGGTGCAGTCTGCTGGCTGACAACAAGATTACTCCCAGAACTGGTTTTAAAAATATGTTTAATTCTTTCTGAAAACATTCATAAAGTTTAACCCCTTCCCACAGAAAATTCTAGTGTTTGTAAATGATGGAAATAAAAGCTAGCACTTAACGGGCATTTCTGGAATACAATTCCCAAATACATCTATCTATCTATCTATCTATCTATCTATCTATCTATCTATCTATCTATCTATCTATCTAAGTGCATGTGTATACGTGTGCATGTGTATACATATGCATGTGTGTGTTTATCTGTGTGTGTGCATAGGTGTGCATATGTGTGCGTGTGCATGTGTTGTGTGTGTTTAGCGTGGTAGACCTATGTGCTGTGCACTTAGCAATCATTATATTTTTAATGCTCTCCATCATAGATTCCTTCCTGCTACCACTGTCATCCTATCCTATGTAGGACGCAGAAGTGAAGCTGTATCTTTTATAATGTAGTCAATGTAGGAGGAGATAGACTGAGATAAAACTCTAGTCTGGGTACCATCTGACCTACCAAGTCTTTAAAATAATTTCTTTGCTGTTGCATAACAATGCTATGTACATCTCATCATAAACCATACATACAAAGCCACATACGTCTTATGTCTGTGGTGTGCAGCTGAAATGAAAGGCTAGTGATGACTAATTGTCCCTGTAACTCTATCTGTTTGGACATCCCTTTTCAATGGCCACATTTTGGACAGAGGACTACCTATTACATTAGAAGTGATTTAATTTCCATAGGACTGAGCATCAGCTTCATAATTATAATTTTTAATCTTATGAATTCAAAGCATCCTTAGATAACTTACCTTCCTTTACAAAATAGTTTTTTTTTAGATAAGGCATCTTGGAAGTTGTAGGGCCTACATGACTTAGTACATGCACAGACAAGAGGTAAAGTCTGTTTAAGACACAATGATAGCTGAGATTTGAGTGTTGTATCCAGTAGACTGTGGGTAGCAATGCTCTGGGGTTTGTTTCTTTATCTGTTTAATAAGCATGGTTATCCTGGCAATTTTCAAATGAGAGCTTTTTTTTTCTTTTTTTTTTTTTTTTTTTTTTTTTTTTTTTTTTTTTTTTTTTTTTTTTTTTTTTTTTTGGTTTTTCGAGACAGTGTTTCTCTGTGTGCCCTGGCTGTCCTGGAACTCACTTTGTAGGTCAGGCTGGCCTCGAACTCAGAAATCCGCCTGCCTCTGAGAGCATCATTGTTAAGTAGTGTGGATACCGGGAGCTGAATCTGAGCTGAGTAGGAATGGACTCTGGGGACAGAATACAAAGAATGTTTGTTTATTCATTGAATTACTCAAGAGAATTGTCAGTAACCATCATGCTGACAAAGATATATTAGGTGGCTTGGAATAATCCACCTCATCTCTGCTCTGAGGGTGCACCCAGCTTCTCGGGTGCAGCAGAGATTCCAGGTTCCTTAGCTGCCTCTCTTAGTCCCATTGAGAAAGAAAGCACACAGTTTTTGCTATTCAGTCTACATTGCAAAGTAGGCAGATCTACATCTTTAGACCTAGATAACATTGTATCCATTATAGATTCCACCACTTACTCCTGTCTTTTATCAGTTGTCAGATATGGTTTCATGTAGTCCTTCTTTGTGAATATTAAAAGTTGCTTTCCTAGGTGCTTTCTGGACACCTGTTTTATTTCAGATGGAGATACATTTCTTCTGAAGGAAAACTGTAACTCTTTTAATAATTTTTGCTTAAACAGCAACTCAGAGACCATGCCAGGGTCTCTCTTTCTGTGTTTCTTAGGACACTGGTAAAACACACACACACACACACACACACAAACATACACACACACATATTTTGGCCTCTTTCTTTGAACTCATGCTTACATAATTGTTCTTCAGGAGCTAGCATCATCCAGAGCATATTAGTGAAATCTGTACTGTTTTCAGTCTGTCTGCTGGGGTCTCAGCTTGCTCAGGAAATTTTGTAGTGATTGAGACAGGTATAGCCAGCTGGTGTTTTGCTCATTTTCACCCAAAACTCTTTTCTAGTGTCCAAACCTCACAGAGAAACAAGAAAAACTTGGAGTCAACATTTGCTTCATCACAAATTTTGGATTCATGAAAACTCTGCTAGAAGGTACCCTTAACAAGGAAGAAGCACATCTTCAGGAGTGCTCATGCAGCCCTTGAGGTCTAGTTATCACCCAATAGACAGAATACAATGAAGTTATACATGGTAAATGGGCAAAATTGACTCCTGCAAGTTGTCCTGTGACCTTCACTTGCACATTCTGGTGCACATTTGTTCATGTGCACACTTCCACACACAACACAAAAATTAAAATGTAATTTTTAAAACCTACCACCCAATAAGTAAAATGTTCATCGAATCCATCTTCACTGAGAGGTGTATTTTCAGGTCACTCTTACTTGACACATTTACAGTTGCACTTGTGATTATCTCTCCTCAAATCTACGGAGCCATATCTCACAAACATTGGTTAATCATCACAGCATGGAAAACAAACGTCCATATGCTGTTTTAGGCTGTTATTCTTTCTGCACAGTTTAACATCATATATATATATATATATATATATATATATGGAGACACAGAGACAGAGTCTCAAAATTCTTATCAATGTCATTATTTGAGTACAGATGTTATGTAATTCATACCAGGTTAATGAAATCATTATGGGAAGAAATCTGTTTGCCTTGTGTAAGGAAAAACTTGTGAAATCCCAAAGCGCTGAAAAATAGACAAGCAACGGTGCCTTTAAAACAATGATTTAGTTCTGTTGACATAAACATTTATGATTAGCTGTAAACTATCTGATTATCAAGAGATCTAGCCAATGCTCTGTCTCCTCTAGCCAGGAGATCTAACTTCACGTTCAGGCAACTTACTCTGTCAGCCTGTTCACATAAGCTTTCAAATGTGAACATGTCCAGCAGACAGTACACCAGTATACTCAGGGATAATTTTCTTAAAAAGGTTTGTATCTTATGAGCAGTCCTAATAATACAGCCCCCACAATAACTTTTATTTTATTCCACTGAATAAGATTTTAACCTATCTCAGAATTGCCAGGAAGATATATTTTACTTAAAGAATGGGGTATTTAGTTACTCATGATCTATTTTTTTCTGTATAATAATCTCTCATTAAAGAAAAAGCTACCTATTTTGGGGACAGTCTCAATATCCTTTGATAGGCACTAGTTAATGTTTTTTTTTTCCTGTTCCTTTTAAGTGTATTGTGTATAAGTTAGCAGTATATAAGAAATCCAGAAAATCAAATTGTGTAGTCTTGCCATTTAAATGCATTGATAGGTATGGTAAAATATTATGTTCAGAGATATTAGAAATATTTTTTTTCAGCTGAAGGATTTTAGTCACAGCTTTCCTTCAAATGGTCTTGAATATGAAACATATTATTTCTAATATTTTATTCTATCCCTTCAGAGTAAATACTGCTAAAAAGGTAGACAATAGATGGACAGGAAGGTGATAGAAAAAAGACAGATGAATAGATAATACATAATAGGTAATAGATGGATATATGTGATAGATAGATAGATAGATAGATAGATAGATAGATAGATAGATAGATGATAGATAGATAGATAGATAGATAGATAGATAGATAGATAGATAATAGATAGATAGCTGATAGACAATAAGTAGATGATAGATGATAGGTAGATGATAGAGTGATAGATAATAGATAAATTATAGATAGGTAAATTGGAGAGAGATGAAACTTAGTTGATAAACACATGATAATCAATAGGATAGTCTCTAGCAAACACTTTACTTGGATAAGTGAAATGTTTAAATTTATAACATTCTGAATTTTTAAATTATAACAGACTTAAAATGACATTTACATCATTTCATTCAATCCTGGATTCTATAATTCCTGTAGACTTTCAAAGAAAAATTTTAAAAGGGTAAATGAAATATTATCACGTTACTGGGGAAGAATAAAACAAAGCAAACGTTTGCATGGTATACACAGAGAGGGGCAGAACTGTTATCTGTAAAGACAGCAGAGAATTTGGCTTGCTTGACTCTTTGTATGAAGCAATGCTACAGCAGTCTTTTGATTCTAATATGAAGCTGCAGTAAGGATCATTGCACTAATGCATGAGGATTTGTGATAATGTGGCTGAAATTTTACTGTCAAAACTGAACTGCAGTGTAATGACTTTCGTTATCATGGTTTCTAATAACCATCCAGCATCGACTGACCCTACATATGTCTGATGCAATAATGTGTCAGTAACTCAGAAAGCAAAACAAAAAGGAAATAAAAACGGCCCACGGAACGTTAGGAGTGGCTTCATGGCAACTGTTATTAATATTGTTAAAACGGTTATAGCACAAATATGATGTAAGTTATAGGTTCACATGGGAATTATAAACCAAAATTTGGCATCTTATGACAGTGTGAACCAAATAAATCCACAAATGCTTTCTGGCCTCCTGGAGAGGGCTCTTATACTCTTCTCTGTCTCATTGCTGCTGTGTGCTGATAGAAATCTTGGTCAAAGTTTCCTGCCAACCCCTGAATATTTCTTTCCTCTTCCTTTTGTGAAATGTTCTCTTTTATCTCCCTCCATTTGCAGGTCTCCCTCTTTATTGATTCATATTTTCATTTTGTGTCTCTTCATTGTAATAAACATGAGAAAATAACTAAAAGTAACTCTATTGTCCTGTATAGTAGTCACACACACAAGACAGTACAGACAGACAGGTCAGATACAGCACTAAATGCACTGTATCATAAATGCTCAACAATTATAAATGGAATCATCAGCTTTGTCATAATTTCAAATTACTCTTACTCACCTACTTCATAAAAAATGTCTATGAAATATCTGGGAATATCTCTTTTTTCTCTCTTTAAACTAGAATACTATATTATATGTCTTCCTTACTGCTGTGACAAAATGCCCAACAGGGGCCCCTAAGGAAGACCTGGGTTATCACAGCTCCTGTTTGAAGTCTACCCAGTCATGACAGGAACATGACAGCAAGGGGTCTGGTCACACTGTGTCTGCTGCCAATGCTGATTCTTAGCCATTTCCTTCATCTTTCTGAGTCTATGACCGCAGCTTCAAGACTGGTGGCCCCTATAGTTAGAGTGGACCTTCCTCACTATTAAATTAGTCTGGAACCTCCTTCACTCACATGCCCAGAGGTTTGATTCCTTGGTGAGTCTAAATCCTCTGAAGCTGATGATCATTATTCACCATGGCTAATGCTAACTGTATTAGTTTACTAGAGCTGTAGTAACAAAGAGCCCCATATCAGCATTTTAAACAAAAAGTTGCTGTCTCGCCATCCCAGAAGTAAGGTAGCTGAATCAAGGTGTCATCAGAATTGACTCTTTCTAATTGTCCTAGTCAATTCCAGCCAGTTGCCTTGGCTAGTAGATGTTGCCACCACCAATGTAAGTGCTGGCAGATTTTGTGGGACAATTTAATTCACTTCCAGTCAAGTTATTCCTTATTTGATGAGAAAAGAAAAAGAAAAAAATTTAATAAACAATACAGATGAATGTATGAAAATACAGAAAAACAAAACATAGGCAAAATATGCCTATGTCTTCAAATGTTCTATGTATACAATTGTTTCTTCTTCTGTTTTCTCATTCTCTCTCTCTCTCTCTCTCTCTCTCTCTCTCTCTCTCTCTCTCTCTGTGTGTGTGTGTGTGTGTGTGTGTGTGTGTGTGTATGTAAAACTTGTGATTGTCAGCTTTCTCCGTCTAACACATGGGTTCCAGGAATCTGATTTAGGTCATCAGACTAAGTTAGGTCATCAGACCCAGAAAAATTTCTCTTCTAATAAGAGTGCCCATTATATCCAGTTAGGTCTTATGCCAATAGCCTCATTTTAAACAATTTTAATATCTCGCCTGGGGAACACAGGGGAGCTGACATTGATGGCAAGGGCCTAGCGAGTCAGTCATGAAGGTGTGAGAGGGGAGAGCCAGCCTAGCCCCTCAAAGGCTGTAACACTTGGGAGAGTAGGTCCCACGCCTCAACTGTGCATTACAGTGGAGCGAGATCTAGAGGCATGGATGTAGGTGAGCTGCCCAGAGGTCATGAGAGTGAGAGAGCTTACCCTGCCTCCTGCCAATGGTGGCACTGTGTCTGTCATCTAGCTAGAACAGTCCTGGAGAGCTTATCCTGGGGGTGCCAATGAGGGAGAGCTGATGGTCTAACCAGCTCAGCTACTACTCAGGCCCAGATCCATGACTTTGAGTTGGCCTACCCCAAAATCTACATCATCTGTGAATGGTTGGGACCCTGAAAAGGCTGGTCTGCTGATCCAAAGCTGCAGTACCTCCATGAAAAAAGGCAACAGCAGGATAACTGAGAGGAGTCCCGGTGAGGATGAGGAGACAATGTTGACGGATCACAGAAGCCAGAGACCTCGACCAGACAAATGAATCTTCATGATTAAGATTTGCAAGTCAAGATGCTTAGACAGAGAGGGTTACATTGTGAAGCACACTGACACACTACAGATCCCCAAATTAGATGTTTTCTATGCTTTGTTTTGTTTTATTTATTTTTTTTGTGTGTGGTTTTTATTGGGGGGGGGTTGCAAGGGTAGAGGGCAGATACAAGGGGACTGGGGTGCATGATGTAAAATTCACTCAAAAAAATCAATGAAAAGTTTGAAAAAAAAAAAAACCTTAAAACTACAAAGACACTGTCCCCAAGTGGAGCAGCATTCTGAGTTACTAGAGTAATACTGAACTACATGAGTCTGGGATAGAAACTGGTGAAGTTTAGTGCACAGCAGGTACCTTGTTGAACCTTTCCACCCTGCTTTGTTACTGTAACAGGGAGACAGTATTGGGGTACAAGCCCAGCTCTTTGGTCTCAAGCCCTATTCTTCCACTTGTTCTCTTAAATTATTTTCCTCTGCACCACCCAACCAATTATCTATATAGGATGCATTACTGTCTTTCTATAAATGCAAAATTATTTCATTTATAGAGACAACTACATCTATGATTGCAAGCATCATATGATTAAGCAATTAAGCTTACATGGCAAAATCATTTCTAAGGTGGAGCTGTAAAACAAGAAGTAATTCTGATCAATGTTCAGAAGTCCAAACAGAAAAACACTTTTCTTTTTCACCAAAGAAGCTTACAAGTCCTCAGACCATAGTAGTATTTGCCAAAGGTTCTACAATCTTGGTTCTACAAAGATTGCTACAGAGCATAAAGATTTAAGGTTATCACATTGTTAAAAGAACAGGGAAGAGACAGGGAGAGGGGAGAGAGAGTTCCATACAACAAAAAGCCAAGCTTTCTGCAGCCATGTGGTGATGATGATGGTGATGATGATGAACTCAGGGTACTAGGAAGGAAGCAGGTTGACAGTGACTGGCTAAAGAAGTGGATCAAAGTTCCTGGAATGATAATACACACATATTATATCAATGTTATATAATGTAGCAGATACAATAATCAATGTTGACAGTGTAGGCTGCTGACATATAAAACACGCATACAATTTTTGCAAAACTTGGAGGATTTGAGGGAAATAACGGATCCTATATAGATAAATAATAAGTGATTTTTTAAAAAGCCACCATTGCTAAGCTATCACTATACTTCAGCAAGCCAATGGTAAGCTCAGAGAGGCACAAAGGCAACCTCTTTCCCCAAATTCCTTCTCTACTAGAAGTATGTTGGCTGCAACACAAAGTGTTATCTCTTGACAGAAGACATGGCTTCATTTTCAGAACTCATTTTTATTATCATTTAAATGTTTTTAATTGAAATAGAATGGAGTCACTTTTCTGTCCCTTTCATCCCTCCTGCTGTCATCCATGGAACCCCTCCCATACTCCTCTCAAGTTGAAAGCCTATATTCATCTGATTATGTATGTGTCGTGTGTGTGTGTGTGTGTGTGTGTGTGTGTGTGTGTGTGTGTGCACGCGCATTCTTGTTTATCAACTTTCTCTAGAAGAGACTGTCCCAACAGACTTCTTTGTATCCTGGATCTTACAACTTTCTATCCCCTCTTCCCTTGATGTTCCCTAAACAATAGATATAGAAGCTGTGTTGTAGATAGTCATTATGACTGGGATCCCCATGGTCCATTGATCTCTGCATTGTGTCCAATTGTGCTTTTCTGTGATAATATCCACTTAATATAAAAAGAAAAACAAGCTTCTTTTATAAGAGATGGTAGCTACACTTGTCTGGTTGTAAGGATAAGACCCAGCTCTAGCAATCCTTGATGCCTGAAGGATTTGACCTCCTACTCCACTGATACATGCTCAGCCGTGGTCCTTGCTGCCTGATCCACAATAGTCAGGAAATAGAGCAGCCTAAATGGTCTTCAATAGATGAATGGAAAATGAAAATGTGGTATATATGTACAAAAGAATACTATTAAGAGGTGAAGAAAAATTATGAAAATAATTATAAAGTGTAAAGTATGAAATATAAAGAGACAATACATAGGTGGTGATGAGGAGAGGGGTAGAGAGGACTAGAAGGTTACCACTGATACAAAGTAGAAAATGGAGTAAAGGAGAAGGAACTCCAATTGAGAGGAAGGGGGAGACGTCAAAGGGGACAAGGAAAAAATAAAATCAAGGTTATTTGTTAAATCCTCGAGGAGTCGTATAATTTTAGACGTACCCAAAATTATACATAACACATATAATTGTGTGAGAACATGTGTACACATGCACGTGCTTGGGTGCACACACACACACACACACACACACACACACACAAACACACACACACACACACACACACACACACACACACACACACACACACACACAAATATCTTAAAGGAAGTTAAGCCACAAAGGCTGATAATATCCCCCACAAGAAATATAAACTAACAAAAATCCAAGTACCTCACACAAGAAACCTGCCTTTGAAGGTTTGTCAGAGTAGTCCAAGTGACTTCAAAAATAATATAGGTTATTAATGTAGCCTTGGTTGCCTCTGAGAGATTGGAGGTAGGCATGTACTGAACACCCCACACCCTTAAAACGCACAACTCTGTTGACTCAAGTTGATTTTGACCTGAAAGGCTCTTTATTGCAGGCTAGCCTCCATGGTTCTGGAAACTAGTATGCAAGCTCCCAAGGGAGGACATCATTAAATACTCCCACCTAGCTGCACCAGCTGTGAACCATGACAATCATCAGCAAGGAACGATATACATAAAGGTGCAAGGATGGTACTTAAAGACTTACATATAGCGAGCATGTGGGCTTTTTCCTTTTAGTTTTCCACCTAAGCAGAGCAGTCTAACATTAATTTTCAGGACATTTACATTGTATTCAATATAGTAAGGTGAGGTAGAGGTCCTGTGAATTATACAGGAGGATGTGCATGAGTTTTATATGATTTTAAATGAAGATGTCCAGCATTCTTTGGTATCCATAAGATATGATTTACTAGAAATAATCTTAGAGTAGTTGGGGGTGCTGGGTGTCAAAGAGCTGAACCCTTGTTGATTGGTTGGTTGATCCACTGGTTTTGAGACAGGTCCATAGGATGTAGCCTGAAGCTATACTCCTCCTGCCTCCATCTCCCTAGTTCTGGTGTTGCAGGCATGCACCAACATAGTGGTATATGGTTTGGGTGTATGCAGATTATAGTTAAAGTGGAAAAAAATCACAGATAGTAGTGATTCACCCCCATACTCAGAACTGAAGTACACTCCTGCCCTGGCCACATGGACTGTGTATCCCATCTCTTCCCTTTCACAGCCCTTCCTCTTTGCCTCACTCTTCTCTACCCATGAGGTATTCTTAGCTGCTTGGCCACACTCATTTCTGAGAAGGAGACCTGAAGTGTTCATATTATTCCAGGAAGATATTTCCCCCCAGTGTTCTCCCTGTTGGCTTTTTACCATTTAACTATAAGTTTAAAGTTGCTTCCTCAGAACAGCTCACTAGAGACTCTTTACTGAATGTCTCTCTTGTCTACCCATTCTCATGTCATTTGATTTGATTTTCTTTAATGGAAAAACTATATTTTAGCTTATTTTCATTTGTTCATGGTCTATTTCTGCCAACTAAATGTAAGCACAAGTGAAAGGGAAATACCACTTGATGACTGTAGCACCCAGTGAAGTGCCTGGCAAATTTTTTTGCAGTCACTTTGTGATTGTTCCCAGCAGGACATCTAACAAAATGTACATACCCACTCACTGAGCCAGCATTTGCACATCTAGGAATTTGTAAGAGAATAATCTGGAAAAATCTATAAGGTAGAGGATATAATGATATTGGTTATAATATTGTTTATAAAAAGCAAATGGTCAACAAGTTTGATATGTACAGATAGAATGGTGGTCTGGATATGTTTAGTTCATATGCAATTGTTTCTGAATTGTACAAACAATGGGCTTGGCACACAGTAGAGTAGTATATAGCCTTTACAAGGAGTGACATACATGATTCCCACCTTGTGTCCCCATTCCCATTATCTTTTCATCAGATTATTTCTTCCCTCCTGTTCATCTGCCATTCTGGGAATCTACATACCAGATATTAGCTTTACTTTTAATTGAGAATGGGTATTCCAATAAGTATGTCACTGGATTTTGAAGATATGTGAGGCAAGCAAGGTGAATGAAAATTTTGAGAAATTTCCAAATATCCACAGTTGTAATTATAGAATGTAAGCTTGGCCGTTGTTGGGAGATCCTATGTAAATTAGTTAGTTTGAGATAAAGTTGTTCTTTGCAGCAATTATTCTATCTTTATTTGAAGATAGAATATACTCATCATGACACATTTAAAAATCAATCACCATATCAGTTAGCACTTTGAATCAGTGATGAAGGAATTGGCAAAACTTTGCAATAGAGTTTTCCAAACTTAAAAGGATTTTATTTCCTCTGAAGATGCCACACAGAACATGAACACAATGAGCTTACTGTTCTTCCAGTTAGACAACACACATTCAAGGAGGACTCCTGGCTCTGCTGTGGCTTCCAGTTAGACAATACACGTTCAAGGAGGACTCCCAGATCTGCTGTGGCTTCCAGTTAGACAATACACGTTCAAGGAGGACTCCTGGCTCTGCTTTGGCTTCCAGTTAGACAATACACGTTCAAGGAGGGCTCCCGGCTCTGCTGTGGCTTCCAGTTAGACAATACACGTTCAAGGAGGGCTCCCGGCTCTGCTGTGGCTTCCAGTTAGACAATACATATTCAAGGAGGACTCCTGGCTCTGCTGTGGCTTTTGCTGAGTCCCTCATCTGCCTCTTTCTCGCCAGTTATAATTACTCTCTACCTATCTGCAGTAATTTTAACTAATGTGATTCTAGCTAGCACATTCCAGTCACTCTTTCATATCCACACAGGATCAATACCATGACCTAATGAATCATGGATTCTCAAATCTGCAGATGTCTGAATCCTCTGTATAAAGTGCATATCATTTTCATATAACCTGTATACTTTGTTCTATGTACTTTAATAACCTCTATTAAGTTTACTACAATGGGAATACCATATAAAGTCTTATTATAATATTGTACTTACAGAATAACAGATAGAATGGTGGTCTGGATATGTTTATTTCATATGCAATTGTTTCTATATATTTTCAATTCTCAGTTGAATCCACAGACCTGGGTATCAAGAGCTGACTATCTGTATCTGTGACCATGATCAGAACAACTTATTCACCTTATAAAGTGTTTCCTTGTGGGCATTCCATTCATGTTCTTTTCTTTTCAGACTCATATTTTTTTTTAATTTGAGGGGATTATCTTTTATATTTCCTTTAAATGGTTTACAATGGCTTTCTTTTTAATCGTGTCCTTAAAATGTTGCTAAATCACCTAATTACAAAGGTAATACAAATGAATGTAGCCTCAGAAGTAGTATTTGAAGTACACAAAAAGGCCAAGTTGTATCTCTGGAACCATTAGAAGTATGCTTTTCAAACTAGAAACGAATATGCTAATTAAGAAGAAGTACAATAAGAGAAGAGAAAGATTTTTCCCTCAAGTCCTTGTAGTCCTTTAGGGAAGCCAATGAAGTGTTGGCAGTTTTTGCAGTATCATCACATTGTTGGTTATTATTCAGTTATTTAAGCTTTCCTGGAGGCTGAGGGGCTAGCTCAATTGATAAACTACTGGCCATGCAGACATGAGAAGCTGGGATCTGATCCACAGCACCCATGCGAACACTACCTTCAGGAGCAAAGTCTGTGAGCACAGCACTGGGGAAGCAATCTGGGACAGGTGGGTCCTAGGAACTCACTGACCAATCCTCCTTACAAAACCCTTGTGCTCTAGCTTCATTGAGAAACTGTCCCAAAGTATGAGAACAATCAATAAAGACATCAGATATTGAGCTCTGGCCTCTACACACACACACACACACACACACACACACACACACACACACACACATACACACACACACACACAAAGGACCTACTGGAAAAAGATGGATTATCACTCTCGTTTTCATTGCTGTTTGGAAAATCATGCTAGTATTTCCTAGTGTCTGTGCTTCTCAGGTGACCATTATTCACTGATTAATTTTGGTGTCTTTGTTAATAACCAAGTCATCAAGTCATAGTCCCTTACTCTCATTTCTTTAAATGATTTTTTGAGAACTTTAATTGACTCCTGTGTTATAGCACTTCTGCCCCAACTATTCACTCTAATACCTTCAGTGTCCCTTCTCTCTCTCTCTCTCTCTCTCTCTCTCTCTCTCTCTGATAGTTTTATATATATATATATATATATATATATATATATATATATATATATACATATACATATGCATATGCATACATATATGTGTTTATATAACCTACTGAGTAAGTACACTTAGTGTTCACATATACATGTGCTCATGGTTAACTATTTGGGATTAGACAACCTAAGAAGAGCTCAGCCCCAGAAGAAACTTATCCTCCCTTCCACTAACCATTGACGCCCTGTAG
This sequence comes from Mus minutoides, assembly GCA_902729485.2. Taxonomy (NCBI): domain Eukaryota; kingdom Metazoa; phylum Chordata; class Mammalia; order Rodentia; family Muridae; genus Mus; species Mus minutoides. Next base: position 86,175 of record LR753830.1, on the reverse strand, counting down.
CTCTTTATCTAGGGCAAGGCACCTCATGGATTTCTCCTCTCCACAAAGGCACTTCAGCTGGTGTTGTCATCATGCCTGTCTAGTACAGGTAACCTTTAGAAATATGTAAATTCCAGTTTAACCCTTTCCAAATCATTTCCATACCCACAAGACAAAAAACCTTTACAGAACAGCAAAGATTTCTTTTGTGACCTTAATGCAGACTGCTGATCCTTCTACTTATGTGACGTTGTGCATGAATGCTGCTTGGTTTGTCTGCTAATGTCCCGATGGCTGACTCACTCTGTTTCTTGCTCTCGCCTCCTTGGCCAGCTCATTCTCATCAGTACTTTACCATTGATCTGTACAGAAACCACTGAACTCCATTCCATTTTTGACTCACTGTGTAAACTTCCCCACTCAGTAATTCACTATAATTAAACAAGCATTGATGGAGCACATACTACTTTTCCTCCCCATCTTTCTGTATGGGCGTTTATTTGCAATCCCATTCTATAATTGATGTGAAGCTGCATTTTCATATGTAAGCGTCTATGTTGATAATAACTTCTGTTTTATACTTGTAATGTGTCTCTGCGCATTGTAATGTGTCTCTGTGCTTATTTTCTCTTGCATTTGTCTTTATTACTCAGGTTACTTTAAGTGTTCAACCCTTTTCCTTTGACTCTGATGCCCTATAGATTTCTGAGTCTAACCAATCCTGTCTCTAGCCTGCCATTATATTGCCAAATCCTGCTTCTTACTTGGTTTCCTTGGATTACCATAACCCAGTTAATACACACATTCCTTCAGGTTTAGTCTCAACCTTCATAGCTTCATGCAACCGCAAACACTACATTAAACAGAGAGAGAAGAGGGGAATGTGGATGCACTGGACAAACACTTGAACACTGCTCACACCAGCCTTCCTTTCACCCTCTGGCTTCCCCAATACACTGTCCATACCCCCTTATATGTATGACCTTTTTCCCATAATCATTATTGTTACATGCATATGTATACTTGTGTACATATTTATAGACATGTATACAAACATACGTACAACCTAGTGAACCTTCTAGTGTTCCTTTATGTGCATGTGTTTAGGGTTGACCACTAGGGTTGGGACTAGAAAATTTATTAGGCAAGCTTGTTACCAAGGAAAACTGATTCTCTCTCTCTCTCTCTCTCTCTCTCTCTCTCTCTCTCTCTCTCTCTCTCTCTCTCTCTTTCTCTCCTCTTCTCCCTCCCTCTCTCCATCCCCTTTATCTTGTACAGTAATTCTGGCCCCTCTTCCCCAGTGTTCCCTGCCCTGTAGGGTTGCTCTTTTGTTACCAATCTTTCTTGACCTTTGAAGGAATGGCATCAATGCAGACATCAAGTTTATTGTACATCAAATCTCCTCAAGAATTTTGTAATAAAATCAAAGTAAAGTCCAAATGTCTTTACATTCACAATGTCTCTATAGCACCCGCCAAACATCTTGATCATATTTCTGCTCCCTGTGCAGAAGAGAACCATATGAAACGTCCACCAACATCTGACTTGAGTCAGTGATTGTTTCCCAAAACCCTTGTGAAATACCCTGCGATAACTCACTATAGCAGTTTGCCATTGCAGCTATTAAAGCTCTAGTAAAATTCAGATAAATGTTGTCAATTTCCTACAATCTATAGATCATCTATACCAGCAATTCTCAACCTGTGGGTCATAACCTCTGGTTGGGGTGGGAGAATCAAGTGGCAATCTCACAGGGGTCACCTAAGACCATCTGCATAAAAGATATTTACATCATAACAATAGCAAAATGACAGTTTTGAAGTAGCAACAAGAATAGTTTTACGGTTGAGGGTCACCACAATATGAGGGTCTGTGTTAAGGAGTTGCATAGTTAGGAAGCTGGAGACCTGCTGATCTATACCGTATTTTATTATTTGCATTTCTCCTTTGAGTAAGTACATAACCATGTAGTCTATGTGTTTGTTAATGTTTTAAATAAATCCACCTCGTGAAAATGACCCCTTGTACCCCATCTACAGAGTAATTTATGTTGAGATTTGGTCTGTAACATTTGCCTTTAAGGAGTCTCTTTATGGTTAAATGTGGGGCACCAGTCATGGGAAAATAAAAGAGTAGGAGAGATGACTAGCTAGCGTCCCACCAGGGCTCTGGGGCTCTGGGTGGGCGAACTCGGGAAACTGCTGCGGGATCCTACGGAACTGCCATGGGATGGGCATCGGGCTGTGTTAGGCCTCGGGACCCCGCTCCTGGGGGCAGGGAAGGCACAGTTTCGGCTCAGACTCTCGGGCACTACAGACTGCCAGGTACAGCAGAAGAGTCAGCTCTGGGGTCTCTAGAACTCATGGAGGTCTCAGACATCCCAGGCGCCACTGGATGTTGAGGGAGAGCTGAGAACAAAGTGGGGGCCCAGTGGGGGCCGGGGCCAAAGGGAGAAGAAGCCGGGGAGAAAGCACTAGGTTTCAACCTAGCACGACCAGAAAACAGGCTGCCCTTCAGCGTCCCACAGTTAAATACGTGAATAATTATATGGTTTCATGAGGCAACTTCACAGCATTTAATAAGTATTGGAAACAGTTCTCTTTCAGATTTTCTCCCTTTTCATTTAAATTTTTCATACAATATATTTTAATTATGTTTCTCAGATCCTCCCATCCATCTTCTCTCTCTCTCTCTCTCTCTCTCTCTCTCTCTCTCTCTCTCTCTCTCTCTCTCTCTCTCAAAAAAGAAATGAAAAATAACACAAAAACAAAAACAAAGAAGAATCTCAACTGAGGAAGAGGGAACCTCAATTCAGAAAATGTCTCCATGTGATTGGCCTTGTGATGGTTTGAATATGGTTGGCCAGTGGGAAAGAGCACTATTAGGAGATGCAGCCTTTTTAGGCTAGGTGTGGCCTTATTGAAGGAAGAAAACCACCCCCTAAGATTTTCATCACTTTCTGGCACAGTGCCACCAGTGAAGTTTGTGGGGGATACTTTATACTAAAATCATATCTGATAACAACCAGAATATTTTAATATCTTAGGGGATTAAATGTTAACTGAATGTGTTGGGTTTTTACACTTTGATGTATATATGTCATCTAGAATTCAGCAATGTATGAAGTTTGCCTCCAACAAAAATATCAGAAATATGTATCCATATGGATGTATAAAATAGGAGGCTAGTTCCATCATTCGGTTGGAAGTTTAGTCAGCTAAATGTTTGAGGTTTTTTTCATTGTCTTTGTTTTCTATTGAGAAGTACAGCTACTGATTTTTCTTCATTTCCCCAGTTTATACAAAAATAGACTAAACCCATTTTGAGAAAACTATTCTACTTTTGTAAAGTTTCCACTTCCTGTTCATAATGTGGGTGTTTTGTTTTGTTTTGTTTTGTTTTTGTTTTTGTCAGTTGGAAGAGAGTTTAAGTTATATGACTCTATTTGAGGCAGTTTGATGACAGCCCTCACCTGACAATGTTCCGTTATTCATCAAATTCGCTGTCTATTCATGGGAGTAACCCAAAGTCCCTTGAGGCACTGGATATAATATAATATAATATAATATAATATAATATAATATAATACAATACAATATAACATTTGTTCTTAGGCATTACCCAAAACCACTAACAATGGAGTGCTCCCCCAATATTCTGCAAGAACTTTGAGACAAGTAATTTTAGTTGATAATATTTCAATTAAAGAATGATTCAAGAAATTCAAGAATGGCTAAACTTATTAAGAGAATAGTGCGAAATTCCATAACATTTCTCTATCAACCATGAAGCTCGTTAGTTGATGTCTACCAGTAATGTTTTTAAACATTAAAGAAACTCAGAGTTCCTTAAAACTCATCATATACTTCTCACAGAAGTAGGTAACTGTATGGACTATTCCATTTCCTCATTGTCATCATCAGTAGCATCTTTTGGGGAAGGGTTAGGGATTAAACTTGGGTGTTATGCATGCTAGGTAAGCATTCTACCACTGAGCTGTATCCTCAGAAAAACACATTTTAGAGAAAAAAATGCCATTTAGTCTGAAACATGAGAGAACACTGAATAAGTACACAGCATCATATACTTTGAGAAAAATGTGCAGGTGGCTTGCCCGGGAACTAGACAATGCCAAAAAGTTGGGGTCAAAGACTGGGAGCTAAATAAGGCAAGACAAGGAAGCTCTTGCATACTGATACAAGGCAATAGCTTGTTCTAGAAAAAGTTGCCCATAAGAAAGTAGACAGAGGGACCCACAACATTTGTACTAATGATAGTCTCCTTAGAGAATATTCAAATGCTGCAGGTAAAGGTGGAGGCTTATACTGGCACACTGCAATATGAGGAAGTGAAGGGTACCCACAGGGGAAGATTGCTTGAAGGTCACTCAGAATTCGTGACAGAGATGAGATATTAGAATATTTTCTTTTTCATGGTGTTTTCTATGACTGAAGCATTATTCTACTTCTATACATAAATATATTTGGCCTGTGTGTGTTTTTACATCAGAGAGGACATTACTTAGATACATACTGTTGTTTATCATTGGGTTTGGGATATAATACAACTTCCTGTTTGGATGTACCAAGTTTGAAAAAGTGCTGAGTGAGCTAAGCTATAGTGTCCAGAATTGTCAACCTCTCAACAGAGTACACGTGACACTAGAAGGGGAAGGTGTGCATCTAAACAACAAGGTCTTGCTTACTATATTATGCTTTTGAGTTCTCGTGTTGAATTATGAATATTATATTTTGTGATGAACTTTTGACATATCCTTTAAGGGTGGCTTATGTATGAGCATCGTTTTATCATTACAGTCATGTGGCTTATCAATCATTGTTTTATTCATTGCCTATGAGAGAAAAAGGAAGAATGGGAAGGTTAAACACTCAACCACATTCTATGTATCTCAGGTATACCTAAATCAGATTCCAAGCTAAAGGTAATGCCAAATATATAAGCATTTACTAGAAAAGCGTTCCACGTTCCACAAATTCCTTGACATCTTTCCTTACTAATAACCTTTTCCCCCAAAAACTATAAAAGATTTGGAAGACACTTTGGTGGACTCTGCCTTGAGAATACTGACATCTTTCTGTGAAGCTGGAGCCCTCCATATTTTCCTTTGCATTTTCTACATGGCTGTCTCTTTCTCATTTTCTTCTGTGCTTTGCTATTTATGACCTCTAACATTTTAACTTTAAAAATACCTTTCATTGAAAATTTTGATGACCCCTCCATGCTATAAATCCCTCCCATATTAACTGTAGCCATCATGATCTGCAGTTAATATCCTGGGTTGTCAATCATCTTCAACTTAGCACACCATATTTGGTGTTCATCTATATTGTCTCATTCTGGCAATTCATTCACTTTTCACATCCAGAAAACATTCCATAGAATAGATTGTGTACCATTCATTGATTTGTTTGTGAGTTGATGGACACTTGGACTGCCCTTACTTTTTGACTATTCTGAATAGTCAGCATTTAGTACAAGAAGTAGCCATTAGGATGCAGAAACATGTCTTAATTCTGTCGTATGTGCAATTACTGGGTTGACTCTTAGTGTAACTTTACCTTGCTTGTCTTACTTCTCTCTGAAGTAACTATCTTATTTTAATTTTTTCTGCAATATATCAGGTGTCAATTCTCCAGAACCTTGTCAACACTTATTGTCTTTAGATATTATGTTGACCTCCTTAGAGGAAATGAGGTTCTACCATTGTGGTGCTGGCTTTCACATCCCTAACTGAGCAAACCTATCACACTTTGTATTGTGGTGTTTGAGCTCACAATTTTAGGTGTCCATGTACAACATCACATTTTTTATTCTCTTCATTATAATCTTATTTTAAATGCCAGTTAGGTCCCTCTAAATTAAGATCATTAGTCTAAATAAAATTGTAACCCATGGTGTTAGAAAACCTGGGCTGGCTGACTCATAGGAATCTTTCCAAATTTAACACAACAGTGCTTTATGTGGCATTATTCTCCTAAATGCTTCATAAACAGTATTGCAATCAGTATTTATAACAAGCCTTTGGAGCAGGAATAAAAAGCTTCATTTTATGAGGTTCAATCTCAAAAGTCAAATAAATAAAATAACTGCCTGTAAGGTCCATGTCACTGAGTGCTTTATTGAAATAAAGCCTGGTTCTGTTCAGCTAATGATTTCAAAGTCAGACCACATAGTCTCCTAGGCCAGTCCTTTCAATATTCAATTAATTTTTACCATATTACTGAATAAATAATATATTTCAGCCTGTTTTTTTAATTGCCGATATTAGTGTTAATTTGCATTTTTCAACAAAAAATTGCAAACAAGGCTACAAAGATGTCTCAGCATTTAAAAGAACTTGCTGTCCTTGCAGAGCACCTGAGATGGTTTCCAGCACCAATATGGGCACTTACAATCTCCTGTACCTCCAGTTCCAGAGGCAGTCTGCTGCCCTCTTCTGGCTAGCACAGGCACCAGCAACATATGGTGTACACACACACACACACACACACACACACACACACACGCACACACACTAAAGTTAAGCTAAATTTTAAAAGAAATAGAAAATTGGGTATAGAAAGGCAAACAGATTTACTAAAACCTGTAATCCTAGCATAAAAGACAATTTAGTCTGTGGCATTTACACCTCTCATTTCTCTTTAGTAAAACTTGGATTGTGTTGCAGATAGCAGATATACATTAGAGAAATTGACCCATAATTCATCATTAATGTTTTTCCTTAATTATTCTGAGTTTAAATTCCATCAGTTATGAGTCTGCCTTGATCACATCCAACTTCCAAACATTGTGAGCCAACTTTCTTCTCATTCTTTCTCACTTGCACCTCATACCTCTGAGTTAATCCTAAATCTGCCCCATCCTGTCACCTTCCAGGGTTTCCTCATCTTTCAGAGGTCAGCTTGTAAAACTCATTTTGTATAGTAACACAAGGATAACACAGTTCATATACATTCATGTAAATTAGCTGGCAGTGCAGACCACTTGCCATGCCCAAGTCAAGTGGTGCAATCCACATGTGGCAATCATCTGAGAGAAACTGAGTAGGATGTTTGTAATATTGGAAAGCATGACTTATTCTTAGCCAGACCCCATACCTAGAACACAGTATGTGAGCAGTTTGCCTGATAGTTAGGAACTGGACCCTCACATCCCCTTCCCATTCATGTGGATGAAGAAGAAGCCAGAAGGTAATAAAATTGGCATTTCAAATATATGTAGTGAGTATCAAAAGAATGTTTGTGCAGGAAAGCTAATTCTTGGCTCAACTTCTACAAAAAAAAAAAAAGCATCTATTGAGTACGTGCAGAGTAAGGTACTCATGAATTGTCAGCAAGAATAATTCAAAATGATGAGTGGATAGTACCTCATTACGTGGGTAGAATCCTTCATACAAGTGTTTAAAAAATAAAAAACTCAAGTGGTTAATATATATATATATATATATATATATATATATATATATATATATATATATATATATATACTCACCAAAACTAGGAAGTGGAAATGTGTAAAAATAATACCAGACTTTCTTCACATAAAAATACACAGCGAACACTCTCTGTCTCTCTGTCTCTCTGTCTCAGTCCCTCTACCTCTTCCCCTCCTTTTTGTCTCCACCCATACACACCTCCTCTTCCACCCTCTCCTCTCATTTTAACCAGAGAATGTCTCTTCTATCTCAACCTGTATTTAAATTCCTACTTAACCAAGGATTACCTCAAATTTCTGTTCCTGAAAAATGCTGGGTTACTGGCAAGGAGACCATTCTTTCAGTCATGGGCTGGAAGCCAAAGCTTGGTGGTGCTAGGCAATCACTCTGCCTTCAGAGCCACAGCCCCTGTGCCATTTTTATTTGACTGGAAGTGTTCAGCACAAATTAGACTTATTTCAAGATGAGTTTTCCCAGTGACAAAGGTTCGATTGAGGGATAATAACAGAAAAGGATGTATTTTTGCTAAAATAGAAAACATGAATTAACTATATGTGATGGCCAAGAAAAATATCAGGTTTGAATGAATCTATTGATACAGGAGAAATCCTGACATGATATGTTGGGTTTTAAAACATAAATAGTATGTTGAAATCATACCTTAAGTTAAAATCCTGTTTTAGTGTTATATTTAAAGGAGTCTATGTCTTTATCATTTTATGTACCCTCAAAATAGCTTTAAAGAAATACAGACTTAAATTTTTAAAGAAATTCAAATAAAATTTAAAATTAAATTATATTTTAAATTATTATCCTAGATATGAAATGTATTTTGAAACATTGACCATTTATTGCACTAAGGGTTACTTTATATATTTATGTTGTTGGCTTTTTGGGTTTATTTTCATAACTTCTTAATCTCTGCAGGCAGAAAGCCCTATAACTTACTTCCTCTCTCTGCTGACATCTTGTGTGTTGTCAGTAAACTCTGACTGGATTTAACTTTTTCCATTAAGCTTTGGTCTCTCCCCATAGAAATGCTTATTTGGGAGTTAGTTTCCTGTCTTAGAGCCATTGTCAATTTGTTTATCATAAAAAAGAAGAACCCAGCACCTCTATGTTAGCCTTCCATCTAGCCTGCCTGTTAGAAATATGGACACTAGAGATTTTTTTCCCAATTTTTTATTAGGTATTTTCTTTATTTACATTTCAAATGCTATCCCAAAAGTCCCTCATACCCTTCCCCTCCCCACTCCCCTACCCAGCCACTCCCACTTCTTGGCCCTGGGGTTTCCCTGTACTGGGGCACATAGTTTGCAAGACCAAGGGGCCTCTCTTCCCAGTGATGACCAACTAGGCCATCTTCTGCTACATATGTGGCTAGAGACAGGAGCTCTGGAGGTACTGGTTAGTTCATATTGTTGTTCCACCTATAGGGTTGCAGACCCCTTCAGCTCCTTGGGTACATTCTCTAGCTCCTCCACTGGGGGCCCTGTGTTCCATCCAATAGCTGACTGTGAGTATCCACTTTTCTGTTTGCCAGGCATTGGCATACCCTCACAAGAGACAACAATATCAGGGTCCTTTAAGCAAAATCTTGCTGGCATATGCAATAGTGTCTGCATTTGGTGGCTGATTATGGGATGGATCCTGGGGTGCAGCAGTCTCTGGATGGTCCATCCTTTCGTCTCAGCTCCAAACTTTGTCTCTGTAACTCCTACCATGGGTGTTTTGTTCCCAATTCTAAGAAGGGGCAAAGTGTCCACATTTTGGTCTTCATTCTTCTTGAGTTTCTTGTGTTTTGCAAATTGTATCTTGAGTATTCTAAGTTTCTGGGCTAATATCCACTTATCAATGAGAACATATCATGTGAGTTCTTTTGAGATTGGGTTACCTCACTCAAGATGATACCCTCCAGATCCATCCATTTGCCTAGGAATTTCATAAATTCATTGTTTTTAATAGCTGAGTAGTACTCCATTGTGTAAATGTACCACATTTTCTGTATCCATTCCTCTGTTGAGGGACATCTGGGTTCTTTCCACCTTCTGGCTATTATAAATAAGGCTGCTATAAACATAGTGGAGCATGTGTCCTTATTACCAGTTGAAACATCTTCTGGATATATGCCTAGGAGAAGTATTGAGGGATCCTCCAGTAGTACTATGTCCATTTTTATTATTTTTTATTAGATATTTTCTTTGTTTATATTTCTTTGTTTAAAATGCTATCCCCAAAGTTCCCTATACCCTCCCCCCGCCCTGCTCCCCTACCCACCCACTCCCAATTCTTGGCCCTGGCATTTCTCTGTACTGGGGCATATAAAGTTTGCTAGACCAAGGGGCCTCTCTTCCCAATGATGGCCATCTTCTGCTACATATACATCTAGAGATACGAGCTCTGGAGGTACTGGTTAGTTCATATTGTTGTTCCACCTATAGGGTTGTAGACTCCTTCAGCTCCTTGGGTAATTTCTCTAGCTCCTCCATTGGGGGCCCTGTGTTCCATCCTATAGATGACTATGAGCATCTTTTTCTGAGGAACCTCCAGACTGATTTCCAGAGTGGTTTTACAAGCTTGGAATTCCACCAATAATGGAGGAGTGTTTCTCTTTCTCCACATCCTCGCCTGCATCTGCTGTCATCTGAATTTTTGATCTTAGCCATTCTGACTGGTGTGAGGTGGAATCTCAGGTTTGTTTTGATTTGCATTTCCCTGATGATTAAGGATGTTGAACATATTTTCAGGTGCTTCTCAGCCATTGACAGGAGACATTTGAATGAACCATTGTCACAGTGGGCCTCCTCAGTGAAATAGTGGCAGTTCTTCAGGTCCAGGTGACCTATCTTACAGGGGCTGGTTTGGGATGACAGACCAAGTCTGTTAGTAAAACCATCATGGTGCTTAGACTGTTACCGGCCAAAGCTGCACCTTTCAGGTGGATGTGTAGGCGCCAGATAGCTTCACAAACCTTTTATGTAGAACACCAGCAGCCCACTTCAGTCAGTCATACTGCTCCTGGTAATATTTGTAGAGTTCCCTATGTGGTTCCCAGTACGGTGCATGTGTCCATTATTCTATTAGGTGGACTTCATTCCCTTTGAAGCTAGATCTCACGGCTGCTAAGCTATGTTGCAACTCACTATCTGCTCATGCTTGCGGTGAAAATTCTGTACATCTTCTCAGAAGGGACAATCAGCCTCATCGTGAAGAAGTGACTTGAGCACCACTGTGAACACATGCTCTTTTATCAGCAATTCCTCCCGCTACATGGGAGTAGGCAAGTCTAGTCTCTAAGAATCTGTAAGGCCCTCTTTCCTAAAACAATGCATGAGTCCCAGCACAAGAGGCCAGCATGGTACCGTGTAATTTCACAGCTACCCAGGCTGAGTCCGCACACTGGAAAGGGCTTTTGAAGAAGGCGTTTGTTTCAACAATTCCGAATTTTCCTTCAAGCATTTTATGATATATTTGTCTACTTCCAAGTTTTTATTTCCTCATGATCAATATGAGCGAGAATGTCGCTGCTTAGTGGCGCTATGGATGGACTCTAAATGCCGCTTGTGCAAACACCCATCCATACAAACTGAAGACAGGCACAAAGCGCTCTGCATGCTTAATCAGCTTTCGTTGTATAAACTCTGGGAATGACTATCATATAACTTAAGGTCACAGGTACCATCCTGCTGCTCCGTCAGTCTCTCACGGGCTCAAGTCTCAAATCCACCTCAACTGACAAACAAAATCTTCTGGGTTTTACCTGACAAATATACTGCTTATGATTTGGGGGATTATATTCATTTTCAGCATTAATTTCATAGAATAAGCAAAAAATGTCCAACTTTGTTTACTAATTTTATACTCCTCTGTTCTTTTAATATCCTGTCTTGGTTCTCTAGTTATAACATAGATGAACCTGAAGTTTGCTAGGAACATTTGCCATTAGCTTCTTCTGAAAAAAAAATTAAATTTGAGGATAATCCTACCTCCAGAGCTTATGCTGTTCCTGGCCATTGACTGTGACAGCGGAAAGCTCATCTGAAGGCACTAGAGCATCCCATCTGAAAGCATAAAACATATTACATTTCATGAAAAAGCTAATTCAGATTGTTTAATTCTGGTAATATTGCCTCTGTCACCTTCAAAATCAAAATGTTCTTTCCTGTTATTATAAGGAAAACAACCAAATTGCTAAAAAACCCATTTGAATACACAGCCGCCTTATGTTGCATACTAATTTGATTAAAAACATCCGTGCCTCACCAGCATTTTTATATAAAACACATTGGTAAATTTAACAAAGGCGATTGAAAAAATATATGTATCTGATGAGGTTTTGATGACCAGAGCCCATAGCACTGACCGCTGCCCCTCCGGACTGCACAACAAGATCCTTCTGGCTATCGTGGAAGGAGAGCATGAAACAACTGCCAAGCTGTATTTGTTTGCTCGCCGCTTTGGGCAGCGAGCCAACCTCATTGCAAATAACTGCATTAGCCAAGTGTATCCAAATTATTACAACGCAGCGTCCATCTCCGTTATTGCTGCTGAGGCATTTTCTGAATTTTCATGTCACTAGAAAACATTTATCTGAAGGGTGAGCATCACATAAATTCAGGTCCACTTGAATTTATGGAAAAGTGAGATGATTTCTTTCACAAGTGGTTTTATATTTTTTTCCTGCGCCTGTGAGAAGGAGTCTATGAAGTACATACTTCTTGACTCTCAGTGAGAATAGTTTCTGACCCTTATCAGAGCATTTGTCTTTGCAGAATTTTGCAATTTTCCCTTTTTATTTCATCATTTATTTCTCAAGGTATTTTTGTCCAGCATGCTTTTACGCAACACCTATCTATATTGTAACTGTTATTGACAAAGCGTCTCACAATAATTGTGAAGAGTCAATGCAATTGGTAACCAGGAAAAGCCAAGCTGTACAACTGAATAATGAATATTTAGAAATTTTACTCCTTCATACATGAGCCACAGCCTCCGTCTGCACAGAGAAAACATACCCTAGGTCCTTCTTAATGACCATTCTAGTGAATCTGTACATCAATGAGCACTTCTCCTTATTCCCTAACACTGGGTATGTTATAACACCAGCATGCTTTTGTGCAACATCTCAGCTTTTATGCAAACTCCCAGTCCATGAGGATGCTGAACAGATGTGAAAACAAACTGGTCCAGCAGAATGCATCCCGGGCTCACTACTTCTTTAGACTTGTGATGTAAGTGTATGGCATGCCATTGGATTATAATTATTTTGGCATACAGCTCTACTCAAAAATCATCTGATTTATACTGAAAGTCCTCGGTAGCCCTTCCACAGAGTGTATGACACAAGTTGGCTCAAGTTTCTTCTTAATATCTTGATTAATAATTTCATGCCCTGTGATATGGAAACAACAGTGTCTCGGGTATACCTTCAAGTCCATCCATAGGACTAGAAAATCAATCATTGCAAATGACTCCAAACTTGAAATATCAAATACACAGTTATTGCTCAGGATCATGTGACTCTTTGGTTCCCTCCAAACAAGATATTTTTTTTAAATATATTAAGAGTAGGAAAATGAACATAGTTTTGTTTCTCTGAAACACTGTAGTGAATGACACAGGTGTCTTTCAACGAGTTTTGGTTGCTTTGGTTTGCTTTTGCAAGTTTTATAGTTTTTATTTTTGGCTCAGGTATTTATTGCCTTAAAGAACTGTCTCTTTAACATTTCTTTATACATCTTTATTATGTGTCAGTGCCCATGGTAGCCAAAAGAGGGCATTAGATTCCCTGGTACTGTAGTTATAATCAGTTTGAGCAGTCATGTGGGTGTGGAGAACCAAACCCAGGTGTTCTCTCTCTCTCTCTCTCTCTCTCTCTCTCTCTCTCTCTCTCTCTCTCTCTCCAAGAGCAGCCATTTCTCTTAACCACTTAGCTGTCCCTCCAGCCTCCGCCCCAAAGGCTTAATTTCACTAACATTGACTTCAAATTCAGCAAATACTTTATTTGGTCTGAGTTTTACTCTTATGGACTTTTCAGTGCTCCTTGAAATTAAACCTGTGAAGAAAAGCTGGGCGGGGACTTCTCGGATTCTGCTCTTACTGTCCTTTGGTCAGATGTGCTGAGCAGGTATATCTAAGCTGCACATAGCTAGCTCCTCTCTAGGCAGCACTTACCAAGCACTTGAGGAATGTTCTGAGAACTCAGAAGCATGTGCATACCAAGCCAGCTGTGAAATACTTAGACAAGACATGTTAAGTCCAAACATAAACATTTTAACTATTTCTTTTATTTTTGAGATTGTGATATAATTTCATCATTTTCCCCCTTCAATTTTCCCTCTCCAAACACTCTTGTATTTCACTATCCTCTCTCTTCGACATTCATCGCATCTTTTTACTAATTATTATTGCACTCACATGTGCACGTGGACTCACACATTCTGAAGCATAACCTGCTCATTCTATGTAATGTTATTGTATGCATGTTATCGATGCTAACCATTTGGTAGTGGATAACCAATTGATGTGCTCTTCCCTGAGGAAGACTGTTTCTCCAACTCTCCGCATTCCTCGGCGACCTGTATTTTTTACGTAGGGATTATGCCTCTACTAATGTCAGAAGCTACACTCATAAAGTCTCACCAACAAGACAACATAAGCAAGCACTGAGCTGAACAAGGACTGCAACAGTAGACAAACTGCAGTGTACAGGGGAATGCCATGAATGTTTTAAACAGTGGGTTCCAAGCTAACAGATGGCACATGGAAATTTCACTAGGGCAATGTACAAAATAAAATCTTTGCATTTAGCCGGGCGGTGGTGGTACACACCTTTAATCCCAGCACTTGGGAGGCAGAGGCAGGCAGATTTCTGAGTTTGAGGCTAGCCTAGTCTACAAAGTGAGTTCCAGGACAGCCAGGGCTACACAGAGAAACCCTGTCTCAAAAAAACAAAAACAAAAACAAAACCTTGCATTTAGATACGTATGTGTGAGCATATAATTATATACATTGTCTAAATCATATTAAATCAAATGCACGTGTGTTTTGTATGTTCATGTACTTTATAGGAAATGCAAATTTTACATGATTGTAATAGAATACTGTTGATTTATATCTTTAAATAAAAGAATTATTATCTTATGTATGCATGTGTATAGATGAGTGTCTGTGGTGGATGTGTGTGTGTTTGTGTGCAGTGCCAACAGAGGGTTTGAACTCTCTATTGCTGGAATTACAGGCTGGTGTTACTGTCATAGTATTGCTGGGAAACCAAGTGGGGTGTCTGGAGGAACAGCATATGCTCCCAACAACTGAGTCATCTCTACAGCCACTATTTCCTCAATGTTTCTTATAACCTGATATTGGTTTTAAAAGCACACCACATGCCATTTTGTAAGGAAGCTGGTCTTTTGGTTAGAGACTATGCCAATGACCTAAGATTAATTTGGTCCCCATCATTTCTTCTTGATCAACAGTACTCAGCTGATGCTGTGTCGACAACTTACTGATGGTAGAAACTTCCATCTTCAGACTTGATCTTTTACATTGAGGAGTGTAAATGTCACTTTTCTATTAATACAACAAGTTCACAAAGAGTATCTTGAACAAGTGCTTTTCTTCTAGACAGATCACCTGGCTTAGAGAAACCTCAAAAAAGTGCAAAACTGAGGAAGACTGACCTCCTTTACCACTAGGCCTTCACCAGATAGCCATGCAGAGAGCTGAGGGCTGGAGATACAGCTGAGTGTTACAGTTCCTCACCCAGTGGGTACAAGGCCCCAAGTTCAGTCCCAGCCCTAAGGAAGCGAGAGCTCATTTGAAGCTCATGCTTTTCGCTGCTTGGTGTAAAACTTGTAGAAAGATTTTTGAGTTTACAAGGAGACATGAAGATTAGAGCATTTCAGTTTGGAAGTACCTCTTTTCATTTCACAGATGAACAAACACTTGAAGGCCCTAAGCAATATTTGTCCAGAAAGAAAAAAAGAAAAAAAAAAAAAAAACTTCCTGGCAGATGGATTAAGCAAAGAAACTTTTTTCCATAAAGAGTGTTTTATGTCTTTAAAGATGTACAAATTAGAGGCTTTAGTTAGGAAATATGTATTCTTATACAAAGAGAGAGAGAGCTACTAAAATTCAGATATATCACAGAAATGAACCTCAAAATGTAGGTTTTCACTTTGTGACGTATCAGTGAAAACTATGGACACAGATGTTATGAGGGAAGGACCACACTTAGGGAAACCATATCAATTATTATCTGCCCTGGGATACTGCAACCCTAAGGTCTGACTTCACTCTTTCTTTATTGGGCTGTTTGTCTTTTTCCCTCCCAATTCTGCTCTGATTATTTAGCTGACTGAAGCAACTAAAGTAGGAGAAGTTGTGACATCTTTGCTTTTACAGTTGATTTAAAAATAGCATAAAGGCAGGAGACAGTTCTGCCATTATACAACACTTACAAAGTAATTATATGTGTCACTTGACATTGTCAAAAAACATATACATATAAAAAAAGCACAGCTTCATCACTAATGCAGTGATTTAACCACACAACAAAATGTGGAAACAAACTTGCATTAAAGCGAAAAGGCATATGCTTGGTGATGGGGAGCCAGAGTATGAATTATGCCAGGCATTTCTATCCTTATGACTTAACTCAGTTAACAAAACTCCACATTTTGAGTATTGAAGTAGCCCCACTCAGCAACAAGGGAATTGCTTCATTTAATATAGAGTTTTAGATTTTTTTTCTGATTTTGTTTTTTTTTAATCATTTTTATTGTTTTGTTTTTTAGACTGGGTTTCAAAATGCCCTGATATTTATGAAAATGATCTAGGCTGTCCTTTTATTCACAATGACTTGTCTGCCTCAGCTCCTCAGGGTTGGCTCAGCATCTCAGGTTGGGGGTTTCAGGTGTGTAGCAGCATGCATAGCTTCTTCTAAAACATTTTAAGTGTTATTCTCCATCACTAGATTCCGAAATGAATGTTCCCCTTTTTGCACATAAGTAGCTTTGTTACAGAAAACTTTTTCATTTTTAATAATTAACAGAGACACATGCAAAAATTGTTCTCAACAGATGAGTTCTGGGTACAAAGACTCAGAATTTAAAATTGACCCTAAAGCGGGGTGGGGCTGGGATCACACATCACTGAAGTTTCTTGGCTGTATGTCCTTCGAAAAATCACCACTATGACCAGGATTTAAAAACAAAAACAAAAACAAAAACAAAAACAAAAACAAAAACAAAAAAAAACCTTAAGATTTTTACACTGAGAATCATAATAGAAGATATTTAAATAGTTTTTAAAATCACTCACTTATTCAAAAATAAGTTAATACTAACTCCTACTCCTCCTGATTCATCTTCTTCTAAATGGACACGTTTATTCCATGCCCCGGACCACTAGCTAATGATTTCTATGAATCTGTAGGCTTTTCTGTGGAGTTCTGGAGACTTCCATGCTAGAGCTAAGACACTTATCACCTGTTTGTTAGTCATCAGATACTGTGAATATTTTAGATATCTATAACTATGTGTAACAGAATTGCTTTATGATGGTACATGATAATCCATACAAATGGAGACCTTAGCAACCAAGATGAAGTTAATCAGTTTATCCAGGTCTTGGCATAGATTTCATGAGAGTTAGACTCCAGTATTCCAGCCTTAGGAGTATAACTTAGAGTAACAGTTATCTTCAGGTTCTCCACAGAGGCAGTAGAGTAGGTGTCCACTAATTCTCAGTCCTCATTTAGTAATTGTCATTCAATATGCACTGCATCCTCTGAGTTCTGAAGACTCAGAAAGGCTATAAACATGAAATCTGCATCGTGGCTCTTACCATTTCTTAATATGATTCACTATATTTTGAGTATAGTCAATTATTAATCGATCTCTGCAACAATCCTGCTATCTAAGTAAAATTTACAGAAATATATTACTTAATCTTCCATGGTGATTCTATGCAATATAGTGTTGTTTTTACCATTTTAGAAAAATTTTAGGTAAATTTAGACTCCACTAAGTTAAAAAATGCATTTCCTTTGTCTACATATGTAAATATAAGTAATATAAATAATTTAAGAACTTTCATATGCTTAAATCAGATTGCTCTAGAAAATTCTGATTCAAATTCCAAACCCCTTAATTATTATCCCAAACACCATGAATGTGACTGTATTTGACCTTCCAGTGAGCTGTTTTAGGCACTTGCTTTCAATAGTTGTACTGAGCTGTACTGAAACAACTGGGAAAGACTTGACTATTGTGTGAGATAAGAGTTAATAAATCATGGAATTTGCTTTTGAAAATCCTCAAAATTATATATGCTTGCTGAAGTACTTGAATATTGGAAAAGGAACAGTTCCTTTTCCAATATTATTGCTCAGGTAGATTCACGAGAGAGAGAGAGAGAGAGAGAGAGAGAGAGAGAGAGACCCAAACACTCACTTAAACTATTTAATTTTGTAAATGCTGGAATTGGAGTTAACATTTACCACATACTGCTCTAGCCTCTTTAAAGAAATTGACTAACTTAGTGTGTATCACTACACAGTGATAGAGACAACATCATTGAGCTACCATTTGGCAAATCCAAAATCCCAAGCAATGCTCCCTACTGTAGGCTTGACGCTCTCCATAGTTTTTTAATATTTTCTTTATTTACATTTCAAATGTTTCCCTGTTTCTCCCACCCCCTGCCTCCGAAACCTCATATCTCATGCCCCTTCCCCTGCTTCTATGAGGGTGCTCCCCCACCCACCTGCCCACTCCCACCTCCTCGTCCTGAAATTCCCCTACACTGAGGCATCCATCAAGCCTTCACAGGACCAAGGGCCTCTTCTCCCATTGATGCCTGACAAGGCCATCCTCTGTTACATATGTGACTAGATCCATGGGATCCTCCATGTGTACTCCTTGGTTGGTTGCTTAGTCCCTGGGAGTTCTAGAAGGCAGGGGTCTGGTTAGTTGATATTGTTCTTCTTGAATTCATGAAATTCTTAGCCAAATGGATGGAACTAGAAAACCATCCTGAGTGAAGTAATCGAACCACAAAAGAACATACATGGTATTCACTCACTGATAAATGGATATTAGCCCAAAAGCCTGGAATACCCAAGATACAATTCACAGACCACATGAAGCTCAAGAAGAAGAAAGACCAAAGAGTGGGTTCTTCGGTCCTTCTTAGAAATAGAAACAAAATACTCATGAGAGAAAATATGGAGACAAAGTGTAGAGCAGAGACTGAAGAAAAGGCCATCCAGAGACTGCCCCACCTGGGGATCCATCACATATACAGTCATGAAACCCTGACACTATTGCGGATGTCAATAAGTGCATGCTGAAAGGAGCCTGATATAGCTGGCTTCTAAGAGGCTCTACCAGAGCTGGATGCTCACAACTAACCATTGGACTGAGCACAGGGTCCCCAGTGGAGTAGGTAGAGAAAAGACTGAAGGGCCTGAAGGGGTTTGCAACCCTATAGAATAAAGAACAACAATATCAAGATCATCAAGCTACCATTTGGCAAAGCCAAAATCCCAAGCAATGCTCCCTACTGTAGGCTTGACGCAGAATACATCTTTGTGGCAGAATACTTTTGCCAGGTTCAGTATTCATTGAAGATGCCTGCTAGAATTTCAGGGTGCCTATAACAAGAATAGCAAACCAAGCATTTAGATACTAACAATTATCAGAGAAAACTGTGCAATGATAAATAAGACATTTGCTACTAGCCCTTTCGTTATACAAGAACTTCAGTTCTAATTATTGTATATCATGTCTTAAGGCAAGATTGATGCTGTCATTTGGATAATTACCCACAAGGGCTTCTCTCCAGTGTTGAAGACTTGATCCTTAGCCAATAGTATTGTTAAAAGGAAGTAGAAGCCTTAAGAGAGCCTGGTGGGAGATCTTAGTGGACCTTAGTGGGAACATGCCCTCAAAGAAGATTGTGGGTTGATATTTTCCTTTCTTCATTCAATGCCTGACTGTATTGTAAGGATAGGAATTTCCCCTATGCCACATCCAAACATGAGCTGCCATGAGTTGATGCCTCTTCCCTGGAACATTAACATACTGAGACCAACCATCCATGGACTAAAACAATGAACCAAACTAAAAACGCTCCTTGTAATGGAATTATCTACAGTTTTGCTGCCACAACAGATTAGTATCACACTCCGATTTATAGCATTAATACTACAGTCTTCATTTGGCATGTTCATCAAATGACATTCTCTTGTTTTAGGAACCAGATAATCAATGCCAGAATCTCTATTTTGAAATTTGGGTTAGAGAACCACAGACATACTTCAGTTGGTTGAGTGCTTGCCCAGCATGCGTGAAGTCCCCAGTCCTATCCCCAGCATCTCATAAAATTGTGTGATCTGTAATCCTGTCACTTGGAAGTAAAGGCAGGAGCAGCCAATGTAGGTTTTCATCCTTATCCACATACCAAGTGTCTGAGGCAGTCTAGGATGTGTGACCTCCTGTATCTGAATTAAAACAGTTATTTGATCTCTTCAAACCACACAATATTTTTACAGCATCCTTCCATGTTTATTATCTCACTGTTGCCTTATATCTACAATTACCCATGTTCAGTGACCACTGTTAATTTTTCTTTGATATATTCTCACAACCCTTATCTAAACAGAAGCATGTTCGTTGGCACAGTCCTGAGAAAGGGCTAACTTCATGAATGCAGTCTTGTGCATTCCTATAAATGAGACCTCTATATCTGAACAAGTCTTTGTATGCTTCTTGTTTTATTTGTGGTATTAACTTCACTTCAATGTCTAAATTAAGAATTTTTTTCCCTTCATAAACAACTTTAACTTTTGTCTGGGAGAGTGTGGTTTTAAATTTTTTCATAAGATATATTTTGCTCATTCTTCACTCTGTGTGTGTATATCACAAAAACTAAAAATAAAAAAAAAAACACAAACAAATCACACAAAACAAATCTCAAAGCAAACAGTCAAAAGACTAATAAGGAAAAAAAAACCTCAAGGCAAAACAAAACAAGAACTCTACACAATTTCCAATGAGTTTCCTTTTTGTTGGCCAACTACTTGTGGATGTGGGGCATACCTGGAGTGTGGTTGCTTTACTCAGGGACACTCCCCTGGAGAAAGCTGATCTCCTCTTTGTGACTTGGCATCAACTATTTTGGTTAAGGGTGGAAGCTCTTTGTTCACTTGTCCCTCCCTGCTAGGACATGCCTGAAGTTATGGTTGAAAGCAAATGAAAGAAGGCAGCTGTTGTGTTTACCACAGACCAACAGTCTAAAAAGTAACATTTTGTGTATCTTAACAGAAGCATAGTCTTAAAATATTTAGACATGGAGCTGAATATGGCAGTAGCAGAGTATGAAAATATATACAAGAGAAAATAAATGATTAGTAGAAAAAGATTCAGAACACATGTGCATGTCAGAGGTTTAGGAACAGCTCAGAATACACAAAGTTGGTAGCAAAATTTATAAGATGTTCTGAAATTTACTGGTGTTCTACCAGCAGTGCTATTTGTGCTTAGATTTATGTGTCTGAGGGAGTGCTGTGCTTCTGTATTGTGTCACTTAAACTAGAGGACCTGTGATGAGCCTCCAGGTGGCAGTGGCTTTATTGCAGTGGCTTTTGTGACTTCTCAGAATAATTCCCACAGGAGAAATAGCAAAACTTCATTTCCACCTTGCTTGGTGTGCAGTACAGCTTCATAAACATGAAGTGTTAATTCCTACTGACGTGTAAGATGTACACTGAAGGCTTCCATTAAAAAATATATATTCTAGTGTTTTGACATACAGCAGCACAGAGGCACACGTGATTATAAAATATCACTGACATGTAAGATGTACACTGAAAGCTTCCATTTAAAAAATATTCTAGTGTTTTGACATACAGCAGCACAGAGCTACACGTGATTATAAAATATGCCAGCAAGATTTTGCTGAAAAGACCCTGATAAAGGTGTCTCTTGTGAGGCTATATCAGTGCCTGGCAAATATAGAAGTGGATGCTCACAGTCATCTATTGGATGCAACACAGGACCCCTAATGGAGGAGCTAGAGAAAGTACCCAAGGAGATGACGGGGTCTGCAACCCTATAGGTGGAACAACAATATGAACTAATCAGTACCCCTAGAGCTCATGTCTTTAGCTGCATATGTATCAAAAGATGGCCTAGTCCGCCATCATTGAGAAGAGAGTCCCCTTGGTCTAGCAAACTTTATATGCCCCAGTACAGGAGAATACCAGGGCCAAGAAGTAGGAGTGGGTGGGTAGGGGAGTGGGGAGGGGAAGGGTATGAGGGACTTTTAGGATAACATTTGAAATGTAAATAAAGAAAATACCTAATAAAAAATTGGAAAAAAAATAGTAACAGTACACAGTCCTTTTTACTTTTAAAAAAGCCAGTATAGGACTGAATAGGTGATACTGTGGGTCAAGCACTCACTGGTCAAGCATTAGGAATAGAGTTTGAATCTTTAGCACCAATATAAATGCTGAGTGGACATGTAGTTTACCTATAATCTGTAGGCTAGAAAGGTAAGGGCAGAGAATCCCGGTGCGAGCTGGCTAGCTAGATTAGCCTAATCTGTGAACTCCTGAATCAACATGACATGCAAGGTAAAGACTGAATGAGGACATCACCTATTATTACTCTCTGGCAGCCACATGTACATGTGCATATGGATAGATGCACACATTCATACACATGTATGCTGGAATATATGAGAATATGCATACACAGCTGCACACATACCTTATATGTATGATTAGACAGACAGATAAATAGATTTGCCAAAAAAGACAATCTACAATGCTTTCAATTAATTCACTTAGCAGTGTTTTAGCTAGCAAGTCAGAAAATAGTCTGATCACCCTATGAGCCAGAACAAGGTGTGTGTGTGTGTGTGTGTGTGTGTGTGTGTGTGTGTGTGTGTGTGTTTCCTTACAGGACAAAATTGTTGTAAGAATGGAGAAATAGAGATTTACACACACACATCAAAATAGAAATAGAGATTCATATACAGTCCAGTCATTTTAGATTTTCAGAACCAAGTGTAAAATCAGATCACAGATACTGTAAATGCAAGCACTATCTACATTTATAAGGATTGGATTATTCTTAGATTTCTTTAGTAAGACCATCCTTGTGAACTAAAAGTATGACAAAAACCCCTAATTGTTTTTAAGCCCTTCTAGATCATTTTCCTAAAGTATTTTTATTATCTGAACATAATGGTAAACATTATTTTGGCTTTTTATGTGGCTATATGCTTTCATATGACAGACAAAAGAACATCCATGGAGACAGAGAACTTTGGGACACCAAATAGTGAAAAGTGCTTGCTCAGTTAAGAGAATTCTGCAATAAATCATCAAGTCTCTAGGTGGCAGATCAAGAAATGCTTCATATGAATTTTGACAAAGTCATAGTAGCTTGGATGCCACACCCAAGATTTAAAAGTGTGTCTCCTTCTTGTATGGTTTTTGCAACAGTGGGGAGGGACAGTCTTGACTTTCAATGTATTTTATTCTAATATATGTCACAGAATTGCCAAGCAACCTACATAAAAACAATGTACGTATGTCAGACTCTTCTCTCAGGGTCTGAGCATATGCATATGGACGTTGTGTAGATTTCTACCCACTATTCCATAATTGAAGGTTGGACTTTTCCAAGGCTGTCAACTCTTTGAGAGTGGGTCTTCTCTTTGAAAATCTTCGAGCACACTGCACTGTATCCATTGTTTGCAAATAACTGATGCTCAGAATTCTTGTTGGAGGCTTGTCAGTTCTCAAGGTTTATGAGGAGCTGGAGACAGGAGAGCTAGAATACTGCAAAGCTAGCTGCTCTCGTGGACGTTCAGCTGCTGCCCTTGCATGGCATCTCCTGGGATTGTTTGTTTGCAGATATTGCTTGGTCTCTAGAGTTCAATGAGAGCTGTTGTGTAAGATTCCATAAGGGAGCTTGTTTTCATTAGTCCTTCCTCTGCTACTCAAGGATGCTATTGCCACAAATATACATTCCCTAAAAATAAATCACACCTTCTTATAAAAGGTGACCTTGGTGTAGATAAGCATGTCTAAATAGGAGTGGCTATTATAATTTGAACTGTAATGTAAAAATGAACCATAGCCTTTTGTTATAGAATTATGTGTGCCAGCATAGCTATCTTATTATAAAATGACATGCATTAAATAAATGAAATGTTCCATGTGATTGTCCACTGTACTTGCTTCTGTGTTATGACAGATAGCACATGGACTTCCATATCATCCACCACCATAAGAGGAGAAAACCGAAGATAAATAAAGTCATGAAACAATGAAGTTTGATTTTGCTGCCAATCTTCTTTAACAAATAGTTTGACCACACACTGGGAAAATGGTGACAGGACCTCAGATGTTATGAGGAGATTGATGGCACCCAGTCCCAGCAAAGCACTGCCAGGTTCTGATGCACCAATGGCACCGAAGGACCATGTCAGTTATTAAGAAGAAGCAGCTTGGGTACAGGTGGCAGAAATACCAAAAACACACACAGGAAAGTTAATTTTGACTTTCAAAACCAAAAGTAACTGGAAACTAGACAGCATGCAACTAAATTTCAAAAAAATAGCAGTCTGAGATGGGTTTCCCCAGATCATAGCAGTTGAAAACACAACGGACCTTTCCCTTAAATATCACATGGTTCACTAAAACTAAATGTTGCCAATTTGACTTTAATTCCTTGCCTGCTTTATTTTCTATAGCTGTGGAAAAAAAACTGGAGCAAAGCCAAGTTTTATAGGAAAGGATTTATCTAGCTTTCAAATCCTAATCACAATCCATCACTGAAAGAAGCCAAGGCAGGATCTCAAAACAGGAACATGGAGGCAGGAATGAAAGCAGAGACCATGGATGCTACTACTTAGTGGCTGGCTCGTTCTTGATCAGGCTGGACTCTTAGATCATCCAGGACCACCTACCAGGCGAGGTACCAAGCACAGTGGATCCAGTCCTCACACATAAATCATTAATCAAGAAAATGCACCACAGGTCACTCTGATGGTGGCAGTTTGTCAGTGGAGGGTCCCTCTTTCTAGGTGGCTCTACCTTGGAGGGAGCACAATTCCCTTATAAGTTTATCTCAACCCTGTTTAGAGCAGTTGTTAACTTTTAGAGAGGATTTCTGTATAACTATAACCAAATAATATTAATTAATGATTTTAATGTCACCCCCAATATTTCCTTTCATTTTTGCCTGTTTCTTAAGTACTTCTTTTTTTTTCAATTTTATTAGATATTTTCTTCATTTACATTTCAAATGTTATCCTGAAAGTTCCCTATACCCTCCCCATCCCACGCCCTGCTCCCCTACCCACCCACTCCCACATCTTGGCCCTAGCATTCCCCTGTACTGGGGTATATAAAGTTTGCATGACCAAGGGGCCTTTCTTCCCAATGATGGCCCACTAGGCCATCTTCTGCTAGATATGCAGCTAGAGACACGAGCTCTGGGGGTACTGGTTAGTTCATATTGTTCTTCAACCTATAGGGTTGGAGACCCCTTCAGCTCTTTCAGTACTTTCTCTAGCTCCTCCATTGGGAACCCTGTGTTCCATCCATATATATATATATATATATATATATATATATATATATATATATACTTACAAATACACACACACACACGTGCGCATGCGCACACACACACACACACACACACACACACACACACACAAAGAGAAAAAGAAAAAGTTCCAAGACAGTACTATGAAATGATGTAGGCTGTGTGGGTAAAAGTTCTCTCCCAAGACTAGTACTTGGGAATTATATTTAGAACTTTTTCTGTTTGAAAAAAAGGTAGAAATATTTTAGTAACTGACAAATTATATATAACTAAATAATGGATCCAAATATTTCAACATGATGCATTTATTTTTGCTAATTCATTCTGTGTGATAAGTCTTCATTTTTCCCGATGATGGATATTAGTGATATCTGAAACTGAATGAGAATATCACCCCTGAAGCAATTAGTATGCACGGTGTGACAAATTTCAGATCACTCCCCCAGTGCTGCTGTGCAAAAGCCTGTGCTGAAAATACAGTACAGCGTATAATGTTGTTTTGCAGAAATAACTTTTAAGTATTCAAATTGAGCCCTCCCTAACTTAAACTGTAGCTCTGTGATTTCATCTAATGAAAGAGACTAAATGAATCCACGCTGATGCATCATTGGAATGTGCAGAACACGAAGAACAAATCACACAAATTTCCCCACTTAATTATAGTGATAGAAATTCATTGTCATATTATTGACCTATTTGGTCATGCCCAAGTTAATCATGTCTGAACCTTTCCCAGTGGGAAATAAACTTGTTCACTTCCTGTCTTTCATGCATACCCACTAAAACTCACATATGCCCACAGTCCTGATCACGGCAGCCCACCGTAACCATTGTCTCCAACAGCGAAACTGTAGTTTGCAGTGAGCCCAGGAGACTTGATGTCAGAAACTCATCACTTCCTGGGTCCTTTCCTACCTCCCAACCACCTTGCCCTATTCTGTTCAATCATTTGCCACATTAAATTAAACCAAACTCTGTTTGCAAAGCCCTCCCTGCTTCCCTTTGCAAGGAGCTGTTTTGAAATCCTGAAAGAGAGTTTACGTGAGGTAGCAGACTAGTAAGCCAGCAACTTTAGTCGCTTATTAAAGTCAAGCATGTGTCTTTGTTTCATGTTGCTAATGATGCGGAACCATTGAGGCCTGAGTATATTTCGCCTGGACGGTGTGGGAGCGGATGCTGAGAGCTCATTACTTGGCTCCCCATCGGAATCCTGCAGGCTTGCGCTCATTGAGGAGACTGTGGGGGCTTTGACAGAATTATTATACTGAATATTTTTAGACTCATTAACTATATCACCAAGGCAAAACATCTCTTCCTCACATGCAAATGGCTGAAGCTACTGTGGCTTTCCTTTAGTTATTGCAGAAAACAGGATGAAGCTGGAAAACAGCTTACGGAGTTGGGGGCTTTTCATGCCTGAATATTTGATTTTTCGCAACTCATATCGGGGCTGCGTGAGGGTATTTCAGCATATTTGACCCATTTGTATTCCAGTGCTACTTACAAAGCTAAGCACACCCAATTCCCCTTATTATCCAATAATAGAAATCTTTTTATTTTTTTAATTTAATTTTATTTTATTTTTAATTTTCTGAATGTGTTTCTGGGTGAGGCTTTGATGATAATGTGTTGGGCTGAGGCTTATGGTATTCATTCCTCAGATTATGGAGGAACTTTGAGTGCCTGACCTAAATCTAAACTGAGAATGACTACGTAGTTAAAATAATAATTGGGGGAATAGCTGTTCTCTAATTCGGGCATTGTAAAGTATGCTGCCTGGCATGAGAAACGACACACTGCCTGAGATCATTACCACACCTTAGCACTGCAGTCTGATTTAAGGCTGAAGAGCGGGAAAGGAATTTTAACCCACCTCCAAATCGCTTTGCTCTCCTGGAACTCCGTTTAACTTTAATATCACTTTATTCAGGCTTTAAGTGATTTAATTTAGGCTGCAGAAGCCCTTTAAGAAAAAGTATGCACAGTTTTAAATTGATTCTTTAGAACAAAATATGGAGCTTTCATTATGGTGACTCTGAAACTCAACTTGGATTATTGAAAGGTTCATATTTCCAAGAAAAAAAAAATTCGGTCTAGACACTTTGAAAGTGAATCTTTAATTTCTTGTTTATTCCTATGTTCAAGTGCACCAAAAATTTGCCACCCCAGCCATGTAGGTTGAAGCAAGTTCTCAGGGCATTTAAACATGAAGGTTTGATTAGAAATATTGTCCACTGGTTGTCGCACATTAATATCTAGTGTGTTGGGAGAAGCAGCCTTCGATTCTGGCTGTGGTTCATTTCCCACACAACAGTGCTCTGACAACGGTGACAGTCACTTCACACATCAAGAATTTCTCCTGCTTCCCATGACCACCAGGGAATCTGAGGGGATACTTCACATCTGATACACGGTCTCCTCTGGGATTCCTCCATTAGAATAGCCATTCTGATCAGCAATCCATTATGAAACATAGCTTCCACAATGGAAGCTACAGAGGAGACAGAAATGCTTAGAAAATCAGGAACAGCAAAACAAACTGTGGAGCAAGATGTCACAAGTACACAAAATTCACTCTCCCTTTGAGAACCCCAACATTCTTTACTAAAACTTGATAAAACCACATTTTCTTCTAAAATCAACACATAGGGAATATCAAATAGTGTGAGTTAGAAACTATTTCACTTAGGTAACTAGAAGAAGAATCTCATCAATGTTTGTGTATCAGGAAAAATCTAGGGAGATAGTTCGGAATTCCTGACCATGATTCTAAAAACAGTCATAATTAATTTCTTGTCATAAGACTGAGTACAAACCCATTATTGAATTATTTAGACTTTTTAAAATTAGAATTCAAAACACATACATCACTACTAATGCTGAAGTGCCATCATTTTTGCAAAAATGTATTGAAAAAATCTTGAGTCTAATGTATGCCTTTTAGTTTTCCTAGAAAAGGAGTCAGAGAGCATACAATATGAGTACAATATGTAGTAGATTGAGAAATAAATCCAGAATTGGGGTAAGAAATAAAGGAGTGGGAGAGAAAGAGTGTGAAGAGAAGGTTTAGCCTAAAGGGGTCATTTTAAACATAAAGATGTGACAGAACTGAGAATACTTGCTATGTTAACATTTGGGAAGAGAATTTTATGCTAATCCAGTATTCAGAAATCACAAACATCCTGTCTGAAATAATATAAGAAGCAAAAAGACAGCATAGAAAAGGGGCAGAGAGGCTGTGAACGGACTCGGGGGCAGCTCAAGCATGGAGGGCATGGCTCGGGCAGGTCTTACCCTTCTCCCCCATTCCCTCTGCCTTGCTAAAAACTGTTAGATTAGAATACTAAAGCTGACCACCAAAGTGTATTTCCTTATTTGGCCATTTCCTTCTCCTGAGCCTGACTGCCGAGGTCCAGCAATCAAAGGCCCCTTTGCCTCAACAAATTAAACTGTCCAATTAAAATTAAACACCTCATCCTAACATGAGGTTTCCTCCTTTACCTTTATATAACACCATTTTGCTATATGCCATGCCTGTCCCTTCTCTATCCAGAGGCAGTCCTTTGTCACACACCCCTTCTCTTGCTCCCTTCTCCTCTTCCCTCTTCCTCTGTCTCCTGTCTCCATCCCTTCTCCGTGCCCTCTGTTCCTCTGGGATAAACAAATCCCCTTTGTACTTAGAACATTGTCTTGGGGGTCCTGAGCTGATACCAATCTCTTAGAGGTTGTATGGGGCTGTATCTTTCTCTTTTTAACTTAGAAAAGCAACTTAGAAAATAAATCTAGATTCCAGTTTAACTGCCTCAGTCTGTTGTGTTCAGAATAGGTTACAGAGGATCAGAGGTCTCTTTAGCTACTGAGACAAGAGCTTGGGTCAAAATATTGCTGGTGGTAGGAGTGAGAAGACCGGAAGTAGCAAAAAGATTCCATGTAACCCACCTTATTAGATGAGCTCCCATTTTTATCAATCCTAATGAACAACGTTCTTACAGAGAAAGGATTACAGTTTTAAAATAAACAGCCCCCATAGGCTTGTGTGCTCGGTCACTTGGTCTTTGATGATGTGACTGGGAGGTTGTAGAGCTTCGGGGACATAGGGCTTAGCTCTACATCACTACTGGTCGACCTTGAGGGCAGTAAACCAACATGACTTTCAGTCAACCTCTCTCTGATTGCTGTTTCTTTACATCATGAGCAAGCAGGTGCCTCATGCTTCTACAGTCATCCCTTTCCCTCTGTAATGGACTGTGTCTCCTTAAACCCTAACCAAAAATAAACTCCTCCTACTCCTCCTCCCCCTCCTTCTCCTCCTCCCTCTCCTTCTACCCCTCCTCCCCCCTTTCCCTCCTCCTTCCCCTCCTCCTCCTTCTCCTCCTCCTTCTCCTCTAAGTTTCTTGTTAACAAGAACCTGTTCACAGCAATGGGAAAAGTATCTAACAAAGGAGATTTTCAGGAAGATGAGACTAACTATAAGATTTATCAGCTAATATATGATTTAATTGACATTTCCATTTAAAAGATATCACCTTGTTGAAAACATACCTTGAATCATTTAACTCATCTAGAGCAGTAAGGTTAACTTGGGACAATAATTAAGAAAGTAAAATTTAATATGATGGGAAGCCTTGACCATGGGAAACCTGCCTCCCCAACAACTGTTGCTAGGACTGACTTTCTGCAGTCCTTGTCACTGGATACAAAATGACAAAGGTCCTCTATTCTGTGAATATGAGATCTTCATTACAAGTCTGTGTATGAAACACCTCCTGTATGTAAGAAGATCCCATCCTAATTTTGTGGATATGTATTTACTAGGTTTTTTTATTGCTGTCATTTCAGAGGACTTTGGAAGTCCTACTAACATTCACTGCACAATTCCTGCAGATCAGAAATGCAAGCACAGTTTCTGCCCAGCATAACACAAAACAATATAGTGATAAGCCAGGCTGCAATCCTGTCTAGAAGATAAGGCAATCTTCCAAGGCCGTACATTGATAATGAAATTCAGTCTCTCTTGCTGGTCATCAACGGAAGGACATAGTATTGTTCCTTGTTATCATGGCCCCTTGACCATTCTTCCCACATCAAGACACCTGCTTCTTCAAAATTATGCGAGTTTTCTTTCTAATTACTAAGACAGACATAGTAATACCCCATTCTTTTGAACACATCACAGTGATTAGAATGAAGCCCAAGTTTCTGGTCACTCTCAAGTGGATTCTATGCAGGTTGACTTGATAAAGAGTATCTCAGAATTCTGCCTGCCAAACATGTTTAGGGAATGTTCATATTTATATTTGCATCTATGTTTAAAACATTAAAATTATATGAAGGCCATGTCAGGCTACAGAGATGGCCCAGTGGGTAAATTGCTTGTTGCACAAGCATGAAGACCTAGGTTCAAATCCCCACAGCCCACATTAATCTGAACAGGGTAGTATAAGCTGCAGTCTCAGTGTTCCTACAAGGAGATGAGAAGCAAAGGCAAAAGCTGAACAACAAGGAAAAGTTTTGTCCTAAAAGGGACTTAACCTAAGAGGATATTAATGTACTCAAACAGTTGGCAGATGGATCCACTGGCCTGGCCTATACAGTAGAAAAACAACAAAGGCCCCTGTCTGAACAACGTGAAAGACAAGCACAGAAACTCAGATGCACACCACATATACACACATTATTCACATCCGCATGTTTCTACACATATATGCACACACATACATGGACGAACCATGCATATACATTTACATGCACATGTCATGTATATATCTTTTATATACAACAGTTGAACAATAATTTAAACAAAGGATCTTGGAAAGTGGAAACTTTTGACTGCTATTGTTCATCAAATATTTAGGCACTAAACAAACTGTAGTAGCTTTAAGGTTAAATTCATAAGGAATAATCAAATTGGGAATTGGAAATCATCATTTTTTCCATCAAGCACTCATTATCAGACATTTATTTGTACATTCCTCTCCAATAGGTTGTGACCTTGGAGATAAATTAGCTTACAGGATACCATGAAGCATTAGGAGTATTCTCCTCATAAAATAGTGCCTCTTTAATAAACATTTTTCAGGTGCAAAACTAATCCAGAGTAAACTAAATCTTAAGTAAGTTATCACTGCCTGTTATAAGAGATGTACATTAATGAAAAGTTTTGCCTTAAAAAGGACTGGACCTTGGAGTATGTTAATGTACTCAACCAGTTGAATATAATATCCACATTTCCTTATACATGATGACTGGCCATTAGCGTGCATATTAATCTCACCTTGAAGATTGTCTTCATTTTTTTTCTTTTGTAACCACTGCGTTTTTGTAAAGGAAACATAAGTATTGAGTGGAAATAATGACAATTTCCATCTAGACTCAAGAATAGCATAGTCACTTCATATTTTATCATTAGTAATCAATTCTACTATAGCTACTCCAGATTTCCACTCCTTTGAGGAGCTGACTAGTAAAACTCACCTCTCTCTCTCTCTCTCTCTCTCTCTCTCTCTCTATCTATCTATCTATCTATCTATCTCTATCTCTCTATATATATATCTCTCTCCCTCCCTCCCTCCCCACTTCCCCCCTCTCTCATATGGAAAATTATAACTAGCACAACAAAATATCAGTTTATTTAGGAAAGGGTAAGAATGGATGAGAAGAATAATTCTTTGCTAATATGTAAAACAACTATAGTTATTTCCCTTTGATACTTGTTGTGTTAGTCCAAATTTTCCAAAAAATGAGAGCCAACATGACATGGGAGCCAGGAGAGAAAGTGGAAGGGAAGATGGGAGGGGAAAAGCAGGAAGAGAGAAGAGAGAAGAAAGATGATAAGAGAGAAGGGGATGGGAGGGAAGAAAAGGAGAGAGGAGGAGAGGGCAAGGGAGAGGAGAAGGGCAGGAGAAAGTGAGCCAAGGTGTTTGAGTTTTGTTTTTTATTCAAATGGTTTCTATATTGGAGTTTTGCTTTTCTATGAAGCATGTTAGCATCACTTGCAGTCCAATGCATCTGAAATTTTCTTTGTGATTTATCCCATTACTTCATGTAGAAAAAATTTGCCTCTGCCATGATCAATTACAATTCCATCTGGATTTTCTTCTGGTTCCTATAGCTTAAGTGTTTGCATTTAACTCTTTAGTTCATATTTACCAGCGAGAAATATATTACCCTTATGGTTTTACAACCTATTCGGTCTAAGGCATTATGTATTGGGCACTTTCCAATAAATTACAATATTATGTTGGGTGTGATATGAGCTAAGTATATAATTTGTAGTTCTCTACATTTCCAGTTTTCTCAATAGTGTTGATCTGTTTTGATTCCTTAAAATCTGTATGAAGTTCTTACATGCTATTCCTCAATTGAGTCAAAATAAAAATAATTTTATTATTATTGCATTACATCTGTGATCCCAAGTATTTCAGTGGTAAGAATATTAATGATGTCACCTAAGTTTGTTGAAAGGGTGAACTTGACATGTTCCAGTAAATTTGTAATTTGATCCTTTGAATTGTTTTTGCATTTTTGGCCATGTATTTTGTTGGCTTTTGTTCTGGGGTTTTTTGTTTTATTTTGTTTTTTGTCATTTTTAGCATTTCCAAGATTTTACATTTCCAATTCCATCTGATACCATTGTTTTCCACACTGTTCTCATGACTGAGGGCTTTTTGTCTTTCCTCTGAGGCCTTTTCCACAGCCCGGGTGCTGGAAGGAAAGCTGCTGCTGTGTTAAATGCATTCCTCACACGAGGGACTACCTCACTGAATTCTCTTTTCACTTTGAACTTTGAACTTTATTTGTACAAATTCCCTAGGTCACAGAAACTTCATAATGATGTTCCTGTGGTTTCTATGCTATGCCCTCCTCAAGAACCTTATGGAACTATGGTGCTCAATATTTTAATAAGTAATCTTACTGCTTTGAGGTGTCATCTTCTTAAGAATCTGACAAGCCAAGTACTTACCCACTTTCTGCTTTGGGCAAATAGTATTTTCCACCTTCCAGAAGACACGTGGTCAGGAGCATCTATTTGTTCATTTAATATCTTGAACTTAGAAATGGAGACAGCTTAGTTATGTCCAAAGAGTATAAAAGCATCCAGCTATTCTTTCTGTGCACATCTGATCCTCACCCAGGCCTCCATTACAGACTTTTTTAATAAATATGATATAAATCACTTTATAATTCACTTTCCATATTATTTCCTGGGTTGTTCTAAATAAAAGAACATAAAGAAAATGATATTAATATAATGTAAAATTGGATGACAGTCACTATCTCCTAATTAGATGACAGTCACTGTTCTGTGAAAAGGAGCAATCCATGCCTAGATGCAACCCCCTCTATGCATTTAAACTCCGGGTTCCTTGTGCAACTGTGTGATTGGTGACAGTCTCCAGTTCTTCCTTCCTCTGACAACAATCTCACCATTCATGTCACATTACCATTGTAGAACGAAAAAAAGACAGACCCTAGGAGCCGTGTCTATGTCATGCTTGCTTCACTATGACAAGTACAGCACAGTTCCTATGAAAAGGAGTGAAGTCATTGCTAAGTGACTGTATGAGTTAGGGTTTCGATTGCTGTGAAGAGACACCATGAGCACACCAACTCTTATAAGGAAAACATTTAATTGGACCTGAGTTACAGTCCATTGTCACCATGGAAGGGAGCATCATTGTATGCAGGCAGGCATGGGGCTGAAGAAGTAGATGAGAGTTCTACATCTGGATAGCCAAACAGCAGGAAAAGAGAAACAAACTGGCCTGCCTTAATCATCAGGAACCTCAAAGCCCACCATCAGTGTCACACTTCCTCCAAAAAGGCTACCTCCTCATGGTGCCACTCCCTGTGAGCCTATGGGGGTGGGGGGCGGACATTCAAACCACAACACTGACATTTTGAAGGTGTTGTCCTAAGTCACTTGTTGTAATCAAAATGACTAACAAATAAATGTTTTCAAGCAATCCATTAAACATATAAACCACATAACTCTTCTTGTGATATAAAGCCATAATCTATTCTGTTCCCATGATAAACACCACAACCAAACATGTCTTGGGGAGAGAAGGGTCTATTTCACTTTACAGGTTATAGTCTATAGTGAAGGGAAGCTAGCTCTGGCTTGCTCCGCTATCTTTCTTACACAGCCCAGGCTCACCTGCCTAAGTATGGTACTGTCCACAGTGGCTGGACCATCCTTCATGGTTATCAAGAAAGGGTCCCCAGATGTACCCACAGACAAATGTAATGGAGGCAACTCCTCCACTGTGATTCCATCTTCTCAGCTGTCTACATTTGTATCAAGTAAACAAAACACAACCTGAATAGCCACATTAGATATACCTCATCATATCTAATCATCAAAATGAAATGTCCAGGGTTTATTCTTCCCATTTCACATGTGTGGTATTTGTGAGTCCATCATGGAGTTAGCCTTTGCTCCATATATATTCATCTCCACTGTCTTCTACACAGATTATGTCAGATGGTCACATTGAATTAATTAAAATTAGTAACTGAGACAAAACCTATTTACCCACCTGCTAGTTCATAGCTCTGTTGACTATGGTAATGAACTTAATTATTATTCTAGGTGAATATTCATCTTGAAAACCTTCTTTTTCAATATTGCATAAATAAGATATAGTATCCAGCCTCTATTTTCCTCTGGATTTAATTATGAAAATATAGATGCATTATTGCTGCAAGTAAGAATTCTTCACTCCTAAGCAGAGAGAAGTTTTGGTTCCACGATGTACACCCAAATATATATGGCCATAGAAAGACTGGAAATCTGATAAAATTTGGCAGGATCAATTACTTATCAATTACTTATTTACATCCATTTGACTTCCATTCCTGTTTTTCTAGGATTTTCCTTTTCATGTGACCACTTTTGTGAAATCTTTCCATAAAGTAAGCTGAAGGAAAAATAATGGAAAACTAACTATAAGAACCTAGAAACGAAGAGTTTTAGTGACCAATTGAATGGAGATGCTTGAAGAATACTGTTGGGAAACCTGTGGAGTTCTCTGGGTCACTCTACATAGAGGGATGAATCATACTGCCAGTAACTAAATAGTGAAAGTGAACAGGTTTAGGAGAGATGAACAACATTGATCTACTCATCTCTCTATCCGTCCATGAATTAGCTATCATCTGTTTGTCTGTCTATCCATACATCGTTTATCTGTCAATCTGTCTGTTGGTCTATCTCTTTATCTATCCATCAGTTCATTATGTATTATCTATCTATCCAACTGCCTATCTAAAATTGGTCTGTCTGACTGTCTATCTATCCAGCTACTCACTCACCCACCCACTCATCCATCTATCCATTATCTATCTATCTATCTATCTATCTATCTATCTATCTATCATCTATCCATCTTGTTTCCTGATAAAAGAAAGGAGAAAGCTTAAGTAGAAGGTAAAACTCCATGACTAAGGGAAAAATCAACAAAAACTACGTATATAAGAAAACACTTTCTAAAAATCCTGTTTGTAGCCGGGCGTTGTGGCACACACCTTTAATCCCAGCACTTGGGAGGCAGAGCCAGGCGGATTTCTGAGTTTGAGGCCAGCCTGGTCTACAAAGTTAGTTCCAGGACAGCCAGGGCTACACAGAGAAACCCTGTCTCGAAAAAACAACAACAACAAAAAAAAAATCCTGTTTGTGAGCTAACTAAAATATAATAAAGATCTTGATCTCAAGAAAACACAACATTATAAAAATCTACTAAAATTTGCATTTAGTAAAAGTTATTATAAGTCATGGCAATGTGCAGTTTTCTAGAGATAAAAACCTCCCTCAGTGTAGGCCTGGATAAGAAGAGCCTTAGAAAAGATGTTTCCACAGCATAGTAATCTCTGTTACAATGCAGGCCTGTGTTGCACAGAGTTAACCCATGGCATTGGTTCAACAGGCATAATAGCTAATAAAATTTTACAGTTTGTTGTAATTGCGGTAAAAAGAACTCAGCGTTCCTGACACTCATTAAAGACCTCATATTTATTAATTAAGTCACTCACATAATATTTGTTAAGGACTTTCTACTCACCTGGACTTGCGCAAAATGCAGGGACCATAGTTGACTCTATCATGGACCCAGATGGCAAGAACCCTCTAGGACACAGCAGAGGAAGCTGGCATAGAGCACACACCTATGTATGGGGACTACACACTGGAAGTAGCTGGGTCTCATCTCTGCAAGATTAAGAACCACATGCAAAGCAAAGCAGCTATCATTTCTTCCCTACGAGTTCTTTTAAAGGAAAGGCCATATGCTTGGTCTTATTTTCATTTGTTCATTTTATTCATTGTTCATCTGAAGTCTTCCACTGTTTTTAGAAAATCTATATTCCTTTTCTCTCTCTTCCATTTGCTTCACAGCTTCGAGATTCTCTCAGACATCACCCTATCATGTTTTTTCTTGTCTGAGGTGTCAATACCTTTTTTGAACACCAATCATCCATCATTTAGCAATGGACCATGAATAGTTTTGTGATTCAGCCTTTCCTTTTAAAATGTAATTTTAAAATGTTACCATTAACTTGAAACTTGCATTCAAGAAATTCCAGAAAGGGGATCCTACTTCACAATGTGATTCAGCAACAGTGACATCTTATTGATCCACATGTCACAGAGTGAACAAGATGAAGAAGTGATGAGCTCAGTTACTGAGAGTAGAGGAGAAGTGGGACAAAACCAAAACCTTGGATCTGACAAGTGGTCGTAGCACTTTCGCAAACTGACATAAAACATATAAAACTTTATCAGCACTCCTACTTTACTTCTCCCAAGGACAATAGCTGTTTCCTCACACTGCTTGTAGAGCACAGGGGGCCATCTCTGAGCCATGAAGACCAAACTGTTGCCATGTTGACCACAATTAGGCAATGCAGTGTCTAAAATCCCTGACATCAGATTTATAGATGGCATGCAAATCACTGCTC
Organism: Mus minutoides; assembly: GCA_902729485.2. NCBI lineage: Eukaryota > Metazoa > Chordata > Mammalia > Rodentia > Muridae > Mus > Mus minutoides. The sequence continues at coordinate 49,146 of LR753830.1, read as the reverse complement.
ATCTGGAATGACTTAATTAAGACAAAACACCTCAGGAACTTTGACACATGAAATAGAAATTGGTTAGTAATTAGATTGTTGATGTCATACAAGGATGTGCCTTAAGGTGGAAACCTGGAAGATTTTGGGGGGAATAGGGTCAAAACTTTCTCTATATAGACCCGGAGAAACAAACCTAAAATACACATGGGGACATCATAGAAGCACAAAGATAGGACAAGTGTAACTAAAACTTGAAAAATTTAAAGATATTTAATAACAAAAACAGTGTCCATGTTAAAATTAGCCCTTATTTCCTGAGTTGCCAGGGTCCTATTCCAAAAGTCCTTGCCTAGTCCAAACACGGAAAAGTGTCTTCTGTAGTTTTAAAATATTGTTTCCCCCTTTTTATAAAACAGAGATCATCTTTTCCATACAATATATTCATTATGGTTACAGTTTCCCCTCCCATCTGGAATTATTCCCTTTCTGTGTCTTATTAGAAAAAATAAAAATAAAAAAAGGCTTCTAAGAGATAACAACAAAGCATAACAACAACAAAAAAAAAAAAAACATGTAAGATAAAACAAACCCTATCACATAGAAGCTAGACAAGGCAAAATAATAGTAAGAAAAGAGCCCAAGAGAAGGCACAAGAACCCAAGACACTCACACACTCAGGTGTCCCACAAAAACCACTGAACTGAAAGTCATAATGTGTGTGTGTGTGTGTGTGTGTGTGTGTGTGTGTGTGTGTGTGTGTGTATACAAAGGACCTTGTATAGACACCGGCAGTCCCTGTGATTGCTGCTTCATTCTCTGTGAATTCACATGAGCTTTTCTCAGTTGATTCAAAAGCCCTTGTTCTCTTGGTGTACTCCATGTCCTCTGGCTCTTAAGACTCCTTCACTCTTCTTCCCACAGAGTTTCCTGAGCTAAGTGATTTGAAAGACATCTATCCCATTTAGAGATGGGTGTCCATGGGCTGGCTGGAACCACCTCTCTCTCTCTCTCTCTCTCTCTCTCTCTCTCTCTCTCTCTCTCTCTCTCGCTCGCTCTGTGTGTGTGTGTGTGTGTGTGTGTGTGTGTGTGTGTGTGTGTGTCTTGCATACGTACACATCATAATGTCTAGCTGTGGCTGTTTGTATTTGTTCCCATCTGCTGCAGGAGGAAGTGTTTCTGATGATGGCTGAGTAAGGCACTGATCTGAGTTTATCAGATATCATTAGAAGTCATTTTATCACTTTCTTTTTTAAGACCAGTAGTATTTGGTTTTACCCTATATGTATGGGCTGTCTAATCTCTGGTTCTTGGTCACCCAAGCAGTGTCAAGCATGGCTTCTATCTTGTGGAGTGGGCCTGAAATCAAATCAGGCATTTGGTGGCAAAAGCATTGTGACACCATTGCCTTAGTATATTTCTCAGGCAGTACAGCTTTTAGATCAAAGGCTTTGTGCTGGATTAGTGTACACATTTCACTTTTGCAAACCTACGGAGTATCTTCTTTTATCAAAGATATTACAACATAAGGGTGGAAGTTATATTTGTCTTATGGTGAAATCCTTGATTCATTTGGAGTTGAGATTTGTGTAAAGAGAGAGATGAAGTTCTACTTTCACTCTTCTGCACACCGATACCCAATACCCACAGTGACACTTGTTGAAGACAGTTTTCCGTGTCAGATGTTTGTTTCTCTGGTATATGCTTTTACCATCTTTGTCAAAAATCAAGTATCTGTAGTTTCTTGGACATACTATATCTGGATCCTCAACTCTATTCACCTGATCTGTCTGTATGCCAGTACTGTGATGTTTTGAGTGCTGTGGCTTTATAGCACAACTTGCATTCTGTAACAGCTCTTTTCTTGGGCAAGAAATAAAAATTGCTATGTATGTGTGCACACATGAAGATGTCATCCCCCTACTACACAGTTCCTTCTTTCGTCATACATTCACACAGGTTACTCTGTTTTGTGTTCTTTATAGTTGAAGCCCTCTGGGATATGCACTGTTCTTTCCTTCCAGGATATGCACAGTCTTTTTGTTGATTTCTCTGGGTCCCCATGTTTCTGCTACCTGTGTTCATTGTCTCGTGTATCTTCAGTTAGTGCGCTTTTCTCCAGAGAAAATGGGTACTGATTTTTTTTTCTGGAGTCCAGAGGGGAAGCAAGAGCATGGATATCTGAGCTGTGTTTGGAGTAAAGAATAAGAGCTAAAGGTTGAGATCACCCACTACCTTCTTAGCAACACCCCTACTTGTTCAGGCCTGGGATATCACACAGATATCCCAGGCTCTGCCCTTGGGAATTTCCGTAATGTACTTCAAACCCATCAGTGTGAAGAATTTATCCATTTAAAAGTAAAAGTGCCTTTTAAAATCCCTAGTGAATTCTCTTGTTTACATTTTTCTAAATCTCCAAATCAATGTAGTAAATTATTTAGGGAGAAAAAAAAACCTTCTCAAATGAAGCCGTGACAAGATGCTGTGGTTCTTAGTATTGCTGGAGGCAATGCTGAAACTGAAACTACCTTCCAGTGTTGGACTGAGTCCCACACATCAATCAAAATCACCCAGAGCACGTTCTCCATGCTTAAGTCATGACAAAGGATTGCCCTCTTCACTTCACTTCTAAAAGTCAAGCTCTTTCCTATTACATCACTGAATCTTCACTTTTCTGGACTAAGCTAACGGATCAGAGGGCTAGCACATCTCTCACTTCCTATTGCTCTTCTAGAGGTTAGCATTTGAATCCTAACTATTCATTTAACAAAAGTAATGAGTAATTTTATGTTCTAAACTTCATTCTTAAGTAAGTCTACATAGAACCTTTCTAATAATGGTACACATCACAGTGAAATAAGGAATGAAGGATTCAATTGAAAAAAAAAGATACTTAAATGATAATATTAACAGAACTAGTTGCTGGGTCCAAGACAGCCCATAGCTCTGCTGGGCTACCCATATGTGCTTGTTTTAGAGGCCATACCCCTCCCATGTATCGACTTAGGGCAGTTTTTCATCCCAACTGACCTCATAGCCCTGGGGCAATGGCCATAGCTACAAGGACAGGGCGTGGAAGGGAGTTGAATATGGCTTTATGAATTCCAACTTGAGTAACATAGTAATAATAGCATCTCACAAATAACAGAAAAAATAGGAAAGGAGGTGGGCTGAATGAAATGGTTCTTGAAACCAGTGGGATTGTAGTTTACCTCCAGTTCCCACTGGGAACACGGGATATTCCAGTAACATCTAGCTACTAATGGTAAAAGACGTTCTGGCTTGAATATGTCTATGTTGTAGATAAAGTTTGGGAGAAATGTTGGTGCAGCTAGTAATTTAAGTTATAGTAACACATGAAATCCCCTGTGTAGACTATATAGAAATAGAGCTAAGGGTAATAACACAATTAAGGAAATCACTGGGGTTTAGTGGTAGCTTAGGAGACGCAGCCAGCAAATGTGACTACAAAGAGGAGGAGAATGGTGGGACACTGACACAACCAAGAGAGAGACCCCTTGTAAACACAATGACCAAAGCCTAGCAGATGCTGTGTAGGGCTCTGCATCTCTTTCAGTGCTGTGGCAGGAGGGCCTCAGTGAAAAGAGCTCATATGATAAAAGAAAGAGGGGGGAAAAGGCTGTCAACATCCACTGCAAAACTCAGCGTCCAGCAGCCTTGTATCTTCCTGAAAGCTCCATTCCTCCTTGTCACACTAATTCAGATGACTCTGTCACCCAAAGTAATATAACATAGGAGAACCCAAGTCTATTTTTCAGGTATCCAATAATCACTCCACTAGTATTATCAACACCGTTTAGAATGTGGGTGTACCAATGGTTTCCTAAGAGTTAATCCATCCCTTGTATATTAGTCATCGGCACCATTGGTCTTTTGGAATTTGGTTTATAATGCTTCCTTAAGAATGATAGTGATGGTATACACATGAAAGATGTTAAGAGTTTGTTATCAATATCTTCGCTGTAATCTGGATTCAGTTATTTTCCTATGGTTCAGATAGAGCTTGCAGGTCACTAGGCTTTGACCATCTGGCATATTATTGCAATTCCACATCTTGTCTAGGTCACTAATTGGACCTATGTCAGGAATAAAGCTTTCACAACATGAATGCAGGTGACCCTCTCCTGACTCTGCACTTCTCAGCACAGTTTCTGCACCAGGCGCCGCCACATTTCATAGTGTGTCTCATGAGAACTCAGCACACACTCGTAAGTTCTGGAATTACTCCACAGAGTGTGTTCATTATGAATCAACTTGAGGAAAATATGTTCCTTTGGTATCCCCTTGACCCACGTGCATCAAAACAAGTGGGCATCCGAAGAACGAAAACATATAATATAGAAAATCATCAAAGAAAAACTCACCCACAGCTCAAAAATGGTCACCCTAAAAGCCACCTTAGAACATGCTTTTGGCTACATTTTAAACTGCAGGGGCTTAATTTCTTTAGGGTAAATGACTGACCAGTAGGAAGTAATGCAGATGTTACTCATCCCTAAGACGGTGACCGTAGAACCATCTATAAGTAAATTTCATGTAAGTCCACCAGCAACTGTGTCTTTAGAGAAAATATAGTTGGAGTCATGTTTTATGTGGAACACAGTATTTTGATAGATTGTGAATTGGTTTAGCATATCCTTAAAAATCACAGAGAATAATATTAGAAAAGATATTTGCTTCCTATAGATCCATTCATGTGATTTGAACATAAAATTTAATAAAATATCTAAGTTATAAAAAAGTTATATCTTTTATGGTCAAATTTCTGTTAAAAATGAAGTAGTCTTATTCCAGAAGCACAAATCTAGAAAACTGGGAGTTTTTAGAATTGCTGTCACAATTTAATATGTAAAAAAGTTTAGCATGGCAGTGCTAGGAGTCATAGAGGACCTTAAAATGATAAAGAATGTGGGTAGGAAGAGGAAGAAGATCAGTGAGGGAAGGAGGATTGAGAGATTGGACCTGGAGTGAATATGATCAAAACATCACATACATGGATAAAATGTTCCAAACAATTCGCAAAGTAAAGAATGGTGATGAGAGGGAGATATGAGCTGAGCAGTATTACCCACCTGTCGCCCCTGCCCAAGTATGCTGTATGACCCACCTCTCTCCCTCCTGAGTACAGATGTTGTAACACCCACCCGTCTCCTCCCTGAGTACAGATGCTGTATGACCCACCTGTCTCCCTTCTGAGTACAAGCGCCAAGTCACCCACCTGTCTCCTCCCTGAGTGTAGGTGTTGTATGACCCACCTGCCTCCTCCTGAGTGTAGATGCTGTAACACCCACCTACCTAAAGTCCCTGGTACTGTTCTTTCCCCTTAAAGGTGGGCTATACATTGAACCTTGGAACAAAACAAATTCTTATTTCTTTAATAAATTAAAATCTATGTGCAATAAATGCATGTCTGTGTTTGCACAAAGGAATGAACAACATTGTTAGCTATTTGATATAAGATAATGCTTTTTCCTGCTGTACCTTCAGGGTATATATGGTAACAAGGGTCCAAGGAAAATAATTTTGATATGTACTGGACTCTGTACAGTTTAAATAACAGAGTAATTCTTACTTAATTTCTATAGAGAACAGATACAGATATGAATGTTCATTTAGGATGTATATAGCTCTTTCTTGATATAAGCTATGGGACATACACGCCAGCCTGTGGAACAGTTTTTAAAATAAAGAAATATCTCATTAATTGTGAGATTCATTTATTGTACATATCAAGTTTTGTAACAAAACTGTTTTTAAAATATCAATATTGACAGAATTTTGTGTATCTGTCATTCCTGCCTTGCCAAAAAAAAAAAAAAAAATCTGTGGAGTAGTTTGTAATTGCCATTGTTCGGGTTATTACATAAAAAAGAAAAAGTGTTTATATGATTTGCCTGAGAGCTGCACATCACAGCTCTCTGCTGAATTAAAATTGCATGCACATATCTTTGCTTATCAGTTTTATTTATCTGTCAGAGATTGATAAAGGCAATATGCTTCAGTGTGTGTAAAAGCTTTTAACAAGAAGGTTGGAATTATAGCCATAATTTTAATAGTCTAGTGAAAATAAATAAATACCTATATCTTTCTATTGCCTATCACCTATCTAAATCTAAATATATTAATATTATCTATCTACTACTCAAATTATTTTTCTGTTGTATAGTAACATACTATATTTTCCCAAATGTCCTTTGATACCTTTTCAAACCTTTCAATGTTATTTTAACTGAATTCCTTAAGGTATGAATGTAAATCTGTAGGAGGTAGCATGTTTTCTTTATCAAGTGCATGGACTCTATAGATGCTTCTGCAATGGGACTAGATGCCTCACTGTGTTTGTAAATAAAAAAAATATAACTAGGTGGTCTGAAATATTTAATATTTGAATTTAATCTTCTCCAGTGTAAATATCCTTAACATTTCCATTCAACAAGTTTATACCTACAAACTTCCCAGCTCTACAATAGACATGTTGAACTTTCAAACTTTCTGGTAACACGAATGCAGTTGTATTCTTCAGAAAGCCTCTGACTGTTAACAAGTGCCACTAATTATTGCGGCAAATGACCACTCCCATTTCTACCCTGGTGCCCTTTTTATAGACTTGTAATTCATTGGAACAATTTTTAGATTCAAAGAAGAAAATGTAAACCATTGTCCCCTTTCCCAGCTATCTATGAACAGCCTTGTATTGTCAAAACCCCAGACAAGGTCTACACACTACAGTTGATGAGTGATTCTTACTTATGATAGTCAGAGAAAGACAATAGCTTACATCCGAGTTTGAAATTGTGGGCACAGCTCCTCATGGCGTCTCAAAACAGTTGTAGTTTCTCAAAAACTCTGACACCTGTAGAATGCATTTGAATGTACAAGGTTAACTATTAATTCTGAACAGAAGCATAAGGAACTGGATATTTCTCTGAAGCCTTGTTTCTGAAAACACAACACATGTGTTTTGCATTATGTGTGCCATCACACAGTACCTACATGTCTACATGAAACAGCTGAGCCTGGATCCCGGATGGTTGTATGGTATGAAACATTTCTGCTGTACAAACAAAATTCTCTGTTCTAAAAGCACCTTAACAGTTTAATTATGGAAGACAAATATTTTTAATAAATTCAACAGTCATTCCTAAACACAATTGCTATCAAATTTTAATAATGTATCTTTTAATAATATTGGGTTAAAACAAGAACATCCTTCTCATTAGTTGTTTTTGTTGTTAATGAATGGTGCTAAAGATACACACATACACACACACACACACATATGAAACAATTGTTCCAAAATAATTTTAGATCAATAACTGTTTGATATCTATGCCTTTTTATATGTCTGTATAACTTGGGTCAAGTAAAGGCTCTTGAGCAATGGGTAGTAGGTGGTTTAACGTGTCCTCATTTTACATAGCAACTAAATCTGGCATACATTCTGTAGGTTAAAACAAATATGTAACAATATTCAGGAACCTTCACAGAATCACACAAGTGTTTTACCACCTGAAAAGTTCTCTGAGCTCCATAATTTTACCCCTTGTAGGTAAATTTTTATTTAGGAGTCATTCCCTATCTCTCCATTTTTCCTTACATGCTGCATTAAGGAGAGATACTGACTGACTTGATTCTTTTTCCTCTTTCAAGTGTATATCTAACAGATTTCTGATACAGATGTTCTGTGATCTTTTTATCTACCATCTTGTTCTTACAAGCCTAGTTTTCTTTCACAAAAAAAGTGTAAGTATGATATTGCATAATACATTTCTTCTACAGTCATATTGATCAACTATATTTTCATTAGACCAATGATTAACAAATTATTATTTAGTAAACATAGATCAAAGGCTGACCTTGACTTTTGCTCTGCCATTTAGAATGATTTCTGTAATGTTAGGTCTTATGTTTAATATTTCTCATTTTTTGTTTTTGGGGTGTGTGTGTGTGTGTGTGTGTGTGTGTGTGTGTGTGTGAATGTATATGTGAGTATATGTGAGTTTGTGTGTATGAGTGTATGTGTGTGTTTGTTTATGTGTGCATGTGTTTGTGTATGTGTATTTGTGTATTTGTGTATGTGTGAGTATGTGTGTGTTTGTGTATGTGTCAGTGTGTGTGTGTTTATTTGTGTGAGCAAGTACATGTGTATGCACAAGCAAGTGTTTTCAGTATTGACTTGTCTTTGTTTTCTGGAAATGTGATCATAGTTCATTGTTTCGATAACTCACATATGGTATTTGTATATTAATTGAAAAGTCTCTTGTTATGTCTGATTCTTGAAAACAGTAGTTCATTACTAGGACACTTCTCATTTCCTTAAAATGTCCCTTTTTTACCAGTGTTCTTAAATTGAAAAATCCAGTTAAATTATGTGCTTTGGGGAGTTAATTTTTGGCACCATATGTCTCTAAAAATCATATAATTTTATCTAAAGCATTGTTGCAATGATATTTATGTTTCATAATTCACAGACAATGTAAAACAATTTTAAATGAAAACACATTAGCCAGCTACTGTCTCAACATGGTAACATACAATTCATCTACAGGATTGCACAGGTTTATGTCTCGAGGGATGAACTATAATACCTAAACCCAGCTTTCACCTTTTAAAACTACGACATTCAACATTATAGAGTAGTCTTTAAATTTGTAAAATAATTTACAAAGTGTCTATTCAAGAACTATATTAATAACATGACTTGTAAAAGAGATAATTGTCTTAAAAACTTAATTTCTAAGCATCTAAAAGTATTAATTTTTCCCTAATAATATAAATTCATTAAATAATTCAGTATAGATTTTTATTTAGGTAAGATCACATTGCACACAAGCATGATAAAAAAAATCTTTTTATACAAAACCAGCGCCTTAGTTGATAAGTCAGCAGATGGCCATGTGTAATAGGATGCTGTTTTGAAAGCCAGATTATAATAGATTCTCTAAAGTAAATGACTTCAAGCCACAGAAGACAAAACGGTGGGTGCCTCCTCACAGAAACGTCAGCTTAACTAATGGTTGTTACTATTAATGAAATTATTTGTTTCATAATTAGTTAAGGGTGTACGTAAATAATGAGTAGGCAAGAGTGTGCCTGAATCACCTCTGTACACACAGAGACTAGCTCTGCATGTTTGAATGAGTTCTCAGTGTTGGCCACAGAGTTCTTGCAGTCCTGCCATCCAGTTTCACATTGATGCCATCTTCTGTAACAACCAAGTTGCTGTGCATTATTTTTCAATTTTTAAACACTTTATAATACTGTACTACACATGTGAAAGTTGAGCATATTTATTTTACCTTAAAGACTAGTGAGCATTGGGCTATAGCTGTGCCTCAATCAGTTGTTCATCATTCCAGTAGAATGGGCTGGAGAGATGGCTCAGTGATTTAGAGCACTGACTGTTCTTCCAGAGATCCTGAGTTCAACTCCATGCAACAATAAGTGGCTCATAACCATCTGTAATGGGATTGGATGCCATCTTCTGAAGTGTCTGACGACAGCTACCGAGCATTTATAAACATAATTCCAGTACTACATTAAGTACGTTGTTTCAAATTTTTCACCATTTCGGCAACTCTTTATTTTGGTTTGGGATGCAGGGTTTTTTTGGGGGTGCTTATTATTATTGTTGATGTTGATAATGGTGATGGTGATGATGATGATAATGATGATGATGTTCTTCCTTGAGAGGATATACTGACTTTTTTCAAAAATCTTCAGAAACTGTCATGTGTCACTGTGCATCACATCAACCAACCTACTGAAAACCCTGATGCTGAGCCTTAGGGTTCCTGATTCTGTAGATCAGTATGGCCGTATTTCTAGAAAAAAAAACTAAGGTGATGGTGATCCAGAGGGTCTGAACACAGCACTCAGAGAATTCTGATCTAGAACCCATACAAAGTCTTCAACTTATACACAGAATCTCAAGTTGGTCTCACCAGTCTTTATGAACCTAATTACAAATCTGCACAGCTTCCTGGATATTTGCCCATCCTGTGAGTTATGAGCATATTAGGGTTATTATTGCTATGGTGAAACACCATAACAAAAAGCACTTTAAGGAAGGCATGGGTTTGTTTGGCTTACCCTTTCCAATTATCATTGGAGGAAGTCAGGACAGGAACTTAAGTAGGGCAGTAATCTAGAGGCAGAAATTGGTGAAGGCAGTGGAGGGGTGCTGCTTTTACTGACTTGCTCCCCAAGACTTACTCAGTCTGATCTCTAATAGAAAGACCCCAGGACTGCCAGCCCAGATGACTCTGCCCACAATGGGCTGGTCCCTCCCACATCAGTTATTACCTAAGGAGCCACTCTACAGGTTTGCCTGTAGCCTGATTTTATTGCAGCATTTTCTCAGTTGAGGCTCCCTCCTCTCCAGTGACTAGCTTCTGTCAAGTGGGCATAAAACTAGACAGCACAGCTGACGCTTTGACAATTTGACACATAAGTACATCCCAAGACACAACCTTTATTCATTCACAAGACTTCACATTACTAGGAGCATCACAATACAAAAATTTCCATATTTGAAAAGTTCTACAATCTTTAAAAAATAAAACACCTAAAAATTCAGTCTCTGTAAATACCTAGTCTCTTTTAGAATCTACAGATTTTAAAATTCAAAGTATTTCAACAGTTGACTCCTGTCAAATCAAATTAAATTAAATACTTTCTTACTTCAAGATGGAAGAGCCAGAACAGAACCACAATCCCAACAAAGCAACACCAAACTCCAAAAAGTATAAAGAGCTCAATATCCAATTATCTGGGATTCCCTCATGATCTTCTGGGCTCCTCCAAGGGACTTGGGTCACTTCTCCAGCTCTTCCCTCTACAGCACACACGGCTTGTATTCTAGGATCCAGCTGGCTTCACTCCATCACTACTGCTGTTGGTGGTATCCATTCTATGGAACGGGAATCTCCAAAATGCTGCCATCTTCTGCACTAGGCTGCACTTTCACCGATAGCCTCTCCTAGTCTCTCCTCATGATGCAAAGCTTCAACTTTTCTCCATGAACCCTTCAATCATGGGACTTCCACTGAGATGCCAAGCCTCAGCTGTTCTTCATGCCTTCAAAATGAGTTCCATATGGGTGATTCTCACAGTAACAAATTCAGCTGCCTACACAAGGTACTCTGCCAGCACAACTGACCCTTAGTCAACTTGACACTTAAACACATCACATGCCACAACATTCCCTTTCCTTGCTAATTTCTCAGCTCCAGCTGAACAGCTTTAATGGTCCCAGTAAAGCAAAGTTTTTTCTTCAGTGGTTCTGGTCTCTTGTTAAACAAGACTGACTCTTCAGCCTCAGCTAACTAGAACCACACTACACAAATTGCCCAGCAGAGTCTTTGCTTCCTTTGAATCATCAGAAGCCAGGCCTCCATTTTCTGCACTGCTGTCTACATTTTTATCTTCCAAGCCACTGCAGAACAGCCCACTGAGTTCTCAACAATCAATGGCTTTTCTAGACCGAAGTTCCAAAGTCCTTCCACAATCTTCCCCAAAATATGGTCAGAACTGTTCACAGCAATGCCACATAATCCTAATACCAATATGTCATAGTTTGGGTTACTACTGCTGTGATAAAATACCATGATCAAAGCAAACGGAGGGAAGGGCTAATTCGACTTAACCCTTCCATAGCACTGATCATCACTGAAGGAAGTCAAGACAGAAATTCAAGCAGAGCAGGATCCTGGAGGCAGGAGCTGTCTAGGTTCAGGGTCTAGAGGTTAAAATATAATTAGAACATTTTTCCCTTTTCTTTCCTCCCTCCAAACCATCTCATATGCTTCTCCCTTCTCTCTTTAAAATGCATGGTCCCTTTGTTCACTGATTGCTATTGCATGCACACACACACACACACACACACACACACACACACATATATTCATATATATATATATGAATATATATATTCTTATATATATTTTAAAATATATTCATATATATATTCATATATATATATATATATATATATATATATATATATATATATTCCTAAATATAAATGTTCCTAAATATAATCTGCTCAGTCCATATAATGTTACTTGTTTGAGCACTATCAAGGTTGATCATTTGACATAGGACAACCAATTGGTGTGCTCCTCCTAAAGAAGGCTACCTCTCCCACTACAGCTTTCCTCAGTTGCCAATAGTTCTTGTGTAGGGTCAAGGCCTTGTGATGTTTTCTTCATCCAGTTTGTCATATCCACTGCTGTTGTCATGGTTAGGAGTCATGATGGTGAGACTTTATGAATATGGATTCTGAGGCTTCTAGGAAACATGGTCTCACAGCAAACTCCCTCATCCTCTGGCTTTTACAATCTTTCTGCCTCTTCTCTTCAGTCTTCCCTGAGGCTTAGGTGCAAGAGTTGTATTGTAGATGTACCCACTGGTACTGAGCTCTGCAACTCTGTGTCTTGATTTTGTGTGTGTGTGTGGTTTTCTGTAATGGTCTCTGTCTAAGCCACAAAGGGAAAACGTTTCTTTATAAACTTTCAATTATTTCTTATTTCTACCAAAAACTGGTAGTTATAGATTTCCCCAAACCTCAAAAATGTTGAGCATTAGTTTTTCTGCATTGGTCCTAATGACCTTCTCTATTCAAGGGACTTCAAGCTGTCCTCCAATATTGACAGATTTAAGGCCTTTATGGTATTTTCATTTAAGAACACAGAAAGATGAATAGAAATAGACCAGTGTCTGGCTGTGGGTCTCTGCATCTGTTTCAGTCAGCTGTTGGGTAAAGCCTCTCAGAGCACAGTTATGGTAGACTCCTGTCTGCAAGCATAACAGATACATTAATAGTGTCAGGGCTTAGTGCTCACCCATGGGATAGATCTCAAATTGGTCTAATTATTGGTTGACCATTCCTTCAGTCTCTGCTTCATCTTTGCTCCTGCATTGCTTTAGACAGGACAAATTTTATGCTGGAGACTCTTATGGGCTAGTTGGGGGAAAGAATGAAAACCCTGAAGAGGACAGAAACTCCAAAAGCCAGGAAGTTCCCACTTGTGCAAACTGCCTTCAGATTAAATAACTTCTTGGAAGCCCAGCTTCTTTCTTCTTTCTGGCTACTAAATATTAATTTATCATTCCTTATGACAGCAGCTTTTATTCGTAGCTCTGTTTCCCGTATCCTGGCATCTAATGGGAAAATAAGTTCTTCTGAGTGCTAAACTAGCTTCCAAAAAAATCACATCCTCTACATAGAAAGTACACCCTCAAAAAAGAATAGGAAGGAAAAGCAGTGTTTCAGCATGTGATCAGAAATTTGTAATTGTTCTGTAGCACCAGAGATCAAAAGCAGGCCTTATACCTGCTAGTCACAACACCTAACACTGTGCTCTCCAGTGAGATATTAGATGCTATGTGATGTAACTAAAGAGGTCTTTAAGTTTTCATAATTTAAGCATCATTTCAGGCTTATTACTGTGAACATTCATTGTTCTGTGTACAATCTGTTCTGTGTTTAAACGGTAAATTTCTACTTGCTCTGTCTTGAAATTTTTATTGTACAATAATCTAGTTGAATATCGTATAAGTACACAATTCCATTGGAACGTGATGTGTACGTAAAGTTTTATAATTCATTTCCTACTAGCATCCCAAAGATGTAAACAAGTACTCATTTCATAGTACAACTTATTTTTCAAGACGTTCTGTGGCTCAGATCTGCAGCACTTTGGTTGTTTGTAGAAAACTTCATGTCAGCTCTTTGCCAGAATCCACAACTACATGTCAAAGGCCAAAGCAGGAAGTAATTGGATTCCAATCATGATGTCAGCACAGTTTGAAATATGAGCTTTAAGTTAGAAGTAGGTAACCTCTTAGAAATGCAGATTTTTAGACTTTGTGAAGATGCCTCCAGCAGAGAGCAATAACCTGTGGTCTACTGACAGAAAGGAATGAAAACAATCAAAAGATTTTTTTTTAAGAAAAAATTGTTAAATCACTTCAGAGCCTAGATCTTGAAAAATTATTTATAGATAGGTTTTGATTAACAATTTATATTTATTATATAAGATAGCTCCTTTATTGAGGATATTTAGCCTAGCTTTTGGTCTATTGAGCCAAAATTTACACAACTACACATCAGTATGTTTTAGTATGTTTTCCAGATATAATAGTTAAAGATGAGTTGTTCTACATGATAATTTCTTATTAATTTTAGTTTATAACCAAGTAAGGAATTTTTTACTTTTTTCTCCAATGTTGCACTTAAAAACAAGCTACCCTGTCTGTCAGAACATATTTTACTATCAAGTGTGATGTCATATAGTTTTCATCCTGTGTGTTAAGAAAGAATTCTTGCCTGGCAATAGTGGTGCCTGCCTTTAATCATAGCACTCAGGAGGCAGAGGCAGGCCAGTCTTGAACTCAAGGTCAGCCAAGTCTACAGAGTAAATTCCAGGAAAAGAATATAATAACCAGAACCTTTGTCATCACTTCTTACTGAAGTCCAGTCAGTTCTCCCGGTGGCTTCTGTATCCTTGTCCAGTTTTGGTAATTTGTAAATTAGATACAGTCTCTTATGCACATTCTTATCAGTAAAAATTGACAAGTTGTTAAAGTTAAGATACAGGTCACAGCTAATTTTGACATACTACTACAGAACCCCAAGACCCACATCCTCCTCCTGTCCTTGGCATAGCTGAGATAATATTAATGTGACTATTCCTGTACTTGTCCACATATCAAAGGAAAACTAAATTTTCCAAATGCAGTAATGAGCATATCAACATACAGTTCACCACCTGCCATTAAATATCAGATGTGGCTTATGTTATAGACAAGCAATTTCAAACAAAAAAATTTTTTCACTTAACTTCTGTTCCAAAATAATTGTAATCTTTAATTCACTGACTTTACTTTAGAGATCTACATTTTCCAAAATTTCCCTGAATTTATTCTGAATTATGTAACTCACCATCAACAAAGCAGAGATGCGTTTTTAAAGTTTTTTTTAATTATTATTAAATTAGTGCAGAGTAGTGGCTTCATTCTTTGGCATGTGAACTGAGCCTAAATGTGTGTGTGGGGGGGGAACAAAGCCTATGAGGTTATTGAGAATAAAGACTCACACACAACATCAGGCATTTAAAATCACTTTCTCAAAAAAAATTTTAGTGAACTATACACAACAAAGATCTCTGAGACAAAGTTTGGAGCTAAGATGAAAGGATGGACCATCCAGAGACTACCCCACCAGGGGATCCATACCATAATCAGTCACGAAACACAGACACTATTGCATATGACAGCAAGAGTTTGCTGAAGGGACCCTGATATAACTGTCTCGTATGAGGCTATGCCAGTACCTGGCAAATACAGAAGTGGATACTCACAGTCATTTATATGATGGAACACAGGTCCCCCAAAGGAGAAGCTAGAGAAAGTACTCCAGGAGCTGAAGGAGCCTGCAACCCTATAAGAAGAACAATATGAACTAACCAGAACCCCCAGAGCTCTTGTCTCTAGCTGCATATGTAGCAGAAGATGGCCTAGTCAGCCATCATAGGGAAAAGAGGCCCCTTGGTCTTGCAAACTTTATATGCCCCAATACAGGGGAACCCCTGGGCCAAGAAGTGGGAGTGGGTGGGTAGGGGAGAAGGGCAGGGGGAGGATATAGGGAACTTTCGGGGTAGCATTTGAAATGTAAAATAAGAAAATATCTAATAAAATAAAAAATAAATTACTTAATTATTTTAAAAAAAAAGAAACTCATAAAAAGTTTCTTGAATGTTTTATGGATGGTTTCATTGGCTTGCCTTTGACCCCTGACAGCCTTACCTTAGCATGATTTATTGAAGGTGTGAAGAGCCATTTGTAGGAATTCCCAATTTGTTATAGATTTGTTTCTTTTCACTTTGCAACGCACTCTTAAGTGCTTATTCATGCTACCACTCCATAAATGAATTATCAGTTGCAGAATACACTATGTGACTATTTGGGTCCTTTGTAAATGTTGTTTATTGTTAATTTTGATAAATTTTTCCCAATTCATTATAGACTTACCATAGTGATCCTTACAGAATGATAACTGTCTGAAGGAATGAGTTGCTTTTCTATGCAAAACTGCCACTTTTCTCCTTTTCTTTGCTCATGATTTTTATATTAAACTCCCCTATTGACAGAACCCAAAGGGAGATATTCTCTCTCTCTCTCTCTCTCTCTCTCTCTCTCTCTCTCTCTCTCTCTCTCTCTCTCTCTCTCTCTCTCCTCCTCCTCCTCCACTCCCCCCCCCATCTCTCCAAGTCCACAGTTAAATGTACCACTTCTAAACATTGGATCTTTTGTGCTTTAATGTTGACGTGTTTCCATGTCACGTGATCAGAGGGAGGCAGATTAATCCAAAGTCCTAGCTGGAAATCCCCTCCCTGTTTTTTCCCCTCTCCTCCGCAGTTGATGGCTAACTTAATTCTCCCTGGTTTCGTCATGCTCTGATGCACACATCTGCAGCCGTAGTAAGCTTTAAGAGTAGGAAAAAGATGCAATGGTGTCCATCAACATCTTCAGGTTGCATTTTTTAAACTTTGGCTTGACCCGATGTGCCATTCAAAAAGCATCAAGAGATTTAAAAAAAAAAAAAACAGAAAGGTTCAATATGTCCTGAGGCTATCGGTTTTGAGTTAAACTGGGTGAAGTAGAAATATTTTACTCATCAGCTTTGCAGTCACAGAGTTTGCTTCAGCTAGAACAAAACTGCTGAGGCATTTAGAGAAAATTAACCCCCCATCCTGGCGGCCAGATGTGACTGGTCTCTGACGAATGCACATGAGCAGGCTGAAAAATCAAGAGACTGTGAAATTCCTGTCAGGTCCGTACAGTGCGGAACGGGCCATTGGCTGCTTTCTATATTTCCCTCCATCATTCTTCTTGAACGGTGCCATTAATTTCCTCTCGTCCCCTGACTTGCGTGTTTTTTCCTCTCCCTGTCGCCTTTAGCTCTGTCAGCTGCAAGGAAAGCTGGACCAGAAATGGCAGGAATACTTTCGACTGGTGATCCTTTTTAACCAGACCAAGCTGGCCAAGTTCCAGGGAGACTCCCAGAAGAGCATTCAGAAAATATTAGCTGTGCAGGTAGGTGACTAAAAGGAAAGAGGCAAGATTATTCTGATCTAGATTGGAAAGCAAATGATGGGCTGTGTGATGAAGCATTGAAACCATATCCCTCCCATCAGAGTTTTATAAATTTTTAACCTCTTTGATAGACTGGGATTGCATGAAGGATGAATTCAGTAAGTGAGAACACATACCATACACCATGCATACTTTGGGGGAACAGGGAGATTGGACTGACTTATCTCAAACCTCAGGGAGGATTTTGATACATACATTCTATAAAAATATGTTTATTTTCCAGCCTCTAAGCTTTGTGAATGCCATTCCGTGCTCTCTCTCTCTCTCTCTCTCTCTCTCTCTCTCTCTCTCTGTGTGTGTGTGTGTGTGTGTGTGTGTGTGTGTGTGTGTGTGTGTGTGTGTGTGTGTGTGTGTGTGTGTGTGTGTGTGTGTGTGTGTGTGTGTGTGTGTGCTTGTGTGTGGG
>LR753830.1:0-31483 GCA_902729485.2 Mus minutoides | reverse complement strand
CAAGGAGCTGAAGGGGTCTTCAACCCTCTAGGTGGAAGAATAACCATGAACTAACTAGTACCCCCTGGGCTCGTGTCTCTAGCTGCATATATAGAAGAGGATGGCCTAGTTGGCCATCAGTGGGAAGAGAGGCCCCTTGGTTATGCAGACTTTATATGCCCCAATACAGGGGAACGCCGGGGCCAAGGGGTGAGAGCGGATGGGTAAGAGAGCAGAGCCAGGAGGGGGGAGGCTATAGGGAACTTTCTGGATAACACTTGAAATGTAAATGAAGAAAATATCTAATAAAAGTTGAAAAAAAAAAAGAAATACCACTGTCTTGGGCAAGACTGGTGGTCAGTGGTCCCCAGGTATCCTCCTTTCTCTACCTCCCCAAGGACAAGAGTTTAGACATATGACCTTGTGCTGCACCAGAATGGTTTGTTTTTTTGTTTGTTTTTCCTTTTCACTTGAATGCTGGGAATCCAAACTCAGGCTCCCATGGCTACACATCGTGTGCTTTGCCATCTCCATTCTGGTTTCAGAAATGTTGTCAATGATTTCCTGAAGACACTTTACTGTCGAGTCCTTTTTTGAAAATGTGGCTCTTGTTTATCCTGTTTCCTCCCCATCATCTTTTATCTTGTGTTTGTTTCCTCCTGCTGCATATATATATGGCAGCGACTCTATTGGAAAAATAAGATAGTTGGTGCTTCCAGATGCAGGTGAATATTTTTAACACCTGTGCTTCCAGACACAGGTGACATTTGCTACCTGTGTTAGAATCTGTAAAAGCATTTGATGACTTGATGATCTTTAAGAGTCTGCCATGACTAAGAAACCACTGTTGGCCAAGTGAAGACTCTTGGTGAAATCTTACCCAAAGGTTCTCCAAGCTAACGTTTTACCATTTAAAGTGTTGTAAATTATGTTAAACACAATGCTTGAAAGAAAAACGTGGTATTTTGTTTTACAATAAATAAATAAATAAATAAATAAAGCAAAATTATTTGTCCCATTAAACACAAAGTACCAGTGTGGTCATCAGGAAGTGGTGTGATGAGGGATGAATACTGAATGCCAACTACATGTGTTTTCCCAACCTTTTAATCAAATAATAATAATAATAATAATAATAATAATAATAATAATAATAATAATTATTTCCATAGAACTTCCACAACTACTAGGCAATTTCAAATTCCATTTTTATTAGTATGTCTGCTTTTAACATTTCTGTGAGAGTATGTTGTGTGTGAACACTTTCCACATTGGTTCTGTTGAGAATGGGTTATGAAAACAATGAAAATAAAATGGAAGGGATTGAAGCTTTAAAAATGATGCCTGGTACACCAAAGCTTGATGGCCATTAGTGCCCAGAGGACTAGTGTACTGGTTTATAATTTTGAAACACCCCAGGATTTTTGTTAAAAACAAAACCATCGGTTACCATACAACAGATTAAAATATAGGTAGAAAATAAATAAATAAATATTTCAATAAATAAACACAAACGTGGATGGCTCCTCATTGTGCTTCTTTTCAGTTTACAATAGTCTCTAGGTAACCCCATGACTTAGGCTTAGAAAAATCCTGAATTTCTCCCTTAATATTTATGTTCTTATAAATAGTACAAATTGTAAAATTTCACTGTGAATTGGGTTGTGTCTACAAATACTGAAAGTGGTTGAAGAGGACATATTTGAACATGTGCAAGGTGAGTGCTTAACCCATAACCTTCAATCTTTGTTCTTGTTTTGTATTGGAAATGCACCCTCGTGTTCTGAGAAGACATTGATTTCCAGATGACTATGTTAGTGGCCCTAAGGAACCTGGAAGTGAAGGGGTGAGACACAGCAGGGAGCTTGAATTAGAATTAGAATATTTCAGGAGGGGAAGGTAGTGGTTTCATTTTTTTTTTCACTGCACAATATATGTCTTCAGTTTAGAACATTTAATCATTAACCTTCATTGAAAATGAAATTGCCCAAGAATTTCATAAATTCATTGTTAATAGCTGAGTAGTACTCCATTGTGTAAATGTACCACATTTTCTGTATCCATTCCTGTTGAGGGACATCTGGGTTCTTCCCAACTTCTGGCTATTATAAATAGGGCTGCTATGAATAGAATGGAGCATGTGTCCTTATTACCAGTTGGAACATCTTCTGGGTATATGCCCAGGAATGGATACAGAAAATGTGGTACATTTACACAACATAATACTACTCAGCTATTAAAAACAATGAATTTATGAAATTCTTGGGCAAATGAATATATCTGGAAGATATCATCCTGAGTGAGATAACCCAATCACAAAAGAAGTCACCTGATATGCACTCACTGATAAGTGGATATTAGCCCAGAAACTTAGAATACCCAAGATACAATTTCCAAAACACAAGAAAATCAAGAAGGAAAACAAATCCATGGATTGGTCCCTAGAATAGGAAATAAAATATCCATGGAAGGAGTTGCATAGACAAAGTTTGGAGCTAAGACGAAAGGATGGACCATCCAGAGACTGCCCCACCTGGGGAGTCCATCCCATAATCAGCCACCAAGCGCAGACACTTGCATATGCCAGCAAGATTTTGCTGAAAAGACCCTGATATAGCTGTCTCCTGTCAGGCTTTGCCAGTGCCTGGCAAATACAGAAGTGGATGCTCACAGTCATCTATAGGATGGAACACAGCCCCCAATGGAGGAGCTAGAGAAAGTACTCAAGGAGCTGAAGGGGTCTACAACCCTATTGGTGGAACAACAATATGAACTAATCAGTAACCCCAGAGTTCATGTCTTTAGCTGCATATGTAGCAGAAGATGGCCTAGTAGGCCATCATTGGGAAGAGAGGCCCCTTGCTCTGGCAAACTTTATATGCCCCAGTACAGGGGAACGCCAGGGCCAAGAAGTGGGAGTGAGTGGGTAGGGGAGCAGGGCCAGGGGAGAGTATAGGGGACTTTTGGGATAGCATTTGAAATGTAAATGAAGAAAATATCTAATAAAAAAAAAGAAAAGAAAATGAAATCACGACCACCAAAATCATGCCACAAAACAAGGAAAGCAAATAATCCTCCAGTGAGGACAAACTGTAGAGCGTGGTACCCATGCCTCTCCAGGACCTACTTCTGGCCAGCCTTCCAACACTCTTCATAGCTGCCCCTCTGGTCTGTTTCTGCTCTTGACAGAGCTTGCTGGTTTTAATTCTTATTCCCTCTCCAGCTTACAACCTTCCTTCTGCAATACCCTTCTTCACTCGCCTGTTAAAAAAACATCTGACTCAGTGTCACTGAAAATTCTTCCACGTTCAACCCCCACCTGCTGCTGCCAGGCCACAAGCCTTCACTACCACGGTCATCAGCTCTAGACTCATAACACTATAGGACTCGCATCTTCATTGCTGACTCTTTGTGCTTGACACTGCACCCTCCTTTCTAGAAGTTTCTAATATCCCCCAGGGCTTTACTGTATCAGCGACAAGAACACCATTCTCCCTCAGCTATTTTAGGGGTATAATATTAAGCTAATACTGCCGAATGTCTACCTTGTTTTCATTTACTATGCCCATCTAGCAAACCATAGTGGGGTCACCTAATACATTTGCAGAGAAGTCTCTGGCTGTCGGGGATTCAGTCCGATCCAACAGGGATAAACACTGCCTAACAGCCATACACTCGTTTTCCATGCTCAGATGGCTTGATCTCAGGATTCATTTTGGTGTTGATTTGGAGAAATCTAAATGTTTTATATCTATAAATGGTTGTTAAAATAATTCCATAAGATATTAGAGAACTGCTGGATAAAAAAAAATCATTTGCTCAGCCTTTTGAAGATTTAGTTTATGTAAGTGATAGTACCGCAAAGGCAATTCAAAGCACATGTTCAGCAGAAAAGGGAACCTTGAGTGAATCCTCGGAGCACTTTTTTCAGAGCTGCAAAACGACAGTGGTTGCAGCTCTACACTTGGCAGAGAACGGAGAGAATCAAAGACGTTTTTTATTTATAGGCTCAAGCAGAAGCCAGAAAGATCAATGATAACCAGAATGAAGATTTAGTATATTTGACTTTGTAGCCTTGTGTATAAAAACAAAAATGTTTAAATTTTGATTAACTATATTGATTGGTCATGATATTGATAGGATCTGAAGTGAACCTCTACAAAACAAAACCAAGACCCAGGTCTAACAGCTATATAAGGCACCATGTCATTGATAATATAGGTACATGTTTCATAGTCTTGGCCTTGTGTATGAAACAATACTAGGTTCCTTTATTTCTTTTTTTCTCCCATGATTCTTGCTCTTTCTTGTTTTTAATGTGCATGATCCTGTAGTGTATAACACTTCTCTCCCATCTTATGGAGCAAATATCCTGACCACTCAATGGACAGAAGCGGCCACCACAGGAAAATGTGACTTTGGGCTGCACTGCGTACACAGTACATTTTTCTTAGGTTTGATATATGAGCAGTATTTTATTCAATATAGAAAGCTTGTTTTAGGAGCCATTCCAACACTGTTAAGAGCAATGGTAATAAGGGGGACCAGGGAAAGGGAGAGGAGAAGACATATGAATTGGAATGCACAGAAGAAACTGGCTTGATAGGCAAACATCTAAAGACTATAATAGGAGATTACCATATTCTTTGTTGATCTCTAAAAGCCAGTAATAGGACCAAAGTATAGGAACAATGAGCAGACAACTTTGGACACAATAATAATACATTTTCTATCAAGCATGCTTGCTTTTACTCCAGGTAGATACAGTTGGAAGTAAAAGGGGAAAGGATGTTGCAGATTTTTAGTGGGAACGAACATTCTGAGCAGGGTATCTGCTGCTCCTACAATGCCACTATAGCCTCGAAACACACATCTCTTGGTCTACCTGTTGCCTTTCACCTACCAGTATGCCCAGCTTCTAAAATGGAAAATCATGTCCTCCCTGACCATCTTTTCCCACCTAAATTAACTACGATTCTTGAAACATAAGCTGGAGAATTTTGAGTTTGTGAATTGATGAAGATTGAATATGATAATCTTTAAGTTTTCCTTCCAGCTGCAGCTGCCTATACTCTTTTTTTTGTAGATGGAAACATTCCCTGTTTCTATTTTCCAGGAATTCTGATGGCACAGAAATAATGTGTCAAATAGTTTATAGACATACCCCATACATATACACATATACCCCAGCACACACATGCATGAACACACACACAGAGAAAGAGAAGGGGACAAGGAAGGGAAAGAGGGAGAAAGGACAAGAATCCAAAATCACTTCTCCACATTAAAAACCAAAATCTCTCTGTGCATAAAATAAAAGAAATTGTGAAAACAAATGCATTGCAGGTTTGAAATATATATTACACTTGAGTAAAAAATGGGTACATATTATAGGATGATTTTAAGTACTAATATTAAAAATATTTTAATACAGGTACAATAATTGAAGAATATTTGCGATGAGTCTAGAAATAGTATCACCACTAAACTATCTGAGGAAAAGCAATATGATAAAATTTGAGTAATTCAAAAGGTAAGAAGAAAAGACAAGTATAGAAATAGAAAATGTGATCAAACATTTAATGATTTGATAACTATGAACAGCTCCAGGATGCATTTGGAATCTACAGATTTGCCGATTACTCTTAAAGGCAAAATCCACGTCATTTAGAAGTTATACATTTAAAGAAAGTGAAAACCAAATAAAAAAAAAAAACCACATAAATCTCAAAAGCTCCAGTCTTGATGAAATGCAACAGTCAATGGCTGCAGAGAGAAAGAGAGACAGAAAGAGACATAGACAGGGACAGAAACAGAGACAAACAGGGGGATGGGGAGAAAGACAGAGAGACAGAGAAGAGAGAGAGAGAGAGAGAGAGAGAGAGAGAGAGAGAGAGAGAGAAATGGAATCAGTCTTCTCCAGGAATGAGCACACTGGGTAGATAATCAGCCCTAAGCAAAAAATACAAACTAGCAATATTAATGGACTCTGTAGTTTTCATAAGTAGGTTTGTGCATGGGCAAATGTGTGTGTATGCATGTGTGTGCATGTGTGTGTGTAGGTCAGGAACTTGAGAAGAAATTATGTAAATATGGTATTCATGTATGAAATTCTCAAAAGAAGTGTAATAATTTTAAAGTTTCAGTCGAAGAAGAAATGAAAGACTGAGACAGAAATACTCAAATCCATATGTTTCTTACAGATTAAAGACATCTGTTAGGACGTATGAATAACAAGCCTGATACAGATGAAAATACCTTCAATACATGTGAAATAACACATGGTTGAAACCCAAATAAAAATATATTAATCCACAATCAAAATAAGAGCTATTTATAACTCCTAAGATTTTTTTATTTAATATATTTTGAGAATTTCATACATGAGCACTCTATTTATATTCCCCTCCTCTCCCTCTCCCCTCAAACTCCTCTCTCATATTCATGCCATCTTCTTCTTTAGTAATTATTATTACAAAAAAAAAAAGCATTGTGATTTTGGTAGTAATCCTAGTCTTTAAAAGCTGAGCCCTCTCTCTAGCCCAAAGGGATCAAGGATACCATGAGAACATGGCCCATAGAATCAAGTAAGGAAGGCTCATCGTGCCTCACAGAGACTGAAGCGACAATAATAGAACCTGTGTAGCTCAGAGCTAGGTCCTCTGCAGGTATATTACGATTGCATAGCTTGGTGTTCTTGTGGGACCCCTAACAGTGGGAGCGTTGATGTCTCTGACTTCTTGCCTATTCTTAGAGACCTTTTCCTTCTACTGGGTTGCCTAGTACAGCATTGACTAAAGTTTATGTCTAATTGTATTGAAATTTGTTATGCTGTTTTTGGTTGAGATCCCTGGGAGTCCCACTCTTTTCTGAAGTAGATCTGTGAGAGAGGTGGGATAGGGAAGTGGGGAGGTCAGGGGAACTGCAGTTGGGAATGTAATGTATGAGAGAAGAATAAGATATAGATTATAGATAGATAGATAGATAGATAGATAGATAGATAGATAGATAGATAGATAGATAGATAGATAGAACTATCTTAAATGCACACACACATCCTGGAAAGTTTTCAGTGATGAAGTTACTATTACTATCAATAAAGAACACTACCATTCTTCAAAAAACAAAAATAATATCATGTATCAAAATGCAAGGATTCAACTTTAGAAAATATATCCATCTGATTTAATCAAAAGGAGGGATTGTTTTTATTCAATATTTACTAAGCAGTGCCTGTTAAGAGCAAAAATGTTCTCTAGTAATATGAAACAAAATAACATATAAGAAAACTCCCTTGGTCTCATATGTTTTATAAAATAACAATTGAGGCAGAGACCCTGGGTAAGAAAAGGTCAAAGCTATCATTATTGTTTCTGTGCTGTTTCTCCTACTAAGAGGACGAGTAAGCATTAGAGTATTTGAAGATTTATGTAATCTTTATTTCATGTGTGTGAGTGTTTTGCCTTGGTGTATATAAGTAAACATCTGGTGCCTGTGGAGGTCAGGAAATGGTATCAGATTCATCAAAACTGTTGTTTTGGAGAGTTGTGAGCTATCCTATGGGTGCTGGGAACTGAACCCCTGGGTATTCCGGAAGAGCAGCGAGTGCTCTTAACTGTTGAGCCATCTGTTCACCAGGAAGCATTAAAACTAATAAGACATGTGGGCCCTGAAGAGGATAGGAACGCCACAGGAAGACCAACAGAGTCAACTAACCTGGACCCTTGAGGCTCTCAGAATCTGAACCACCAAGCAAAGAACATACATGGGCTGCACCTAGGCCTCCAAGCACATATGTAGCAGATGTGCAGCTTTGTCTTCATGTGGGTCCTGAAAAACTGGAAAAGGGTGCTATCCCAAAAGCTGTTGCCTGTGCATGGGATATGTTCTTCTACCTGGGCTGCTGTGTCTGACCTCAGTGGGAGAGGAAGCACTTAGCCTCTCAGAGATGTGAGGTGCCAGGGAATTCCACCCACTCACAGGAGAAGGGAAGGGCAGAATGGAGAAAGGATTGTGGAAGCAGATGACCAGGAGAGGGCAGTGAGTAGAATGTAAAGTGAATACATGAAAAAATTTAAATTAATATGACAATTATTCAACATTTCAACCTGAAATACAGAGCTCCTAAGAATAAGCAAAGAAAATGACAACTTTCTTGACAGGAGTAGAGTAACTGTCTGGGAAAACCTCTGGGCACATCTGTGAAGGGATTTCTAGATTAGGTTAATCAAGGTGAGAGTACCCTCCATAATGGTGGGCTGAGCCACTGCATGTGCTGGATGCCCGAGCTGGTAAAACCTGAGCTGAGCACCCGAGCTCATTGCTCTGCTTCCTGGCTGCACACACACGTGACCAGCTGCCTCACAGTCTGGCCATGACGCCTGTATCCCCTTGAAATGTAAAATTTCCCCATTAAAATTTATGTTAAATTTTTTTTTCAAATATAAGCATTATTGTCAATCTTCTTTTTTGTGTAGAACTGAAAATTCTGACAATTGCTCTGAATAACACAGTTTGAGGTTTTGCGTAGGTGAGCAATGAGGCTGTGGATTGTTTGCTAGGTTATTGTCATCAGGACCCAGGCTAGTGAGATGGTTCAGACAGTGAAGTGCATGCTGTGCTAGCATGCAGACCAAAGGTTAGCCCCCTGAAAAATAAGAGAGGACTTGTGGCATCAGGCCACACTTGTAGTTCCAGAGTTAGAAAAACAAAGGCAAACATTAGTGACTTCCTGGCCAGTGAGAGATTTTGTGTTTCAAAGGTGGGGGGAGTGGGTAGGCAAAGAATGCAAAGGACTGAAGAACAATGCCCAAGGTAGTCTTCTGAAGGCCTTTGCACATGTGCACACACCTGCATAACATAAACACACCAGGTATGTCTCCCAAGGTTCATGTACTTCATGAAATGAGGTATCTGATTAGCCCTGTACACAGTAAACAGCCTGCTAATGTAACTCAAATCTTTCTCATGTGTGTGTTTGTGTGTGTGTTCTATTAATACTATTAAAATGTAATTCTGAATATGTAACTAATTCTTATCAAAAAAAAAAATTCCAAAGAGATGAGAACCCAGTTGTACTCTACAATACTTTCACATCCACAAGCTTACAAACCAACGGCTGGTGCTATAACTTAGTCGTAGATGGCTTGTCTAGCATATGTGAGGGTCTGGGTTCCACCCTCAGTGTTGTGAATTAATTAACTAATTAATTAATTAATAAAATCTAGCAACTCCAAATTTTACAAGGCACTTTAGACTACTGGGAATTCAGGAAACTCCATCTAAGTGCACAGCACTGCTGGTCATATAATGTAATGAAAGAAACGCTTGGCTGCCTTCAATTCCTTTGGCTCCTGCTGCTGCTTTTAGAGAACGCATAAGCATAGAAACAGGAAGAATTAAACAAATGTTCTTACTTTAAACAGTAAAATTATTGAGTCACACTTTGGCCAAATATCTTCCTTTAGCTGTAAAATCAGCATTCTGTTCTCATCACAAACTGATTATTGCTAACAAACAAATGTCTGTTGCTGAAAAATCATTTCAGATTCAGAAAATGGTGTCTGAAAGGGATGTTAGCTCATTTCTTCATACTCCTACCTTTAGGACTTACTATCTCATTATCCTTTCCTGGTAAAATTATGCCTCTGGAATTTTATTTTGATTGATATTAGGGGAGTGAATTGCCATAACATACCAAAGCGCCGGATTTACTCCCTACTAACTCAATGCAAGTATGATATGCACAATACATATTGTGGTCCTTGATTTTCAGCCATTTGCAACTAAGCTGAGAAATTCATTGAAAGTTCATTCTAATGCATTTCTTGGGGTCTGCTCTGTGAAAGGCACTTTGGTACTCTGAGGTCCATGAGAACAAGGGACAATATCTATCCTCAAAGAGCTTGTGACCTCACAAAAACAGCAGGCGCATCCTGCTGTAGAAGAAAAGCTGGAGGCAAGAAGAGTTCAAGTTGAGAAAAGAAAAGGTTTCCTGAAAGGAATAATTCCTAAACTGTATCTTGAATATTGAAAGTAGCAACTCCATGAAAATATTACAGAATAATTAATTACACGGTTAAGAGTAATCAGGGGAGAGTGGTAACTGTTATGGTTAGCTAGAAAGCAGGAAGAGAAGTACTTAGGTCTGAATGCAGAAAGATATTTTTGTCAAAAGTGAGATTTGGGTAAGGCTTCCTTCCAGGGGTAGCTGAATATAAAACAGAGAAAAGCATGGGATGAGGGGAAGTGAAAACTTCGAACACAAGAGTCCCGGAAGGCTAGGGCTACACTGTTGAAACTTTCTAAAAGATTTGCTTGTTTATTTTATGTATGTGAGTACACTGTCAATCCTTCAGTCAAATGAGAAGAGGTCATTAGATCCCATTTCAGGTGGTTGTAAGCCACCATGTGGTTGCTGGGAATTAAACTCAGGACCTCTGGAATAACAGTCGGTGCTCTTAACCACTGAGCCATCTCTCTAGCTCCTGCTATATTGTATTTAAGAAAGTATTATGTATTGTGAGCCTATGCTAGTTCCTGGCAAATACAGAAGTGGATGTTCACAGTCACCTATTGGATGGAACACAAGGCCCCCAATGGAGGAGCTAGAGAAAGTACCCAAGGAGTTGAAGGAGTCTGTAACCCTATAGGAGGAACAACAATATGAACTAACCAGTACCCCCAGAGCTCATGTCTCTAGCTGTATATGTAGCAGAGGCTGGCCTAGTCGGCCATCATTGGGAGGAGAGGCCCTTTGTCTTGCAAAGGTTATATGCCCCAGTAGAGAGGAATGACAGGGCCAGGAAGCAGGAGTGGGTGGATTGGGGAGCAGGGCGGGAGGAGGGTAAAAGGGACTTTTGGGATAGCATTTGAAATGTAAATGAAGAAAATATCTAATAAAAAATTGTTTAAAAAAAGTGTTTTGTAGTCCCTCTAATGTGTCACTGTTCTTAGTACATCATACATTTTAATTAATATAATTCTCAAAGAATTCCATAGCATTCTGTTATTGCAACCCTATTTTTTTGGAAAAGGAAACCAAATCACATACAGGTGAAGCATGTTATCCAGACTCAATATCTAGTAGGAAAGGCAGACATTAAATTCAGGTATTTTGGGCCATTGAAGACACGTTTATAACTACACTGTCCTGGCAATTTTCTTTGTGTTACTGAGATTTCATTGTGTCAAATGAATACAGTGAGAAATAAGAGATTAAGTCATCAATGAGAGCACAATGACAGCTATTTAACTTTGGCATTCTGGGAGAATACTGTATTTATTCCATATTCAGTAATCATTCATGAACTTTCATTTCTCAGATCAAGTAGTAAAATAATATTTGCTTCTTAGATAACATTCTTTGTAGTAGTAATAACAGCTCAAGTCATCGTATACTAAGGTGAGCATACTTAAATCAGTAAAATGTATAAAACTTGATGTGGTCATTGAGTTAAAATATTAATTCCTGATCACATTAATTCAGAAAACCCTCCCCTCCAAAAGATATATATATATAAAACTCACTTTCATTTATATTACAATCAACTTCTGGAAGCCAAAGATAAAAGGAACCATCATAGAAGCAATTCCACACTTACAAAATGAAAAACTAATTTTAACACTACATCAGAAGCAAATGAGGGCCAGAAGACATGAGTGTCTCTAACAAGCAGATGAACAAGAAGAAGGCAAGAGTAGTCCCCCCAAAACTCTAACAGAAAGCATCCTTCAAAAGTGACACAAGAAATGAAAGATGGTTACATTGTTTGTCAACATTCCATATTCAACAACTCTAATAGACCCTCAAATGACCTGCATGTGACAATTTTCTTTATATAATTTCCCCAATTCTTGGAAATGCTTAAGTGGTTGATTCTTAACAGCAGTTATGCAATCTTAAGGGTACAGAGATATATATCTTTCTCCAAATCATATATAAATTTTCTGCTATAGTTGTCTAAAAGTTGGGCAAACCCCAATAAGTAATTTTGAAAACAACCAAAAAGATGGGAAGAAAACAAACCTCAAGAAAGGAGAGGGATCACATGTAACAAACAAAAGAGCATACAAACACTTTTAGATTTTTAATTTATTTAAAAGACAAATTTAAATACTAAAGTTAATACTCTGGTTTAGGAGTCATAGCCTCTACCTACAAATGCGGCATAAATGGCAGCTGTACCAGAAAAGATGAAGGGGAAATAGAACTATTCTGATCTACATCTTAAAGGTCATATGAAATAATACAGAGTAACTCTAACAAAAACTCAGTGAGGTGTACTGAGTCACAGTACTCAAACTCAAGAGATGCAGTAAAGGTACCAACAAAACAACTAGCACAGAATATTGAAAAGTATGTGATTAGCCTACAAGAAAGAAGAGGAAAGAGGAAAGACAGATATAAATAAACAAAAAAAATAAAGAAGTCTAATTTGAAGAAAATAGGAAAGTGGTGACCCTAAACCTTATGCAAAATATAGATGAAATTAAAAACTTCACTTGAGAATATATTTCATTATAGTGGATAAAATGCCATTCTGTTTTATGATGTCTATGACATACATTAAAATTCTTGGTAGTAAAAGGTTGGAAAATCATTCTATCAACACCAAGCATAACACAAGTGTATAAAAGTAAACCCTCACAACTAGAAGTCATACCAGGATTAAAGCCAGCTGTTCATATACTGAGAAATCCTAAAGCAGGAGTAAAAGGACCTCATTTACTGTGGATTCCCCAACGCTTACATCTCTGTAATAGAATGTGAAGATTCTTTTTAAAAGGATCAAACCATGGAAGATCTGAAAGACTCCATCAACTAACTTGACCTAACAGATTTGGACAATAGTCCACCCATTCTGGGGCACATGTGGAACACTTCCCAGCACAGACCATGTACCAGGTCATAAAACAACTCTTAAAATGCTTTAAGTGATGAGGATAGTAATAGATATGTTTTTGTCTGGCACAATAAAAACATTAAAAATACATACTTAGGGGACTGGTGAAATGGCTCAGCGGGTAAGAACACTGACTGCTCTTCCGAAGGTCCTGTGTTCAAATTTCAGCAACCACATGGTGGCTGACAACCACCCATAATGAGATCTGATGCCCTTTTCTGGGGTGTCTGAAGACAGTTACAGTGTACTTATGAATAATAATAAATAAATTTTTAAAAATTTATTTAAAAATACATATTTAGGAAATATTTGGAGGTAAACTCCCCAAATGTATGTCACTTCTACAAATTAACTACAAGAGAAATCATATAATATACCATAATATTTTTTAGCAGAATTAAGACTGTCCATGTAAGATTAGCCTCATATAGTGAAACTGGGAATTCATACTGGGTAGTCATTGGTTTTCCCAGAGTAGGAAGGCCTCTGTAAGCAGAGCATAGAGTTTGAGTAGGGAAGAGTACAAAATGAGGTTAGGGGAATGATCAAGGCCATGTCACCAGTGGCTCTCCCTCAAGGAATATCTCTATTGCTTAATTAATACCTAATTTAGCAGCCAGCATAGAGAGCCCAAGAGAGGTCCTAGGAACATCCTGGGTACATAAGTAAATTAAGTTCTTGATTGCCAATGTAACCCAGCCTTCTTTATCCTTTATATGCTGACTCTGATGTTAAATTTTCCCATTCAATTTACTCAGGCTCCTCTTCAGCCCCTCAAACAACACATTCTTATTTCTCATTCTCTTCCAATTCCTTCATGGTGCATGTCTTAGGGTTTAGTTAAACACTTTTGGCATTGGACTTCTATCTACCATCTCTGTAAATATCAGAATTATTTTATCTGACAATATCTGGATTGATAATATCAGTAATGATGATATATATATTCATCTACCAATGAAAAATAGATGAAACAATGATGTAATTCCAGTGTTGATGTCTAGAATGAAAATACATCGACTTTACAGACATACCAATATAATGTATCAGATGATTAATAAATAAAGCACCAACCAATGTCAAACTCTATGAATTAAATTCTGTTCCCCTCATCCTGTAAAATATCTCACTAAGCACAAACATATTCTTACCTTAAAATAAAATAATACATTTTTATTGCTTTTATTAGAAACCTATAAATTGTATATCTTGGATTTGTATTTAACAGAAAGAAAGTTAGCAGCCTTTTAAGTTGTTTAATTCCATGTTATGTCAGCAGCCCATTATTCAAGTGGAGGAGCCACATCATTGGTGTGGGGGAGATGAGTTCCTCAAAGGCAGAACTTTGAGTTTGAAAATTAGTGACTAATGGAGCATATCCAGTAGGTATTTTTCATACAACTTAGCATCATGGTGACATAATGATGCTGCTTTGATGTGAGATTAATCTGGACACACAATTTTTCATTCAGAAGAATCAAGACTCTAGAACAATGAGCAGTGCCATGATAACAAGAGTAAAGGATTAAGATGGAGATTCTAGAGAAAGAAAATTTTGAATAGAGACATGTGAAACAGCCTTGGTGTATACAAAACCATGTTTATCATAGGGTATTTTATAAAGGAAAAATTAGGACAATGAAGACAATGAGTCAGTAAACCTTAATAAGGAAACAGAATGTTGCAGAGTTAAGATAAAGAACTCTCCCTCTTGTCTCAAAGTGTGATATTCTGCATAGCTTCTCAATCTTGAGAAATGGAGAGTTTTGTTCAGAACAGAACAGGAAGAATTTTGCTGTTGGGTTTTTTTAAATCTTTTTAAACAATTATTCATGGAGAAAAGCATCTTTAATGGCAATTGCATAGAGACTGACTTCCTGTGTTAATTCTTAGCATCTCCATAAAATTAAATAAAGTCCAGGCAAACAAAAACAATAAATCTACCTTACATCTGCATAGCAGGTTTCAGATGCATGAAGACCTGGTTCGCTAATGGTAACAGGTCCTTCTGACAAAGGGACCCTGCTACCCCATGATGGGGTAAAAATTGAGGTAGAGAGGTTGGACATGCTGGTGCAAAGAGTCATGATGAGCAGTTGACAGATGCATTCTTGAGCTGGGCACACTGTTACCTCTGTGCCTAATCCCTCTTAATTAAAAGCTGGCCTTTGATCTCTTCAAACTGGGCTCCCGTTTGAGTCATTCTACTTTACATTAACCTTTAAAGAAAAACAAGAAATGTCAAGGGTTTCCACAATTAAGATTTCAGGCTGAAACGGTTATGTCACAAGGCAATATTGAAGAACATTGTATAGACTTTGTTGCTTCATGAAATGTGGTCCTGCTTCTGTACCACCGCCTGCCTGAGATGTCCACCATTTTACAGCACATATATCATTCCTCATCGTGTATTTGAAGACAACTTTCTCAAGCCAACCTAGTTCATGGAAAGCCCTCTCTGTGTTCCTTGTCAGCCCAATGAATGGCAGTGTTTCAGCACAACTACAGTAAACATGGATGTAAATACATCTATTGGAATGTCATCCATAGAATGTAAATACATCTATTGGAATGTCATCCATAGAATGTAAATACATCTATTGGAATGTCATCCATAGTTTCAAAGCAGACTATTGTCCTTAAAGACAGTGGTTTTAAATTTTTGACATTTAATTTAATTATCTTTTCCCAGAAGTATGTGGGAAATCAGGAACCTAGTGTGAATAACATTACCCTCCCAGAATGAAAACTTGCAATAGCGGGGCTTTTTTTTTTTTTTTTTTTTTTTTTGCCACAAACTCAATAATTTCAGTTTAATCACTAACTGTGTTTTTGTTTTACAGAACCCGTACGATTTGGAAAAAGAATAAAATTGCTTTTAAAGTACAAAAATAATTATGAACCACTTGAAACGTAATGTCTGTGTTTTATTTCTCATCAGAATTCATTAGTGTGTAACATCAATAATTTAGCCCATCATTTGCCAACACTGACGTGGCTCAGTAGTTCAATCATGTAACCCTGTAAACTCGCTTTCCATTAAAATGAATGTTGCTGACGAAGGACAACTAAAGAGATACTTCATTTATTAACTAAAGAGATACTTCATTTATCAACATTTTTAAATTAGGAGTTTGGGGCCACAGAAGCTTAGCTGGATGATTGATTTGACGGATCTTTATATTAGACCTAAAGTCTTATTCCAAATCAGACTATCCTGTGCACAAAGATAATCA
Organism: Mus minutoides; assembly: GCA_902729485.2. NCBI lineage: Eukaryota > Metazoa > Chordata > Mammalia > Rodentia > Muridae > Mus > Mus minutoides. Next base: position 15,363 of record LR753830.1, on the reverse strand, counting down.
CATTTCATTTGTACAACACACCATTCTGGGCTCTCTGAAGGCAGACATAGCTACCTGCAGAGAATCTGATCACCCACCCCGACAACCACTTGAGTACTTCCTGCAGAATTGGAAAGTGTATACCACTCTTTGTTGTCTTGGTTTACTTCCATTAGCACATCTCTTACAAAACCAACCACATAACATTCAATAAGTTAATATCCTAGTGTTGTAAGAATGGTGGTGAAGCACTGAGGAAATAGTCTAACCTAGTTAATGATGAGCGCAGGAGCCCAGATTTTTAAAATTGTGCTTTGGTGCTTTCCTGCCTCAAAATCCACAGACGGCTGTTCCCAAGGCACCACACCCCAGCATGCCAAACCCACCGATCCTCAAGTTCCATAGACTATACGCACCTTCCTGTATGCTTAAGTGATATCCAGGTTCCTTGTGATATCTGGTAAAATATGAAATCTACATGCGTAGTCTTATGCTGCATTACTTAGAATAATAACCAGGAAAAAAAGCTTTACATGGACAGCAGAGATGCATTTCTCCTCAAATACTTCTGAATTGATTTAACCAACTTTTTGCAGTAGGTTAAATGCACACATGCATAACTCACAGATGAAAGGTCGTCTTACACATTCAAATTCCTCATCATTTCCCATTGACCTATATCTTCCTAGGTTCAAATGCCGGTGGATGTCATGTAGTAGTTTTCAAACAGCAAGTTTCATTTTGAAGGGTTGGCCCCATGTACTCCTGAAATGCTGAGATCATATCAGTTGTGGTTCAGAAAAAGCAAACAAACAAAAAACAAAACAACAAAACACAAATCCAATGACAAAATATCCACAGCACTGTGAACATAGCATCCCAATTCCTTCCTCGGGTCCAAGTTCTCAACGTGGGAGCCTTTAAATACAGTTTAGAGCAAATACCGGAAGATTGCAACATGCTGGACCCCAGCCTTGTTTGTTCAGGATGTGTGTTTCTTTTTGAAAACTTTTTTTTTTTTTGAAAACTAGGGGCATCTCAGCATTTAGCCCTGAGAATTGCCAACTGGCATTTTGCCATGTTCGGGGATCAGAACCTTCTCAGCCAACTGATTTATTCAAAAGTCAAAATCCGGGTCTAGGGTTGAATTATAAAATGCTATCTTCACGGTATCAAAACTGCATTTTTTTTTCCTATCGCTTCTCTCCCTTTTGGGTTTTCTGTTCTCTCAGAAACATCCCCAGCCTGGATGGTTCTAATAGTTACAGATGCTGCAGTAAATACTTCTTATGCCTTCGTTATCTTCTCCTTTCCTTAAGAAAGTTCCTCTGGAAACACAAATCTCCTTTGTTGGTTTTTTGTTTGTTTGTTTGTTTTGAATAAGAAGTCACTCACTACACGCACCTTGTCACCTGCAGCTACAGGCTGTTTTGTGAGGCTGGAGAATGTTGCATACAGCTCCACACACAGCATGGAGGGAGAGTCTCCGAGGGGTGCTCCATATCTGTAACACTTAATCATTGTGATTTCTATTTATTTTAGATTATCTGTTATCAGCATCCTAGGAAGAAAGATTCTGTTAGACAAATTTGATAAATACATTAACTTCCAGGGGACTGGATGGGTAGGTCAGTAGTTAAGAGCAGTTGCTGCTATTGCAGAAGAACCATATAGGTGCTGTGCCCAGCACCAGCTCAGAGTATTGCTTCATCTGTAATTACAGTTCCAGGAGATCCAGTGCCCTCTTCTGGCTTCTGTGAGTGCCAGGTATTCATGTGGGGTGCATTATGCCTGCAGGCAGCACACACACACACACACACACACAGAGAGAGACATGCACATACACACATACACACATACACACAAATGCACACACACACACATGCACACACACGCACGCACGCACGCACGGGTGACAAATACTTGTGGCATGGCTCACAAGTTTGTGTAGCCAGATTCAAATCCCATATTTTCTGAATCTTGATCTAGACTGCTTCCCAATAAACATGTTATTCCAGACACCAATACTTTCCTTTTGTATAGGGAGAAGATAGAGTGAGAAGATAAATCTTTAGTCTGTGGACTTGTGGAATAAAAGACAGGAAAAGGAACAGATGCTGGGTATAACTAGTAATGCAGCCATTTCAACCATTTTTGGAAGAATTTCCATGTTTATTTCCATAGTTGCTATACCAGTGCCCATACATCTAGCAGTTCAATGGGCTTACTCTTTCCCCACTGACTATTTTCATTTCTTTTTAAAATATTTTTAACATTTGAATATCTTTTATTGGTTGCTTACTTTTAGGTATAAAGTATTTTGATCATGTTTTTTTCCAAACCTTAAAGAGGATTCTTCCCAGATCCTCTAACCTCCATATCTGCCATATCTGCTCTCTTAGTAATAATTGTGTCCAGATGAGATGGAACCTTAACTTATATTTCACTGAAGGTCCAGCAGTATCATGCCTGGGTGATACAGGGTTCTCAGGCAGCACATCACAGAAATGTTTACACACTGTGGTTGCTGCTACCCTGTTCACAATAGCTAAGATCGTGAGCCAGCTTGGATGCCATCAACAAATGAATGACTAAAGAAAATGTGTGGTGAATACATGATGGGCTTTGACTTGGCTGTCAAGAAAAATTAAATGATGTCAATAACAAGAATATGGTTAGAATGGAGACATTATTATGATAGGTAAAAAAAAAGCCAGACTCAGAAATGCAAACATCTCACTTGTCCTCACATGCAAGAGCTATATTTAAATTTATATTTATGTGTATATTTATATTCATAGATGTAATATGAGATAAAAATATAATAAGATTATGAGGAAGCAGATGATATCTAAAGGGACAAGCAATAAGGCAGCGTGATGAACTATGAATTCATTAAAGTATAAGGGAGAACTCTTTGGGAGGAGTAAAAGGACCAGAACTAGGAGGGTGGTTGGAGGGTTCAGTCCAGAGAGGGGATTATAAGAACAATATATAATTGGTATAGAAGTGCCCATCCCACTGGGGGCCAGTGCACCCCTGTGCAGCTGTTACTAAGTTGTATAGTAAAGCAATCTGAGTGAGGAATGGGGAGCCATCCCATAAGCAGTGTTCCTCCATATTATGTTCCCTACTTCACTTCCTGCCTCCAGGTTCCTGCTGTGAATTCCTGTCCTGGCTTCTTTAGATGAGGGATTATAAAGCCAAAGCCAAAATAAGTCTGTTCTTCCCAGTATCATGGTATTTACCACAGTAACAAAAACCCACACCCACTTATTAGATCAAAGATTTTAATTTTGTTACTAGGAGAATAAAGGAAGCAAACTGTTTTCCCCATAGCATCTCTGAAGTTTGTGGGGTTTTGTATCTTAGCTTAGTGTAATGAGAGATTCTGGACACGTGTAGAATTCATTAAACTAAGTGGCTGTTTAATTTCACTGTATCTTTGTTTTGTTTTGTTTTTGTTTTGTTTTTCAAGACAGGATTTCTCTGTATTGCCTTGGCTGTCCTGAAACTCACTTTGTAGACCAGGCTGGTCTCAAACTCAGAAATCTGCCTGCCTCTGCCTGCCGAGTGCTGGGATTAAAGGCGTGCACCACCACACCCAACTGCACTGTATCTTTTGATGTATGACCCAGACTTAAATAAATATTTTATGTTATAGTTTATAGTTTAGTATGAAATTTGAAAAATAGTTCAAACTTCCAAATAACCCACCAAAATGCATTTCAGATTTCCAGAGTCAGAGATAAACATCTGCCACATCAGAAATCCCTGGGTAGGCAACATCAGAGATTTTAAAATTCTACACATCTGGCATTACTAAACAGCAACACTTATGAACATTTCTCAATCACTGCCATTTAAAAATAGTTGTAAGTGGTGAAAACAACTAAAATTCATTATATAAATTTATAAAATTATCAACTAAAAATTTTTAAAATTTAAATAAAAAATAAAGATGTTAAAAAACAAATACTGTGATAATATACTTAATTCATTTCTCGGTCACCAGAATGATAAAAGTACATATAAAAAATAGGCAATAATAAAGTCAAATAAAGATCATTTAAATATCTGTTGGGAATAGGATGAAGGCCAGACCATCAATAAAGGAAATATGGTAATAGAAGCAGTTTATTAGCAAAGAGTGTAAGAGACAATTATTACTGAACCTTGGGATAATGCAAGTGAACCAACACATATTGACTGAAGACAGCATGGGACACCAAGAGAATGTGAATAGAAGCCATAGAACAAATTCAAATGAAATGGATTACAAGGTCTGAGAAATAAGAACTTCACCAAGTGACAGAGATATTATTGATCACCAGGAATCCTGAAAACACTAACCTATGGCTAACATTTGAAGAGAAGTATTTTTTTCTTAAAAAAAAATTGGTATTATAGATATAAATTTTTATTTGCTTCTGATCTTAGATGAAAAACAAAACATTGTTCATGAATTTTAAAAAGAGGCAATGTCAATATAGTGCAATAAATTCAATGCCACAGAAAAGATGTAAGTTCAGAGATTGTCCAGAAAAAGATAACATGCTGAGACCCAGGCCTTGCACATAATTGGAATTAGAGCATTAACTAACCACTTCCAGGAGACAGTTGCCTGTAGGTCCACGATAGGTCCTAGGAGCCAAATCATGAGGTGACTAGTCAGGAACAGTGAGTGAGAAAGAAAAGGGGAGAACAAAGAAGTAAAGGAAAGAGGGAGGAAAGAGGGAGATGGTGAGATTCCAGGAGACGATTAGAACATGAAACAGTAATAGCTGAAACCTATATAAAGAAAAGGACTGTGCTTAGCCTGCAGAACATGCACTTAAAACACGTACAACAACAACACTAGGATGTTTTGAACAAGCATGGTCCCAATAGGCTTTTATATTTAAATGGGTAGTCCCCAGGAGTGGAACTATCTGAGCAGGATTAAGAGGTGTGACCCTCCTCTGCATATATTTTACAGTTGTGTAGCTTGGTCCTTTTGTAGGACTACTAACATTATGTGTGGGGGGCGGCAGGGTCTGACTCTTTTGCCTGCTTTTGGGACCCTTTTCTTCCTACTTGATTGCCTCTTCCAGTCTTAATATGAGGAAATAAGCCTAGTCTAACTGCCACCTGATATGCCATGTTTAGTTAATATCCCTGAAAAGCCTGCACTTTACTGAAGGGAAATAGAGGAGGAGTATGGATCAGGAGGAGAGGGGAGGGGAGAGAGAGAGAGAGAGAGAGAGAGAGAGAGAGAGAGAGAGAGAGAGAGAGAGAGAGAGACTAGGAGGAGAGGAGGGAGAGGAAACTGAGGTCTGGATTACTGTATAGGAGAATAAATAAACTAAAAAGAAAAAGGCATGTGGCATTGTTGGAGTTTGTACGGTCATATTGGAGTAGGTGTGGTCTTGTTGGAAGAATTGAGTCACTGTGGGCAGACTTTGATGTTTTAAAAGTCTATGCCAGGTCTGGTCTCTCCCTCCCCACCCTTGTGTGTGTGTGTGTGTGTGTGTGTGTGTGTGTGTGTGTGTGTGTGTGTGTGTGTATGTGTGTGTGTGTTTCCCCACTTTGTCTTTCTCCCTCCCCCTGCCCTTCTTTCCTTCCCTTTCCCCTTTCCTCCACTTTCATCCCCATCCCCATCTCTATCTTTATCTCTGTCTCTCTACCTCTCTGCTTGCAGATGAGTCAGGATATAACTCTCAACTACTGCCCCAGTGCCATAATCTGCCATGATGATATAAGAAATGCAAGCCAGGCCCTACTTAAGTGTTTTATTTCAGAAGGGTTGCCTTGCTCATGGTGTCCCTTCACAGCAATAGAACACTGACTAACATGGTCCTTTCTCAAAGACTTGGTTTTAGGTACACTGGGTGGCTGGCTGACTTAGGAAATTGAGGAACAGTTATACAACAATGTATTCATTGCTGAAATGTATGCAACAATTCAAAAATATTACTCTTGGTCCCTGGTCATACAGCAGAGCATTTTCTTTGCTGTACCCCTTAACCAAATCTTGTTTGTCTGGATTACCCCTGGAAATACTTCCTTTTATATTTTATTAAGTATTTCCAAAGTGTGATGCTAAGAATCCCCTAAAAAGAAAGATGTACTAACTAGGAATTGTTAGGACATGTAAATCAACTACTTCTTATGTTCTGACTATGAAATTTCAGGCTGACCTTTGCTGAGGACAATATTCATTCAACTTTGATATTACATTCCAAAGATTTGACAATGATGGGTGAATTTTCAAGTTCTTTTTCTTTCACAAACAACTCAAATACCCCTAAGCCCAAGTTATTTCCAAAGTCGGCAGCTTTTTTTTTAATAGATTCCTCAGGAATTCGTAGATAGATTCTTATACCACTAAGCAGTATTTCTACTTACTGAAATCACCTCAGAATTGCTGCAAGTGATGTTTTGGATTTCTTATAAAGTAATGTTGGATGTTGTTGTTGTTGTTGTTGTTGTTGTTGTTGTTGTTGTAACACATGAAAACATTAAGGCATTCTGTTTTCTTCACATATCTTTTCTAATGACATCTGAATTCTAGCAAGTTATAAGAGCCAGACTAAAAAAAAAAAATTTTTTTAATCAAACTATTTTCAAATGACCTAACTTCACCTTCAGAAAAATCTCTAGACAATGTAAAGAAATGGGAAAATATTCACCAGCAGGGAAGGTAAAAAATTCAAAGAATATAGTTAAATAAAACATCAGTACCAAAAACATAAGAAAAATTCAAATAGTGAATATACAATGTAATCAGCTGAAACCAGCCAAGATCTCATAGAAAAGTGGAGTTAAACAGAGAGGACATTTAACAGTGACAACTATCTGTCATGGACAACTGAGAGACAAATAAACACCAACAAAGATGTCTAGAGATAAGAATTGGAATGACCAAGATAAACAATATATAAAACGAGATTGAAGACAGATTTAATGTTGTATTTAAAAAATAGTAATTTTGAAGACATAACAAATAAAAATTCCAAAGTGAGAAACACAGATAGGGGCTGGGTAGCACAGCAATGCCTCCAACCAACCCAAAATATGTAAAGAAAGGGGCTGGTTAGCATAGCGGTGTCTCACCCAACCTGAAATATGTGTACATGAGAACACACTCAGAGAAATGCATATCATACACACACACACACACACACACACATAAACGATGTGTATGGTACTTGCAACTTGTGTCTTCCACAATGAAATGTGGCCAGATCACCAGGAGACAAAACAAAACCGCAAGTGATAAAAAATTTCAAGATATTCAACTGTAACAAGTCTCTTTCATTTATGTTGACTGTTTGGTATTATCTAAACAAATTCAGAGCAATGGTGAGCTAAACAATTAAATTTTATGCTATTTTTGTCCCATATTGGGAGCAAAGAAACGTCCTGACATCAGCAATTTGGTCAGCTTGGCACAACCTTCAGAGGACTGTATGTGAAGACAGTTACAGTGGTCAGAAATGAAACCTTGCAGACAGATTGCAACCGAAACTGCTCTACTGACATAGTGGTCCTCATTATGGACAGCAGACAACCTTTGTGTTCAATATCTGTCATTATCAGCTTCCTCTTTCCCCTTTTAAACCACTCTTGCCACATGGAACCACTAGGGAGTATGACCAGGTGCCATGCCATTAAACATCCAGTTTCTCCAGCTCCTTTCTCCGCTGGGCAGTACAACCCAGGCACTATCTACAACCTTCCACATAAAGCTCTCCACAAACTCCTTAGTTTCCTCCAGAAAAAAACAGACTCCACCCCTTAGAGACTGGCACAGTTGGTGGCTTGATGTTGTTTCAAGTCCTCTGGAGCCTCATAGCACACTAGCAGTGCAAAAAATATTACAAACAGAACTATTGAGAAGTTTAATGTGTTAATATGGTCATATAATATTTAATGAAGAATGAAGGCAGAGGAAACTATTGTAAGAAAGAAAGGAATAGAAGAAAATATGTAGAGAATATGTAGAACTAGGTCTACAATATGGCCACAAATAACCAACAAATTGTTTAACAATATAATTTTATGGTTTGTAAAATCTATAATTGTGTAGGCCATGCAAACACTAAGAGAGAAAGCAACAGCAACAACTCGTTCCTACAGCCCAGAACACCTTCAACTTACAATTAACAGTGAAGGAAAAACAATTGTGAAAACTTACAGCATTGTCTATGCTTCCTGGGGAGGGTGCTGCTGATGTGACTGGGAGATTTTATTCTTTGATAGGGGCATTAGTTTTAGCAAAGGCAAGTGATCCCTATTGTGACAATTAGAGTGAGATACAAATCAATCATGCATCCCGTCGTGATGGAACCCACACTCTGTCTCTCATGTCCATGGAGTCTCAACTCCACCTATAGATGCTCCATCTATAATTCAGCCCAGTGGCTCCATTTTCTTGCTCACAGTTGTCAGTAGTCATTTTCCTTAATGCATATCTTAGAAAACCCTATGTAATACAAACCCACTTTACAGTTCAACTTTATTACCCTGAGCTCCAGAAGTGCTTACTTATTCATCATCTCCTAAGTAGCTACATATCCTTTTTGTCTCTTGCTTTGCCTATGTGTCAGCATCCCTTGTAAGATATTCTTAGGCTCTTAACTAATCATGCTGTTACTCTCCTCAAAAGCCATCCTTCTGTGGTCATAACAGCATCAGCTCAATGTTGCTAAACTGGCTATTTACATGTTACATGAGATCAAACCTTACATTGAGCTCTAATATTTAGAAAGAGGCTCTCCTGAAAAACTTGTATTGATTTTCTAGTTTACACTAAAACATTTTCTGCTGAAGTAGGAGAAATATCCTAAACACAAGAACTAGTGTGCCCATGTAAGGACTGAATGCTAACCACAAAATCCAGGGAGTTAGTTGATTGGCTGGCTGGTTGGTTAATTGGTTGGTTGGTTGGTTGGTTGGTTGGTTGGTTGGTTGGTTGGTCAATATGTGGATGGCTGGGTAGTAGTTAGTCAGTTATTTGCTGGTTGGTTAATTTGTTTTGTTTTGCCTAGTTCTTTTGCATCATGTCATTCTTATGAGGCTCAGACTAGCCTGGAAAACTGTGTTCTTCTACCCGAGCCTCCTGAGTTCAAAGATTGCCATGTCTTCCACCATGCTCAGCTAAGATTTCGTTTTACGAGCTCCTTTTCTTCACACCAAATACTCGCTCCTGATCGTACCTACTGGGGACTTAATGAATGCTGCCCCATGAGAGATCGAGTTGACAATAAATTTAGAAATATGGGGTTTTAAAATGATCTGATTTCTTTTTTTTTTTTTTTAGTTTCACATTATATGAAATCACTTAATATACTATTGGGCTTTATTCATCTTGATAAATGGAACAGACTATTCAGTATTTACAAAAATATTTTACATGAAACATTTGATTTTCCTCAAAGAAAAACACAGTAAGATTAAACTGCTAATTAAATTAGCAATAAGTCTGAGGGGGAAAATTAACAACCAATTTTATTTATGAGAATAATTTGGGGGAAATTGTTCCTTTTACTTAGTAAGCCTTTGTTTCTTGAAAGAGAGGAGTAAGGACAACCTTCCCCCTATGTTATGTCCTTCCTGCAAGCACACACAGAATGCAGCAGAAGCGTTAGCACTTCAGGGAGTCATTGCATGAATCTGTCTTTTCCAATAGGCTAGAATAGGGCATTCAAAGTACTTTCTACATTGAGTTATATTTATTTAGAATAAGGACCCCTCTTGTTTAAGCTACCAGATATATGAAATTAAGATATCACTTTCCCTTCATTATTTCCCTTGCCATGGTCCAAAGGATGGGTTTATTCCTCCTTAAATTTAGGTAATATTCCACTATATTTCTAGACATGCAGCCTCATTTTATAGATTCCTCATCCTCCTTCAGATTGTGCAAACCCCGTCAAAAAGGCCCACAACTGCGTGACTCTTCCAGTCTTATCTTACTTTGTTTTGAAATCTGGTAGTATTTGAAAGTGTGCTCAAAATTTATCAATATAATGTTTCTTACGAATACTGCAGGGCTAAAAATCTAATAACACTGCATTTAAAAAAAAAAGACAAAATAACAATTTTTCCTTTCTTCAGAGTCATTCAGCTATGTAATCTCTACTACTTTTTAAAAAACTTTTTATTAGATATTTTCTTTATTTACATTTCAAATGCTATCCTGAAAGTACCCTATACCCTCCCACTGCCCTACTCCCCTACTAACCCACTCCCACTTCTTGGCCCTGGCATTCCCCTGTACTAGGGCATAAAAAGTTTGCAAGACCAAGGAGCCTCTCTTCCCATTGATGGCCTACTAGGTCATATTCAGCTACATATGCAGCTAGAGACACGAGGTCTGGGGGTACTGATTAGTTCATATTGTTGTTCCACCTATAGGGTTGCAGACCCCTTCAGCTCCATGGGTACTTTCTCTATCTCCTCCATTGGGGGCCCTGTGTTCCATCCTATAGATGAATGTGAGCATCCACTCTGTATTTGCCAGGCACTGGCATAGCCTCTCTCTACATAGCTATATCAGAGTCCTTTCAGAAAAATCTTGCTGGCATATGCAATAGTATCTGGGTTTGGTGGCTGATTATGGGATGGATCCACGGGTGGGTAGTCTCTGAATGGTCAATCCTTTTGTATTAGCTCCAAACTTTGTCTATGTAACTCCTTCCATGGGTGTTTTGTTCCCTAGTCTAAGGAGGAATGAAGTATCCAAATTTTGGTCTTATTTCTTCTTCATTTTCTTGTGTTTTGCAAATTCTATCTTGGGTATTTTAAGTTTCTGGGCTAATATCCACTTATGAGTGAGTGCATATCAAGTGACTTTTTTGTGATTGGGTTACCTCACTAAAGATGATATGCTCCAGATACATCCATTTGCCCAAGAATTTCATAAATTCATTGTTTTTAATAGCTGAGCTGTACTCTATTGTGTAAAAGTACCACACTTTCTGTATCCATTCCTCTGTTTAGGGACATAACGGTTCTTCCAGCTTCTGGATATTATAAATGAGGCTGCTATGAACATAGTGGAACATGTGTTCTTATTACCAGTTGGAACATCTTCTGGGTATATACCCAGGAGAGGTATTACTGGATCCATAGTAGTACTATGTCCAATTTTCAGAGGAACCACCAGACTGATTTCCAGAGTGTTTGTACAAGCTTGCAATCCCACCAGCAATGGAGGAGTGTTCCTCTTTCTCCACATCCTTGCCAGCATCTGCTGTCACCTTAATTTTTGACCTTAGCCATTCTGACTGGAGTGAGGTGGAATCTCAAGGTTGTTTTGATTTGCATTTCCCTGATGATTAAGGATGTTGAACATTTTTTCAGCTGCTTCTCAGCCCTTTGGTATTCCTCACTTTAGAATTCTTTGTTTAGATCTGTACCCCATTTTTAATGGGGTTATTTGAATTTCTGGAGTCCAGCTTCTTGAGGTCTTTGTATATATTGGATATAAGTCCCCTATCAGATTTAGGATTGGTAAAAATCCTTTCCTAATCTGTTGGTGGCCTTTTTGTCTTATTGACAGTGTCTTTTGCGTTACAGAAGCTTTGCAATTTCATGAGGTCCCATTTGTCAATTCTTGATCTTACAGCAAAAGCTTTGGCTGTTCTGTTTAGGAATTTTTCCCCAGTGCCCATATCTTCGAGGCTTTTCCCCACTTTCTCCTCTATAAATTTCAGTGTCTCTAATTTTATGTGGAGGTCTTTGATCCACTTAGACTTGAGCTTTGTACAAGGAGATAAAAATGGGTCAATTCGCATTCTTCAACATGATAATTGCCAGTTAATCCAGCACTATTTGATGAAAATGCTGTCTTTTTTTCCCCCACTGGATGGTTTTAGCTCCCTTGTCAAAAGCTGAAGTGACAATGGGTGTGTGGATTCATTTCTGGGTCTTCAATTCTATTCCATTGATTTCCATGTCTGACCCTGTACCAGTACCATGCAGTTTTTATTACAATTGCTCTGTAGTAGAGCTTGAGGCCAGGCATAGTGATTCCACCAGAGGTTCTTTTATTGTTGAGAATAGTTTTTGCTATCCTTGGTTTTTTATTATTTCAGATGATTTTGGAAATTGCCCTTTCTAGCTCAGTGAAGAATTGAGTTGGAATTTTGATGGGGATTTCATTGAATCTGTACATTGCTTTTGGCAGGATAGCCATTTTGACTATATTAATCCTGCCAATCCATGAGCATTGGAAATCCTCCCATCTTCTGAGATCTTCTTCAATTTCTTTCTTCAGAGACTTGAAGTTATGCAGATCTTTCACTTCCTTAGTTAGAGTCACAGCAAGGTATTTTATATTATTTGTGACTATTGTGAAGGGTGTTGTTTCCCTAACTTCTTTCTCAGCCTGTTTATCCTGTGTGTAGAGAAAGGCCATCAATTTGTTTGAGTTAATTTTATATCCAACTACTGCACTGAAGCTGTTTACCAGGTTTAGGAGTTCTCTGGTGGAATTTTTAAGGTCACTTATATATACTATCATATCATCTGTAAATAGTGATATTTTGACTTCTTCCTTTCCAATTTGTATCCCCTTGATCATTTTTTATTGTTGAATTGCTCTGGCTAGGACTTCAAGTACTTTATCGAATAGGTAGGGAGAAAGTGGGCAGCCTTGTCTAGTCACTGATTTTAGTGGGATTGCTTAGAGTTTCTCTCCATTTACTTTGATGTTGACTACTGGTTTGCTATATATTGCTTTTATTGTGTATAGGTATGGGCCTTGAAATCCTGATCTTTCCAAGACTTTTATCATGAATGGGTGTTGGATTTTGTCAAATGTTTTCTCAGCATCTAACAAGATGATAATGTGGTTTTTGTCTTCGAGTTTGTCTATATAGTGAATTAAATTGATGGATTTCTGTATATTAAACCATCCCTGCATCCCTGGGATGAAGCCTACTTGGTCATGATGAATGATAGTTTTGATGTGTTCTTGGATTCGGTTTGCGAGGATTTTATTGAGTATTTTTGCATCGATAATCATAAGAGAAATTGGTCTGAAGTTCTCTTTCTTTGTTGGATCTTTGTGTGGTTTAGGTATCAGTGTTATTGTGGTTTCATAGAATTAATTAGGGAGAGTACCTTCTGTTTTTATTTTGTGGAATAGTTTGAGGAGAGTAGGAATTAGGTCTTCTTTGAAAGTCTGATAGGCCGGGCGTGGTGGCGCACGCCTTTAATCCCAGCACTCAGGAGGCAGAGGCAGGCGGATTTCTGAGTTCGAGGCCAGCCTGGTCTACAGAGTGAGTTCCAGGACAGCCAGGGCTACACAGAGAAACCCTGTATCAAAAAAACCAAAAAAAAAAAAAAGAAAGTCTGATAGAACTCTGCACTAAACCCATCTGGTTGGGCTTTTTTTTTGGTTGGGAGACTATTGACAACTGCTTCTATTTCTTTAGGGGAAATGGGATTGTTTAGATCATTAATCTGATCCTGATTTAACTTTGGTTCCTAGTATCTGTCTAGGAACTTGGCCATTTCATCCATGTTTTACAATTTTGTTGAGTATAGCCTTTTGTAGTTGGATCTGATGATGTTTTGGATTTCCTCACGTTCGTTCCCTTGTTATGTCTCCTTTTTCATTTCTGATTTTGTTAATTAGAATACTGTCCCTGTGCCCTCTAGTTAGTCTGGCTAAGGATTTATCTATCTTATTGATTTTCTCAAAGAACCAGCTCCTGGTTTGGTTGATTCTTTGAATAGTTCTTTTGTTTTCACTTGGTTGATTTCAACCCAGAGTTTGATTATTTCCTGCCATCTACTCCTCTTCAGTGAATTTGCTTCATTTCACTCTAGAGCTTCAAGGTGTGCTGTCAGGCTGCTAGTGTATGCTCTCTCTAGTTTCTTTTTGGAGGCACTCAGGGCTACAAATTTTCCTCTTAGGACTGCCTTCATTGTGTCCCATAAGTTTAGGTATGTTGTGCCTTCATTTTCACTAAACTCTAAAAACCCTTTAATTTCTTTCTTTATTTCTTCCTTGACCAGGTATCATTGAATAGTGTTGTTCAGGTTCCACATGAATGCTGGCTTTCTATTACTTATGCTGCTATTGAAGATCAGCCTTAGTCCGTGGTGATGTGATAGGATGCATGGGATAATTTCAATGTTTTTGTATCTTTTGAGGCCTATTTTGTGACCGATTATATGGTCAATTTTGGAGAAGATACCATGTGGTGCTGAGAAGAAGATATATCCTTTTGTTTTAGGATAAAATGTTCTGTAGATATCTATTAAATCCATTTGTTTCATAACTTCTGTTAGAGTCCATGTGTTTCTATTTAATTTCTGTTTCCAGCATCTGTCCATTGGTGAGAGTGGGGTGTTGAAGTCTCCCACTATTATTGTGTGAGGTACAATGTGTGCTTTGAGCTTTACTAAAGTTTCTTTAATGAATGTGGCTGCTCTTGCATTTGGAGCATAGATATTCAGAATTGAGAGTTCATCTTGGTAGATTTTATCTTTGATGAGAATGAAGTGCCCCTCCTTGTCTTTTTTGATAACTCTGGGTTGAAAGTCAATTTTATTTGATATTAGAATGGCTACTTTAGCTTGTTTCTTAGGACCGTTTGCTTGGAAAATATTTTTCCAGCCTTTCACTCTGAGGTAGTTTCTGTCTTTTTCCCTGAGGTGGGTTTCCTGTAAGCAGCAAAATGTTGGATCCTCTTTGTGTAGCCAGTCTGTTAGTATATGTCTTTTTATTGGGGAACTGAGTCCATTGAAGTTAAGAGAAATTAAAGAAAATAAATTGTTTCTTCCTAATATTTTTGTTTTTATTGTTGGGATTCTGTTCTTGTGGCTGTCTTCTTTTAGGTTTCTTGAAGGGTTACTTTCTTGCTTTTTCTAGGGTATAATTTCTGTACTTGTGTTCATGTTTTCCAATTATTATCCCTTGAAGGGCTGGATTCGTGGAAAGATATTGTGTGAATTTGGTTTTGTCATGGAATACTTTGGTTTCTCCATCTATGGTAATTGAAAGTTTTGCTGGATATAGCAGCCTGGGCTGGCATTTGTATTCTCTTAGGGTCTGTATAACATCTGTCCAGTATCTTCTGGCTTTCATAGTCACTGGTGAGAATTCTGGTGTAATTCTGATAAGCCTGCCTTTATATGTTACTTGACCTTTTCCCCTTACTGCTTTTAATATTCTGTCTTTATTTAGTGCATTTGTTGTTCTGATTATTATGTGTTGGGAAGAATTTCTTTTGTGGTCCAGTCTATTTGGTGTTCTGTGGGCTTCTTGTGTGTTCATAGGCATCTCTTTCTTTAGGTTTGGGAAGTTTTCTTCTATAAATTTGTTGAAGATATTTGCTGCTCCTTTAAGTTGAAAATCTGTATTCTCATCTACCCCTATTATCC
>LR753209.1:5463-16542 GCA_902729485.2 Mus minutoides | reverse complement strand
ACTTATAGCCATCTTGACAGAGAAATTCGTCTGTCTCAGCCTTGGGAGTGCAAGTATTTGGGCATCCACCAGGCTCACTATACAGTAATGTGTATGTGGAAATTCAAAGTCTGAGCCTTCTATTGCAAAGGTTTTACCCACTGAGTCATCTTCCCCGCTCCACTAAATACTTATGGAGAGAATTAGCCCCTTACCCCTTGACTTGCCCTAAATATCTGTTATCACCTGTACAAAACTTAGGCAACTAATCATAATTTTAATCATAATTAATCATAATTTATCATAATTAATCATAATTTTGGTCATACCAAAAGGGTAAGGTATAAGTTTTGCAACAGTGAAATTCACAATAATTAGAACATGTGAAACAATAGAAGTTGTCAAAGTACAAATATATTTATCTTGCACATTTCAAAGATGATAAAATTGGCTTTGTTTCAATTAGCATGCTCAAAACATACAAAATCAGTAAATACAGTTCATGTATGTAATACAATAATCATACATTATGGTCCATTTTCAAACAAATCTTAATTACTGCCTGAATCTGTCTCAAATTTCCAAGGGACTTTTATACATACTCAATCAATTGAGATTTGAACATGCTAAAAAAATGCCATCCCATTTACAGATGAGCTCTGGGACAAATTTAGAAAATGCAATTCATTCTAAGTAATGATGCTAAATGCTATAACAGATGCTACGGTCAATGAAGTTTCAAAAGGCCTCTTGATTAAAAATAAATTCTGATTTTAATCATTTTGCATTGAAGTCCTTTTAAACAGAGCAAGCTTTCTTAGTTCTGGGATTTTCACCTCAATTCAATCTCAAAGCTAACTTGTTTGATAGTTTCTTTGTCATCTATCTATCTATCTATCTATCTATCTATCTATCTATCTATCTATCTATCTATCTATCTCAAAGCTGCAGAAACCACCCCTCCACCTCTGTAGGAAATCTAGTCTTTTAAAAATTATTATTATTTATTAATTATTTTGTGTTTTATATCCCACCCCTGTGGCAGAGTTCTTCCTTCCCCTGCCCCCGAGATCAATTCTCTGCAGGATTAGAGGCATTCTGTTCCACTGAAGCCAAATAAAGCAGTCCTCTGCTACATATGTGCTGAGGCCTTGGTCCAGCCTGTGTATGGTCTTTGGTTGGTAGCTTAGTCTCTGAGATCTCCCAGGGGTACAGGTTACTTGACACTGTTGGTCTTTCTATGATGCCATCTTCTTTAATTCCTTCAGTCCTTCCCCTAACTCTTCCATAGGGGTCCTCAACCTCAGTCCAATGTTGGATGTGCATTGTTTCTACATCGGTCTCAGTCAGCTGCTAGTAGAGCATCGCAGAAGACAGCCACGCTAGACTCCTGTCGGCAAGTACAATATAGTATCAGTAACAGTGTCAGGGTTTGGTGCCCCCACCTGGGATAGCTCCCAAGTTGGGCAAGTCTATGCTCCATTTTGTTCCTGCATTACTTTTAGGCAGGAACAATTTTGGGTTGAAAAATTTAAAGGTGGGTTGATGTCCCCATCCCTCACTGGAGGCCCTGTCTAACTATTGGAGGTGGTGTCTTCAGGTTTCATCTCCCCTCTATTGGACATTTTTACTAAAGTCACTCACAGTGAGTACAGAAAGCTTCATCCTTCTAGATCTCTTGGATTTTCTAGAGGTTTCTGACCCTCCCCACTCTTGGCAGCTGCATGTGTCCATTCATTCTTGTAGCCCTCTGTGCTTTACTCCTGCCTCAACATGGAGGACCATACCTGTTCCTGTCTCCCTATTCCTCTCCCTCTCTCCTCTCCCCTTTCCCACTCAGGTGCATCACTCCCTCTGCCTCCCATGAGTATTGTTTCCCCTTCTAAGTGGGATTGCAGCATCCTCATTTGAGCCTTTCTTCTTGTTTAACTGCTTAGAGTCTATGTGGTGTATTATGGATATTCTGTACTTTTAGGCTAATATGCACTTAACGGTGAGAATATACCATGCAAGTTCTTTTCTTTTGGGTCTAGGTTACCTCACTCAGGATGATATTTTCTAGTTCCATCCATTTGCCTACAAAATTTGTAATGTTCTCATTTTAAATAGCTGAATAGTATTCCATTGTGTAGATGAAACATATTTTCTGAATTATTCTTCAGTTGATGGACATTTTGGTTGTTTCCAGTTCTTGGCTATTTCAAATAAGGTTGCTTTTAACACAGTAGAGCATGCGTCCTTGTGACATTGTGTAGCATCTTTTGGGAATTTGCCTAGGAGTAGTATAGCTTGGTCTTCAAGTAGCACAATTTCCAGTTTTCTGGGGAACCACAAGATTGATTTCCAGAGGAGTTGTACTTGTTTTCAACCCCACTAGCTATGGAGGAATGTTTATTTCTTTCAAAGCTGCAGAAACCACCCCCACCCTGCTGTGTAGACAATCTAGTCTTGTTAAAGTCTCTCTTTTAAAACATTTTTCTCCTTCTTTATCTTAAATGGTCCAATTTACCATCCATGAAATGCCAGATCCTGTGCTAAACACTGATTGAAAAAGTTAAATCACACCACCCCTGCACCAAAGGGTTTACAGTTTGGCATAAAATTTTCACTGGCAGTTAAAGAATGAACATCCTGTTGATAAAGGAAAAGCTGCTGAATTGCTGGACTTCCCCTGGAGTGGACCAGGTGAGATCTAAATGATCTAAAGGACTGGCCATAGATAACTCAGCAGAATTAGGTAGCCATTGAGCATCATGCAAGTGTGTAGACTTAATACTTGTGGAAAGGAGAATCTATGGTAGGATCTTACCAACGGTGCTGAGGTTTTACTTTTTTATATCAGAAGGATCACTCTCGCTAGAGAAGGCAGGGACAATTAAAGGACCAGAAGACCAGGCAAGGATTTTGGAGATCATGATGCCACCCTAATCTATCTAGGTGATGTTATGTTAGGTTGGTGTTTGTTTGTTTGTTTGTTTGAAGTAGCAGGTTTTACACTCCCAGGCCTATAATCTCCGTAGGCATGTGTTGTTGAGCTGTTTCACTGTCCAGACATGAATTCCCTCCTGTAGATCTGATCTCAAAATCAATCAGAGGGCAGTTGGTTAGCCCATACCATAGTTGTGCCACTTTTGAACTGGTTGGCACATGTTACTTCACAGACTAGCATTTTTTTGTTTCATGGAATTCATAGATTGACAAGACGATTGATGTCTTCTGTCTCCAGTAGTCTGCACAACACCCTCCAACACTTTCAAAGGTATTTAGAGAGGAAATGCATGTGACACTCAGTTATGTTTGACATTTCTATACCATGCAGCAAGTTTTGTGGCATCTTCAAAAATATAAAGTTATAACTACTTCTTCAAGAAATTCAAGAGGACTGGCAAGAGCCTAAAACATTTTACAAATCCCTAGGGTTTTCCTGACCAACTCCTGTAGGCTTATTTTATACTCTGACTTGGAAATTTTCTTTGGTTATTGTCTTATTTCCTTTTCTACTGCTGTGAGGAGATACCATGGGTAACTTTTCTGTCGTACCTTAATGGGACTGTTACATATTTCATTGAAAAACATGTTATAATCATCCAAATGTTTGAACATAATTATCATAAAGCTTTTATTTAGATAAATTAATGTAATAAACAATTTTCTGTACATACAAAGGTAAATAAGCATACACATGGGCCCCACATATGCATGCACATGTATATAAACATCTCATGTGTTCACATGCATACACACTAGCAGATTTTAATCTATATCAATTTTCATATAACTTAATAACTCCTTTGTAGAACATGTCTGAAGCTGTGAGTCAGTCCAGTATGCGAAACATAAGAACATCCCCAATTATGCGAAAGTCTGTATTATTCCTCTATCTTTGAAGGAGAATGTCACTGAGTATATATTCCTATGTCAATGCATTTTTCTTTTAATACTTTAAATATTTTACTCCCTTTCTTTTTAGTTTATTGCTAACAAGTAGTTTCCTGTGCTGTTTACTTTTGTTGTGCTGGTTGTTTATTTTTTGTTAGCTACTTTAAAAGTTTTCTGTTTGGGGTTTTATAAAATTTGACTTTTCATTTTGTTGTTATTTATTTTTGTTGTGTTCTCTGTATGTCTTGGATCTGTGTTGGGGATGTTCTTATGTTCTTACTTATTACCATAACATTATTTTGCTTAGATTGATTCTTTCCCCTCAATCTATTTCTTGAATTCTGTTCATTGATGTGGCATAGTATTGAAATTATGTCATAGATCTTATATGTCCTTTCTGTCTTCTATTTTTATTTCTGTTCCTTTACTTTAGGCTGTTTCAAGCTCAGAGCTAAGCACACTTCATGAATGTATTTTTTCCTGTGCTTTGTCATGTCTCCCAGATGCTAGCTTAGATATTTTGTTCTATTTTGGTTCATTATTTTTATTAACATAAATTTGTATCAAACTTCTTGGAACTTTACATCATGTTCCTCAATCCCACTCATTTCTCAATATCTCTACATCCACCCTCTACTCTTGTAACTTCTTCCCCCAAAGAAAATTTAAAAAATAAAATAAAATAAGTTAATAAAAAGAAAAGAAAAAAATTAATCTTTCCTTCTTCTTTGAACAATGACCTGCCTCTCCATCTTCTGTGCATATACCATTCCAACCTTTCCATCAAAGATATATTTGTTGTAGTGGAATTAGAAGTTGTGGTGTGTTACTCTGTACACCCTTTTGCCCAACTAGACATACTTGTGAATCTTTGCTACAATGAATTATTAGTCTAGTTCAAAGCCTCTGCCTTCTGCTACAGCATCAGCACTGGACCTTCATAGAGATTCACTGATATCCCGCCGCTGCCCTGTGTCGTGAAAATCCTGAGGCTATGGATCTGCGGGACCGGCCCCTTTTGCTCCAGAAGCTCATAGAAGGGAAAGATGTTGGGGTGGACCAACTGGATGCCATGAATCTGCTGGTAGCCGAATTGGTTGTCCTGCCAGGTAAGAGGCAAGCCAGTTCTCCCATGTCCATATCATCACTGGCACTACCACGTGGCCAGTGAGGGACAGAGCCAGGACAGTGCACCAATATGGCTTAAGGCTAGAGGACAGATGACCACAGACATCCTCATAGGCTTTGATATTAACAGGTGGATACAGGCTTTATCACAGACTCCAGCTGCTGTAGGACCACAAACCCAGAAATGGCTCTTGGTAGCAACAGGTGAAAACATTATGTCCTCAGGTGGGAGTGCAATCTTTCACATCAGCCTGTTCCTTACCGCCATGGGGTCTTCAATTCTGCCTCCCTTCATAAAGCACAAACTGTTCTGCTTGTCTTTCCTTTCCTATCTCTGCAGAGCATGCTTGCTATCTTTTACTGTATCTGCCCAGTGAGGGCCCTTTCATTCTGGATATTGGTCTTGATGTACACCTTACATACTTCTGACATGTTATCTGTTTCTCCATTGATCTTTTAACCTTCTAACTATGGACAGGTCCAATGTCTTGTTGGATTATTCCAGTGTTCTATCTGACTCCGTTTTTCTGATTTTATTATCTCTCCATACAGAGCTTCTTGTTTCTTGATGTGTTATTTTATTAACATTTAAAAGCACATTCCTTTTTTTATTAGATATGTTCTTTATTTACATTTCCTAGTTTCCCCTCCGAAAATCCTCTAGCCCCTCCCACCTCCCTCTGCTTCTCAACCCACCCACTCTTGCTTCCTGGCCCTGGCATTCCCCTACACTGGGGCAAAGAGCCTTCACAGGACCAAGGGCCTCTCCTCCCACAGATGGCTGACTAGGCCATCCTCTGCTACATATGCAACTAGAGCCATGAGTCCCACCATGTGTTTTCTTTGATTGGTGGTTTAGTCCCAGGGAGCTTTGGGGTTACTGGTTAGTTCGTATTGTTGTTCCTCCTATGGGGCTGCAAACCTCTTTAGCTCCTTGGCTACTTTCTCTATCTCCTTCATTAGGGACCCTGAAAACATTTGAAATGTAAATAAAGAAAATATCTAATTTTTTTTTTTTTTTTTTTTTTTTTACAAATGCACATTGCTGTAGTGAGTATTTTGGTTATGTGATGTGAATATGTTTTTGTTTCAATCATAGGGGTCTGATATGGGGCTGCTTCAGATTGTCCACAGTCACTGACTTTGATTTATCTTGTGCTGTGGGAAAGGCGTAATTTTTGCAAGGTGCAGATAGATTATGTTTGGAATTCTGAGGACCCTTGGGAGGGTATAAATGTGAAAGCCCTGAGAGGGCCTGTGGTGGCTGCTGCTCTCCCTGCTTATGCTGGTTCTTGGAGCTGCTGTTGCTATTGCTAGATTGCTGGTTGAAGATATTGCGACAAATATTGGACTTGCCTCAAGGAACTTCATGCCCCTAACCAGCAGCAGCTAGTCTAAAGAGGTGTGCATCCCCCTCCCCCTCTAAACTTCTTTTTCTCCTACCCTTGTGTTGGGGGCTTAGAAGAAATTAGGGTGGAATAAGGATTGGTAGGGCGGTAGGTATTTGAACCCAATAAAGTAGATCAACAAGCACTCCAAAACACTGTGTCTGGCAATCGACATTAAAACTACCTTGACTTTAATGTGAGGGTTTACCACAAATAGGCTAGGGATGAGTTAGGACATCATCGGGTGTATAGTTTGCCTCCTCCTCTTCCACACTTACTAAGTTTGCTTTGGAATGTTCTAGGCATTTCTCAGAAAGACTAAGCTCCTTCAGCTCTAATGGGTGGCCATAATCCTAGAACTCTTTGCTCAAGACAGTAAGTAGAGAGAGAACTAGGTGTGCATTCTTCCCATTCAGTGTCAATCATGCAATGATTTGTGAGGTTTCCCCCACTGATGTAGGTTTTCCTTCATCTTCGATCCTTCTCTAGCTGTAGTAATGCCAGGCTTTGTGTTTGAAATGACGAGTGACCCTGTTCACAGGTGCACATTTTGCCACTTAAATGTGCTAGAAAGACTGAAAGGGAGATTTCTCTTTAAATTTTATTTTTCCTCCAAAGCATAACCTTTCCTCTGGAGGATTCCCAGAGCTTACTTGATAGCAGCTACTTGTCTTCTCCTCTTCATGGAACCATGACAGACTCTTTCCCCGGATTTTAATCTGAGAGTATTATTGTGTGTTGGAGGGAACACTCAAAAAGATTATGTTTCTTCAAACTGCCCTTCTGAGAAACTCTTGTCCTCAAAGAAGTCCATGCTTAATGTCCATAAATTTGTGTAAATTGCTACTTAAGTGATCTGGCTTATAGCTCATACACTTTGTTCACAGATTTTTCTACATATTTGTGGATTGGAGGAGGAGGAGGAAGAGTAGGAGGAGGAGGAGGAGGAGCAGGAGGAGGAGGAGGAGGATAGGTTTAGGAATCTAAAACCTGACACTTGTTACCACACCCAAAGAATGCACACTTTCCCCAGGGTTCAGAGTGCAGGCTTGTCCTATAGCCTTTCTACTCTGGTTAGCCTTACTAATGGAAACTGTTGATTGATTGATTGATTGATTGATTGATGATTGATTTCACAAACTGACTCATCATAATGAAGCAAGACTCAAGAATTTTAAATGTGATAGATGAAATATGAAGTTCATAGCTATTTATTAAATTAATTTCTTACTTTAAGATTCTTATAAATCCTTGTGCACAATTAATAAGTATTACAGAAACTGGTTTCTTCCTATAGTAACATATTGCAAAAGGTTAGCATAGTGCTGTGTTAGGACATCATCGGGCGTATAGTTCGCCCATTTTCTTCAGATTTCTCCAGTTTACATCTCATCTCTGTGTGTAGTGAGTACAGAATACCTTCATCTCTGTAAACTAGTGTATCCATTATCAAAGCCATTGTCAAAGACAGAGCAATTACGGACACACGAGGAATCTAAAGTTCACTTTTATATCCACATCCATAGCCTTGTCTCCGGTCACCTGTTCCTGGCTCCTAGAAACCAATAATGTAGTCACAATTTTTAGAATTGATCAGTTCTCCATTAAGTAAAATATGAGTGGATTTGTACTGGATGCAATCTGTTGCGATTGTCTATTTTTATCTGCCACTCTTCCTTCACTCTCTATTAGTATGTCACTAGTCTGTCCTTACAACCTATTTTGTCTGGATGAATACTGTGATTTAGGTAGTTGTTTATTTTTGACTATTATTTCTTTGTACATTCCTTCATTAGAAGACTTGTGAATTTCTTCTTGACTGTCTTAGAACTGCTTCTTAGTTGTGACTGACTTTTATCGTGTGTGCCTCTTAATAGGTGATTTTGGTGCATGGCCTCTAAGAAGCAACAGCACAGTCGCACTCCTCCCTTCAGTATCAGTGTTTCTGTGTTCTAGCCCATCGTATTTGCTTTTGTTCAGTTCACTCTTCTAGCTATTTAGATGAAGTTATTGATCCTCTTCTGTCACAGATTGTGCTTTGTTCTTCTCTTTCTATGACAATTATCTTCTCTGTCCCTTCTCTTATAAGAAATGTATAGTTTTCCTTTTGTTCATGAACTAAATATTCCTCCCACCTACATAACTGAATATATAATTCATTCTCTACTGTAAAGACTAAACATTATTCAGTAAGATCAGTCAGGCAAGGCTGCAAGATGGCCTTTGTTCTATAGATTATTATCTTCCTCAAATCTTCTTCCTTCTACATGATAAGAATATTGTAATGGTTTCATTTATTACACTGCCAACTCTTTAAAAATCTTTAAAAGATTTACTTATTTTATGTGTATGAGAGTTTTCTTTGCATCTATGTCTCTGTACCACATACATGAATGGTGCCCATTGAATTCAGAAGAAGTTATCAGATCCTCTGAACCTAAAGTTACAGATGACTATGAGCCACCATATGAGTGCTACGTATTAAACCTGGACACTGTGCAATAGCAACAGGTGCTTTTAACTAAGCCATCTCTCCAACCTTCAAATTCTTATTTCTTTCCATGTTTTAAAAAATTTCAGATCTAAACTGTATTTTCCTTATTAATTAATCATATATATGTATGTTTATACACACACACACACACACACACACACACACACACACACACACACACATGGATATATACACATATATACTTTAAGCTACTTATTTATTAGTAATGTATTTTCCTAATCCTCTGATGTATTTCTGCATTGGTTTCTTATACTATACCTGCATTGGTTTCTTATACTATACCTTTAAAAATTTATTATTATTATTATTATTATTATTATTATTATTATTATTACTATTATTATCATCATTATCATCATCATCAATTTGCCACAGGCATATATCTCATTTCATTAGCATTTCCTCTCCTGAAACTTTCTCTCTCTCTCTCTCTCTCTCTCTCCCCCTCTCTCTCTCATTTTTCTACATACTCCAAGCTGGCCTGGAATTTGCTATCCTCCAATCTCAGATTCCAAAGTGATCACTGGTACCTGCTAGCATGGCCAGGTGTAATTTTCAGTTTTACTTTTCTTGGGTAAGGCAGAGTTAGGAAATTTGAAATAGGAGAAGACTTCAAGTACCATAGTTAAATAAAAATCAGACTATGTTTTTCTGTCCAAGAGGTTCAAAACCATACAGTGGCAGAAGGACTTGTGGCTGATTGCAAGGTCAACAATGAACCGAAGGCATAGAGGATAAAACAATAAAGCTATACACCTATGTAATTCTTAGACAAGTTAGGCTACATAAGAAACAAAACACAAAATTATCCACTCCTTTTAAAGTAATTTCAAAATTAAAATATAAATCCATCATTTTTCTCCTTTTTCCTCCCTCCAACTGCTCCCAGATAACACCCCTCCTCCATCACAAATTCATGGCCTCTTTTTCTTTAATGATTATTAAACACACACACACACACACACACACACACACACACACACACACACACACTTCATAAACATATAAATACAAGCTGCTCAAAATATACCCTGACTTGTATGCATATGATTTTGCAACTATTTGATCCTTCAAGTGTGGGCTTTGCCAAGTGAAAATCCGAATGTCAATAAAACCAATCTTCTTCTGTAATTAATGCACTTGTGCCTAGTTTATAAAGTCTTGGAGTTTGAGAATTCTTGGAGGAAGGGAGTAGACATTAGATGTCCTGTTTCTCTGTACAACTTGGCGTTACTGAGAAGAAATTTAGTCTGCTACATTCTTTAATTTCAGTCTCAGCTTTGTTGAATAATAATGAAATGGTACATGGAGCATGTGTTGAGCTTCGTGCTGTAATTTTAGCCAGATCGTTATTTTTAAGTTCATTTTTATTTCACACTGACACATTGTAACTATGTATATTTGTTAGGTGTGCTTTAATACATGTCAACAGTAAGTGATGATCAGCTGACCAGGACTAGCATGTTCATCACCTCAAATATTTGCCATTGTTTATCTTTAAGATATTATGTTGTTAATTGATTATTTTAATTACTGTTTCTCAACTTGCCAATGTAATTGAACAGTTTTATGTTCTATGGCCACTTAATCTTTCTTACCGTTTCCCATCAATAATCTGTCCAGTATAAAATTTCTTTGATGTATAGTTATTGATTTTGAGGACTTGTTCTTTTCAGTTTAATTTTTGCAAGCATGCCTTTTCTACATGTATATTGAACTTTCAACTTGATTTTAATATATATTTTTTTCAATGACTTAATGATTTTTGTCTTTTATTAGCAAATATAGCAAATACTTCCCCTGCACAGAGATCATCACTATGTGGCTCAAAAGTAATATTTAATTAAACTTTCTGGTGCAATACTTCATTAAAAAAATGTTGTCAAGTGACAATCCTTTAAAAATCTCCTGAAACGAAATGCAGATCAAAACAACCCTGAGATTCCACCTCACACCAGTAAGAATGGCTAAGATCAAAAATTCAGGTGACAACAGATGCTGGCGTGGATGTGGAGAAAGGGGAACACTCCTCCATTGTTGGTGGGAATGCAAGCTGGTTCAACCACTCTGGAAATCAGTCTGGCGGTTCCTCAGAAAATTGGGCATAATATTACCAGAAGATCCTGCAATACCTCTACTTGGCATATATCCAGAAGATATTCCATCTGGTAACAAGGACACATGCTCCAC
>LR753208.1:4357-23086 GCA_902729485.2 Mus minutoides | reverse complement strand
ACTGGCCACAATACAGTTGCACTAAACACTAATGACAGGAAATTGAGAGACAGGGTGAATGTCAACTGCCATCCAGCAGGGTACCACAGAGAATTCCCATATATGTTTTTCTGCTTGATAGAATTCTATTTTCAATGAGATCAGCTTAACTTTCTTTTTTTTTTTTTTTTTTTTTTTTGGTTAGTGTAGCCTGTTGACTTAAAATCTTAAAGTTTACATCCCTTAAAAATGTCTTAAATAAATGTTATTTCTTGAAATGCAATAGTTTGTATAGTGGTACTTTTATATTTGATAACCTGGGGTTATTATTCTAACCTTCATTTTTACCCCAGATTAGTTCTTTTGTTTATAAAAATTTCATTTACTTTGCCTTGATGCAGGAAGAGTTGCACTTATTATTAGATGACTTCAGTTGCATTTTCAAATATTTTCCCCAATCTCGAGACTGTATCTCCAATGTGGGCATATGCTTTTACATCTATCATCAACAACACTCAGAGTACTGTTATACATTGTACTGCCTTATAGAAGAAGTGGTTGGTTAATGCTGAAGCTTTTGGATGTGTGAAGTGGTATGGATATTCAAGTAAATTTAGCAGTCATCACAATGCCATATTCATGTACGACTACAAGTAGTTCATGAAACAATGGATACAAAGTTATTTCTTCCTCCTTGGTGGAGGCCTATAGGTAGAAACAGTATCCCATTAGTAGTAAAGAGATCAAGATCAATAAGACATTGCAACAGTTCCCAGTGTTGTCTAATCAAAAAATGCAAAATCACAGATTTCTCAGTATAAAATTTCTGCATGTAGGAATTGTAATTGGATTTAAATAAATAGTAATGAATTATAAATGTACTTAGAAGAGGGACTTGAGAAGAGACAACATATAACATAATCAGGTGCATTAACAAGTAAGAAAATATACTAAGCATTATGACGAAATCCATGGGGCTTTGGGGAGCCTTTAGTGTTTGTGAGGAGTGAAAACCATTGCTATGTAAAAGAAGTCAGCGCTGTTAAGCAAAGACATTTGTACCAGTGTTTTCTTATAGCCTTGACTCTTTTTAAATCACTACTTCATGCAGTAATTATTTAATACATTTTATATGAAAAACAGATCACTGGAGTGTCTATTGATTTACTGTAATGTTATTGTTTCTTGAATCATTTAATTTTTATTTTTATTTTCACTTGCATCTTCTTATTAGAAGTATCCTATATCCTGCACAAGTTTGGAAAACATTTTTTTTTGTTTCCATGAGTGATTGTTTTATTGAAAATAGATTTTTAATGCAATATTATGATTATGGTTTTCCCTTACTACACTCATCCCAGATCCTCTCTACTTATTCACCCAGTCAAATCTTCAAATAGTCTTTCAGTGTTTCTTCAGGTCTTAATGGTTTTTTCCAATTACATACTTCTGTCATTTCTAGCCTCCATTTCTAGAAAGACTATCCTTGTCTCTTGCTCTGGGTCTCATGGGCTACAAGGAACATATGGTTTTGGTTCCTTTGCCTTTCAGTCATGGTAGTGAACAGGAGTATTTGGAGTAGGTCTCACACTGGATAAGATCCCAACTACGTTCCTGATGACTGACTAAACAAATGTACATAAACTGAATGGACCTTTAATACTCCCTTATGTAGATACCACAGTTGTCCCCAATGTGTCCAACACCATCTGCCAAGAGAACTTTAATAGAAAGGAATGTGGCATGGAAACAGAATTGACAACCCAAGAGACTACAGTTCAGCTGTTCTTTGACTTTCATAAAACAATCAACAACAACAACAACAACAAAAAAAAACCAACTGAAACAAACAAGCAATATGATTTTCATGTTTTCATTTAGTTTTGTGGTTATGCTATCTTTGAGTCATATAATAAATACATATTTAGGGTAGCTTTTAAAAGAATAGAAGTTGTATAATTGTATTAGCTGAGAATGGGAAGTACATCTGGGGAGAAATATACAGACCATGATCATAGTAAATTGGAAGTATTGGAAGAGAAATAAACAGAAGGGCAATCTTCCTCGGAAAGGTAGTCACTGGGGGAAGCTAAATAATGGACGATTAAGATAACACGTAGTACAGCCTCTTTAAGGGAGATAGATTTGAAGGAAAGGCACTCTAATGAACTGTGTCCAAAAGTATACAAACAGTAGCAGAAATGTGCCATGGGGCTAATTTCCTCTCCGCTGTGACCATATGCTCGCTGAAGGCGTTAATAGTGCTAATTGCTTAGGGAGGACTCTGTGAAGTGCATTTTATATGCTTTGCTGAGAAATATCACAGAAAACATAAAATCTCAAGGTTGCTATTTGCAGCTTGTCAGGAATCAGCCACAATTTATTTTAGGAGGATTTGATAATAAGAGAAATGCCTAATTTCCCATCTGCCTGGGCCAAATAAGCCACTATGCACTCAAGGAGCAAAGGATTTCCAAATTAACTCTTCATGGTTAGATTGCTCGACACATTCTGAGCTAACATGGATGAAAATTCATTCCAATAGTTTTGCTCCTGAGACTCAGCCTCTAAAACTCCAAATGGTAAAGTGAGGAGGGGAGATGGCAGGAGGAAAGCAGAGAACCTAGAGAGTCCCAGAGAGAAGTAGATCAGAGCCATCTCACTTGTAAGTAATTGGCTGCTTCGAAACTTGAGTTTGACATAATTCGATTATCCAACTAAAGAAGAAATTGTGTTTAGCTCTAAACTCAAACAACATCATGGCAAATAAAGAAGGCCTAGAGAGATAAAAACAAAATCAAGGCTTAGGTACAAGTCTGAAATTGCAGAGAAAATTCAGGCATACACTGGTGGTGAAAGGAACTCCCTCTCAGAGTCTCAAAAGAACACTGTAGAGAAGAAGGCAGGGTTTTTAGTAAGCAGGTATGGAATATCTCAAACTAGACATACCACAAATCTTGTATTTTTTTCCCTGCAAACACTATTTGTGAGTAATGACTGAGTTCTTCAGAGAAGTCAGTGCTGCACATTTTGTCAGAGATTAAGGGGATGTCACCTTGACAGACAAATGATCATGGAACACTGAATCACCAAACCTATCATCAGAAATGATGTAGAAAGATAATTTCTAAATTTAAAATCTGAATTAATGAAATGTGGCTTTGCACAATGATTGGAGCTGACAACACAGACCATTTATGAACTAGGATTCCATTTCACAGAGAGAATGTCAGAGGGGATGATCTGAAAGATTGGGCTGTGTAGCAGTTACGCCTTCTTATTCTAATTTTCTTAATCTTATCAATGATAGACTATTCTTCATTGATTCTTCACAATGTCTCATAGTTCATATCCAATGGAACCCATTATAACAGATTATAGACTTTCCTATATAAATGCTCAATCCCTTATTGCTGCAACTTTTCTTGTCTTTCTTCCTTGACAGATGCCCTTCCCTTTGAAGCGCACAGTCATATTCATTGTTTGAAATTCTGTTACTGCTATTCTTTTCCTAAACAGCACAATAAGATAAGAATTCTGTTGTAATACTAGAATAATTTCTGTACTACTCTCTAGTTCCATGTTTGATCAGGCTGAGACCTTACCTAAGTAAGTCCCTGTAATTGCCTGAAACAAATCACAGTATAGTTGTTTTCCTCCAGAGCCAGCTTTATTATTCTCATAAGGAATAATGCAAACCACAAATCATTGACTAGATATTTAGCATCCACTGGCAAATGCAGAGGAGAGATTTGCATAGGTCATGGTTTCTGAACTGAAAAGCAAGAGAGTGACTTCTCAATTTGTACTTTCTTATGTGCCCTTCACATTTGGGGGACCTGCAGACAAAAATTTAAGTCTCCTAGTCTACAACCCTTCACTCCCATTCACAGGCTGCTACAGAGATAATGATACATTAAAAAGTGGTTCCATCTGAATGGACAGCATTCCCCTAGTCTGCTTTGAACATCAGACATATCACCTTAAGTAATTAATCTTCCCACTCCACTAACTCTGTGGTTCACTAAGGGAAACAAAGCAGGCTTTTCTTAAAATACAAATCCTTGTAGTTCAGTTTTCAGAATGATCCATGCCTGTGATTTTGTTCATGACATTTTAGATAACAGTCTTGATGCTGTGAGAAGAGGGAAAGTAACAATCCACTTCTGAGAGTAGGTAGGGAATTCAGACCCTGAAATATTTTACCTCCTAGGACTGGACAGGCACATAGACTGTCCCTGGAATACTTAATCAAAAAGAATCTTACCTCAGCAAGACATATGATATCTGTCTCCATAATAAATATTTGAGCTCTTATTTTTGATTTATTCTCACACCAGGGTGAGAGAAGTGGCCTGTGGGAGTTTTCTACAACACCACTGGTCTGCGGGAGCAACTTTTTCTTTAAATACTCATCATCCTTTCTGCCCTGTTCTAACTAAAGCAGATTTAGGAGGCAGCTTCCATATTAGAGCATAAGTTGTCTTCTTTTCAGAGTTGACTGTGAGTTTTCTGTTGGCTGAAGCAGACAAGTTTTCTTTTCACAGACCGGTGTCCCTCCCTTTGCACCTAATGGTTATATTCATACTTATTCTTTCCTAAACAGTATAAAGAGAAAATAATTCTTTTGCAATGCTTGAATAATTTCTGCACTGTTTTCAACCTCCATGGTTAGACAGGCTGAGATCTTGCCTAAGTAAGTCCATGTAATTGGCTGAATCACATCACAGTGCTTTTGGCTTGCATTCTTGTATTTCACCTATAAATTAACTTATATTTAGATATGGCAAGGAACATGATGATGAATCAAATTCTCAGTTTAGAGGGGAAACTATTTGGTGTCCAGAAGGGAAATCTTATGGCTTGTAGAATCCGGGTAAATGAATTCTTAAGTAATTGAGGTCAGAAGTGACAGAAGGTGAGGTAGACTAATGGTGAACTGGGCTTGCATGAAACAAAACAGAGAAAAATATAGTGTAGGAGTCAAGAGTGTTTTAAATATGTTTAATCAATTCATAGGCTAGACTTCCTGATACTCCATTGCAGAGTTAGTGGGTGACAGCTATCCATGGCATTTCATACATTTCAAGGAGCTACAAGAAATGAATGGAATGTTTTCACTATGAGGAAATATATGCTGGAGGAGAGAGCCATGTTTAACATGATGTAAATACTGCAATATATTTTTATCAAGGTATGTATGTTATATCATAAATGCATAAATTCTTGATGACTTACTGTGCTGGTTAACTGTAATGTTTCTTTTAAAATGTGGTTTTTCACCTCTAAATACTGTTGGTATATCCATAGCATCTTATTTTAAAGAGAGATATTTAGACTCTGGCTAATACGCCATTGTGGGATACCAAAAAAAAAAAAAAAAAAGTCATCAAAAGTCATATTTGTGAATGAGTCCCTTTTGAGAATGGGCAGAACATGGATCTCTATAGTGTTCTGTGGTTCCTAGCACTGGAACTTAATGAAAAGAGTCCAAAGAGAAAGCATGCTTGTACATAAGACAAAATGGACTGCAGTGTTCCTCTCTGCTCCGTTATAGGCCAGAAAATTAATTCATCAACTAATTCATCTTTTGAGTCTATCTTTAAAATAATGCATATGGTGTATTTATGTGCCAGGCCTGCTCATAAGAACTTGACTTATTATATAGCATTTGATCCTCAAAGCAAGTCTATGAACTAGATAATATTATTATATCCATTTTCAGATAAGGAAAATGAAAATTAGAGAGATCAAACAACTAATACTTCGGGGGAATACTTGCAAAGAGGTAGTGAAACAATTTAACAATGTGTTCAAGAAAAAGCCACAATGGTGGATACTGCTGGTAGGCATAACAGGTCTGAAAGTTGAAACTCTGCAGAGAGCCACTGGGTAGACTGTGGAGGAGCAGGTAGAGGAGTCTGGAGGCTCTTGAGGTTTAGCCTAGTGCTTCCTATTGGGAAGTTGTGCAATACACAGACAGATGCTAACACACTTTGGCAAAAAAGCAAGTGAGTCATTAAGGCTTGGAAGGCCAGACACAGTCATTTCTATAGATAGATGGTTTGCTACAAGGCTGACTTCTCTGTTCACTCCACTGTCAGAGAAGATGAGCACATGGCTCAGGTGAGGACAGACTTGTGATAAGGAGTTATAGAGCTTCAGGGCAGGGTCTCTGTGGATAGCTGTGGATAGCATCCTAACACTTTCTGAAGCAAGTTTCCGTGTTAATCTAAAAATTTAACTTAAGCCTCCAGGCTGATACAAATTCAGGTTGTTTTTTTTTTTTTTTTTTTTTTTTTTTTCCAACTTTTATTAGATATTTTCTTCATTTACATTTCAAGTGTTTAAGTAAAAGGTTTAAGTAAAAGGAAAACCATCTGGACCTTTTAAAGTTCAGGTTTCAGTGTTGTTCAAAACATAAGAAAATGCAGATACAAAATTAATATCAAGCCTTTATCATTGTGACAAATTAATGCAAACACTTGCAAACATGTTTACACTAAATTCAGACTGATTTAATTTTTCAAAATTAGATCTGAACTGATAGTGATAAAAAGCAACTGAGTTCTCATATATTTTAAAGCAGGTCTTTTTAATTTTTAATAAAACTTAAAGTAGTGTTTGAAATTGGCTCTAGGTGGGTGGCTCAAAAAGGGATGGACATAGATTTTCCAGTATATTTGTTTTTTAAATCAGCTATCAATGATGTTAACAAAATATGATTATTTAATATAAATTGCATCCTTTATACATATTCAAAATATATTTCACTTACTTAGTATTGTGCATTTATTTTTATGAATGCTCACTGAGCATGTGAAGGTAAGAAGATAAACTACAGGACCCTGTCCTTTTCTTTACCATGTTTGGTGCTTCCTGAAGATTAAGAAAACGTTGATAGGCTTCATGACAAGTGCCTTCAGCATCTAAACCATGTTGCCAAACCATTTTTCAATGTTAGTTATTTTAATCTCACAAATTTCTACAAAACACAAACTGTACATCTTCATTTTTAGTGTTATGAATCAGGATATTGAAGGACTAACCCATATCAAGATCCTGCAGCTCAGTGAAATGATTGCAATTGAACACAAAATTGACTATAAACATACTGCCATTTATAGTAAATAGCCCCCGATTCTACTTCCTGCATCTCTAGATACCTTATACTGTGAATTGTCTTCTTGTTTCAGTTTTCTAAGATTAAGCCTAAGGAAATATATACTCTGTTAGCTATCAGCTTTGTTTCTTAGCTAAGACTAAGGCTGTCTGGGCTTTTTTCTGCAACTCTAGCCTTTGTCATGAATTTACAGTGGTGCCTTGTGAAAACCTTGTGTACTGGATAAAAAAAAATACTAACAGAATTATACTAATGTTATTAAAAATGTTCTACTGTTTCTAAGACAATGTCTTTTTTTACCAAGAATCAGGAAGCAACCCAGATGTCCCTTAACTGAAGAATGGATATGGAAAATGTGGTTTATTTACACAATAGAATATAATTTACCTATTAAAATAAGGACATCATTAATTTTGCAGGCAATGAATGGAACTAGAAAACTGTGTGAAGAAACTGTGAGAACTTGTGCTTCCATTTATGCAATCTCTATTTTCCCAGTTATCTTTTATGAACATTTTCTCATTACTAATATGGAGTATGTTAATTCATTGAATTTTCTTCTCAAATATATTTTCCACTGCATCTCTTCACAGGTCATTATGTTATTTTCAAAGATAAATTTTATCTCTGGGTTTCATGACTTTTATGGCAGGAGGAGTTGTGAAATTACCATGAGTCTGGGTTTTATATAACTATGATATATGTATTTAGGTGGTTTTATTTTCTCAATAAATAATTTTGAAAACCAACTGAAGGCCAGGGACTGAGATGTTACTGAAGAAATCCTTTTTTGGCATTCTTAGGAACTGATGAATTATTTGCTTCACACTAATAGTGTTTGCTTTCTCTATTGCTATAATCAACAGATAATGAAAACCATGTTGCCCAGAATTTTATTCAATGAAACCTCACTTAACAAAAAAGATTTATAATTTTTTCTGTTTTTTTTCTGTCTCTGTCTCATCTATTTATCTATCTTGAGCCCCCTCTCTGTATGTGTGTACATGCATGTGAAATAATAGATACTCACATGACCACATACCCACCTATTTAGTTGGTAAAAAGTTTGATCTCTATTTAAATACTAGCCTTAGATTCAAAATCCTTAGATCATATTATTATTTCTGGTATTTAACTTTATTAATAATAAGTTTCTGAATATTTAAAACAATATCGTTTTGGTAATGTCACCCAACAAATAAGGTAATATGGTGCGCTTCTCTTTTAAAGTGGGTAAAAATGTATGTTTTTCTTTTGTAACCAGGAAAAGTAAATTAGTTGAAATTTGCATTACTAGCTATGCAGAAAATAGCCATTGACTAATGAGGTCAATACGTGCTCAGTGTGAACATGCAATCCATGGAAGGCTATCTCATGATCAAGGCTAACGTGAGATCTGGGAGATTCCTTCACATCTCACTTAATACCTACAGGGATATTGATGGTCTAAACCATGAAACATTTTACATCTCCTTGTTTCTAAGTTACTTAGATTTCTCTGAGTTGCAAGCATAGTATGATAGCATTCATCCTAGGAGAGTTTATGATAGCTGCTCTATCATAGAAAAACACATGGTCGAGTTCTAAACTAAACTACATATTACATATCACAGGCTCTCAGTGAACTGCAGTTTATCATGCACTAAAACAACAAAGTTTTATTCGAGCACAAGAAATGAATGACTGCATTTGTCCTTTACTTTTGTATGTTAATTCCTACTTTGGTCTGTCTGAGGATATCCTAAAATTTGGATTTCACTGCAGCTCTACACAATTACAATTTATGAATACAGAAATATGTCATTTATTTGCACTGGATTTATAAAATCATTCAAAATCTTTAAGGAAAAATATTTTCTATTGCTAACCTGGTTTATAGTGAAGTTGTAATAATGTGACATTGGTTTTATTTATACCTTTAGGTGACACTTATGCATTGCAGACAACCTATAAACATTGAAAATATCCCCTTTTTAATTTTTTTGTTGCTGTGTGTGATGCTGGTTTTATTGTGTGTATGTTTCATCTCCTGCACTAAAAATGATCCAAATTATATAGGTATTTTAATGGAGCCTTGGGATCAGAATGCCATAATGAGACTGTGGTATGAACACTGACAAACTTGGACACTCCATATGGCTTTATCAAAAAGAAAACTAAAAACTAAATACTGATTTATTTATTCCTTGTGATCAACCCTTAATCATAAATGACTTTGGATGAGCTGGGCGTGGTGGTGCACACCTTTAATCCCAGCACTTGGGAGGCAGAGGCAGGCAGATTTCTGAGTTCAAGACCAGCCTAGTCTACAAAGTGAGTTCCAGGACAGCCAGGGCTATACAGAGAAACCCTGTCTCCAAAACAAAACAAAACAAAACACTAAGAAAATGACTTTGGATGGCGGAAAAATGCAAATTGGGGGACCATAGGAATCCCCACTGCTTGAATCTGTAATGTTTCTAGAGAAGCTTGCAAACTTCATAGCACCTGAACTGAGTTCAGCTTCCTGCCCAGTATGCAGACTCTTTTGTGGTTCAGAGAAAGAACCATTATCTTGAATATAATTGAAATAATAAAACCAAGAACACAAACAAATAAACTACTGAAGGAAAATTTTATTTGAAATGTACATTTGAGATCTTAACATAATAGTATTGATGCTATATTTAAATACATGTCTTGTTGCTTTTGTTCAATGCGCACATTCCCTGTAACTGAAAAAGTACCTCAATTATTACTATTTTATACTATATAGAATACATGGTAAACTTCCTTCTTTATATCACAGACATGAGCCAGTGGTTTGATCTTGAGTATGTGAGGTATTTTGACAATAATCTAATAATTCCTTCTATCTTCTAATTTTTAATTATTGATATCATCATCTTTCTCATTTGTGTTATTTCTTGTGTTTTCTGCATTGATTTATTTGTTGTCTAATTTGTTTGCAGAGTGGATGTTCTCAGAGAAGGAAAAGCTCAACCTTCTCATGTATAATGGAGCATGGCCAATAGGAGAGGATTTGATGGCTGGATTGGATGCAAGTTGAAAAGGAGGCTCCATCTCTGGGCTAGAGGTCTATTGAGAGATAAAGAATGGTTTATCCCTAGGTCAATAAGTTCAGTGGTTCATAAAACCATCTACTCCTCATATTCTAAGTAAGCTGAAGTCTAAAGGATTATTTGCAAAAAAATCATATGATTTACCAGTTTATTTGATAAAATGAAAGATTTAATATGACAGGTAAGATTATAGACACTTTAATGTTTTTATTAAATTAGAATGACACTACTTTCCACCCTCTCTTTATTCCCTCAAGCTCCTCCCTACTATGCACCCTCTTGTCTCTTGTATGTCCCCACACTCTCAAGTTCATAGCATTCGTAGTGATTATATTTGTTACATACATACATACATACATACATACATACATACATACATACATGAATCCACAGCCTGAAAGTCTGTGTGAATGTCCCTCCCTCCAGGAGAGGCTAATTCTTCTAGCACTCAACACATGCTTGTAGTGATGGTTCAACCATTAAAAGCTAGACTCAAAACCTAAAGAAATGATTAGATAATTTAAAACAAGCATGTCTGTGGGTCAAGTACTTCCAATGGCCCATGCTTTAAACCAGGTATGTGGATTTCACACTCCTTTATTGTCACAATTTACAGAACTCACATGCATTTCTTGGAAGAAAAGAAAGAACCAATAATGTGAAACTTCGCTCTTCCTATCAGGCACAAATATACCTAAATCTCACTTTTTGAGTAGCCATATTCACTTGCTCTGACCCTCAACCACTCCTTATATTTCCATGTTCCTCATTTTTCCTGATATCTTATGATCAGTTTTTTTGTACTCTGTTTACATGTTGAAACATATCTTTTGATTACATATCTTAAAACACTTCTACTATTTTCTCTGACAGAAAAATAGAAGGATTTCTTTTCATCTTTGATTAAAAACTCACAGAATGTGATATTTGAGGTCCTTTTCCAACTTCTCAAATTACACCTAATTGTGCTCTATGTAAAACCTACACTTGATCATACTTTTTTTTTTTTTGTCCTGAGAAAAACTATGTACAATGTCTTTTCATTTAGTGTCTGTGCTGAAATTATAGCCATAGATAAATTTCTAGGAGAGCTAATATTGAATTAACACAAAATGTAGAAATCCTTTCTGGTATGAAAATAACTTTTAATTATAAGCAATTAAAAAGGAAAAAACAGCTGGATTATATTTAGTTTCTCTTTTTAGCAAAATGAATGCTATCTGGGGAATAATTCCAATACAAATGTAAAGAGAGAAGCCTGACATCATAAATTATTGCCCTCACCTAATGTCTGTGTCTGTGTCTGTATGTTTATAAGTAATGTATGTGACAGTGAAACTGTTATTTCATTAATAACATTCTAACAGTCTTGATTTTTAGAAACTTATTAGCAAATTACTGGCTTTTAAAGGTTATATATTATATATATATATATATATATATATATATATATATATATATATATATATATATTATATATATTTAAAAATTATATATATTATATTATATCTGATTATGTATATGTAATTTTTAAATAAATAATTACTTGTTAAAACCAAAACAAAATAGAGTACAAATGCAATTAAAGCAGAATACAAACCTAGAAAACTTCTGTATTTCTGCCAAGATATTTTTATAGCTACTAAGGAAAGTTCTGAGTAATCAGAAAAATATATTTCCCATTTCTAATTAAAATGTCAATGACTTCTGAAGGAGATACAGTCATTCAAGAAGGACAAGGAAATCAGACCGATTTTCAGGCATGACAATGAGCTGGAAGCATTCAGGCTGTGTGATCCTGGAGGAGTTATGCTCTCTCCACACAGTCATTTTGTTTCCCATACAAATTCAACAGAGTAGAAGATCAAATGTGTTATTGAAAAGATAACAAAATACTGCTACTGAAAACTAGTTTTGTAGGGGCTCGATGCCCCAGTGTGGGGGAGTGCCAGGGAGGGGAGGCAGGGGTGGGTAAGAGGGTGGAGGAGCTCCTGGATAGAGCTAGGAGAGGGGGTAAAGGGAAAGGGGGTGTACTAGCTAGTTTTGTGTCAATTTGACACAGCTGGAGTTATAACAAAGAAAGGAGCTTCAGTTGAGGAAATGCCTCCATGAGATCCAACTATAAGGCATTTTCTCAATTAGCGATCAAGGGGGAAAGGCCCCTTGTGGGTGGGACCATCTCTGGGCTGGTAGTCTTGGTTCTATAAGAGAGCAGGCTGAGCAAGCCAGGGAAAGCAAGCCAGTAAAGATCATCCCTCCATGGCTTCTGCATTAGCTCCGGCTTCCTGACCTGCTTGAGTTCCAGTCCTGACTTTCTTTGGTGATGAAGAGCTGTATGGAAGTGTAAGCTGAATAAACCCTTTCCTCCCCAATTTGCTTCTTGGTCATGATGTTTGTACAGGAATAGAAACTCTGACTAAGACAGGGGCTTCCTGAGCGGGCCAGGAGGGAGGATGACATTTGAAATGCAGGTAAAGGAGATGTCCAATAAAAAGAATTAAGTAAGATAATTCACATATGCAGTATATTGAATATTGAAAATATTACATAAGGTGATGTTTATACAATGTGTTCAATACTAACAAAACATTTTCATAAAATAATTAAGGACTAGATTTACATGTAGACCCACCTAAAGCAAAGGGTTATTGTGTTTTGCATGCTTCTAAAGAATAGCATATTTCAAAAATTATTTGAACATTGTTTAATACTATAATTGTTTTCTTGATGTTATTATTGTATTTAATACAGACAAATTATAGTAACAATATCTTAGCAAGATCTGAAACATTTTATATTCAAGAAGAAGAAACTTTAGTAATTCAAAATAATTACTGTAAGTTATTATGCAACCTTGAAAACTTCAGTAAACAAAAAGATTGTATTTGAAGAAATGTGTTAATTTTATCTCACATGTATGAGCAACACTTGCTGATATATTTTGGAATGCTAAAGGAATAGAATCATGCTGAAACAAAGC
Source organism: Mus minutoides (assembly GCA_902729485.2). Lineage (NCBI taxonomy): Eukaryota > Metazoa > Chordata > Mammalia > Rodentia > Muridae > Mus > Mus minutoides. The sequence continues at coordinate 9,942 of LR753208.1, read as the reverse complement.
TATGTAAACTTTATGTAGTGTTTTTATTTTCATTCAAGGGGAAGATATTTTTCAATATAAATTATGAAAAAGAAAAATGTATATAAAATAAAGAGGAAATGGTGACCTATGATATCCCTGTATCAGGAGTTGTAGGGTCAGCCTACTGAAATCTTCTCAGCCTTAAGGAGTTTGTTTCCAAACATTTGATTTCTGAAATATAGAGTTCCTTAGAATATGATCAATATGACCTCATTAGTTATTCCTATGTAGAATCCTGGATATAATTGGAATTGACATCATGGTTCTGGACATTTACTTTGTGCCCAAGTTTCAAAGTATATGTTTAGGATAAAAAAATTGGGTTGTTAGCTGGCTGAACAGGTAAAGATGTTTGTGCCAAAACTAAACAACCTGAGTTTGATCCTCAGAACATGCATGACGGAAGGACAGAGCTGTCTCCTATCAGTTTTATTCTTATCTCCATACATGTGCCATGGAATCTCTGCTTCAAAATAGAGTTCTGGGCACCCACAATTACATGAGTACACAAACACACATATATACATGCAGAGTAATAAATGCTTAAAATATGATTAACTATAAAGAATGTTGTGAGAGCAGTGGAAAATTTGGGCACATAAAAAGTATGTGATATTTCATACTATTCATCAAAATTTTAATTTTTACAGGTGGTGATATTCTCAGTAGCTTAGTGACATTCTGCTTGAATAGAGTAGAAAGAGTTTCAATTCCTCAGGAAAATGATAGACTTGTTCCTGCTATAGATATGGCCATGGTTGAATACATGAATTGTGTTTTTATATTATCAACCCACCAATTATCAGAGACCTTTTAATGATATTCTAAAAATCAATATAAAAATATTAGATCCAATGTCTCAAAAAAAATCATTGAGTCAGGGAGCTGATAAGGCCATTAGTTACTGGGATGCACAATTAGACTGTTTCATATATATATATATATATATATAGATAGATAGATAGATAGATAGATAGATAGATAGATAGATAGATAGAGAGAGAGAGAGATTTTCATATAGCAAACCTCTCTTCCTACTTCACTGTGTTGCCATATGCTCTAGAGCCACAGCAACGCCAACTGCAGCAAATAGCACTTTGATTTTTATTTAGCTTATATGTAGTCTCAGACAGTTACCTAGTAATTGGCATGCAATCTACTAATGCTATTACCAATAGGAGAGTATATGCTTCTTTTGCCATTGTAAGAAGATTGGATTGGGACTCAGTAGCATTACGAAGCTTTCTGAAGTCATTGTTGTTGGAGCAAAGCTTGCCTTTCTATCAGTATTATGCCTCAATCAACTCAATGCAGACCCTGAACTTATAATTTTGGATCAAATGAAAAGATCTGTTAGAAACATGACATCATCATTTCACATTTTCTGAAAATAACTCTACAATTTTATATAGATCCACTGGCATCCATACATTTCTAAGAATGTGAATCCATAAAAGATTTGATTATCCTAAAGAATACTAGTGATCAGATCAGCAACCAGTTAGAGAATTCTTCCATTATTCAAAGACCATTTCATGTCCCACAGATGTTGGGTTGATAAACAAATGAACATTAGTAATCCTACTTTATTCATTCAGCACATATTGAATGAAACCATGGTCTAGTAGAGAGTGGTAAATGGAGCTAGAACATTCTAAACTTAACCTCCAAAAGGTGATATAATATCTTAGTGTTACTCAGTATGTTTTGAAAAATCAAGAAAAGGAATATCTAGTCAATTCTAACTGTATCACTTGTGATTCTAAATACTCTAGTCAAAGTATCTTTTTATTAACCATATATAAAATAATTTTCTTGTTTTTGATCATAAATTTTGTATTTCTTTCATGTATGAGTCTTTTGCTTTCATGAAATATGTACACAACATGCATGTCTGGGTCTTGCAAAGGTCAGAAGAGGGTACTGAATTATAGACAGTCATAGGGCACTATGTGGATACCAGGAACTGAATCTGGCTTCTTTGCAAAAGCAACAATTGCTTTTAATAACTGAGCTATCTCTTTAGGCTTGAATCTAAATTTTCAAATGCAATCTACATAAACTCTAGGTGATTTCTTACCTTAGCCTTCTTATTATACATTCCTAATTTAGATTATTTCTTAGAATATTGCATGAATGTTGCATCCATGTACATATGCACCTACAAAATAGATTTGCACCCATGACACTTGATATTTCCTAACTGAAATTCCTGTATGCTGTGTTTTCTATTCATAGTTAGTTTACATAAAACAACAGCTGTCCTTGAAAAATGATTTCTGGAAAACAACTAGGACATAAACTCAGCAAATATGGGTGTTTCCTGAAGAAATAAATGTATTTAACTAAAAGAGAAGCTGCATGTTGAATTTGAATATAAAAACAGCTATGAACATGCTTCTTTTTCAAAGGAACCAGATTTCAGAATTAATTAGATGACTTTTTCCATCTGCAGTTTTATTGCTTGTAAACTGCCAGGCTGCTATGTTTCCTACATCAAACATATAGTATTCTAATGCATTAAAGCAGAACAAAAAACCTGAACTAAGGAAACACGAATATATAATTTTTATAGAAAAATAGTATAAATAATAATTAATTATAATTTTATTACTTGAAATTTGATTCTTGTATTTCACTGGATTTAAAATTGGCTTAAGATGCTTATGTGAAAGCTAGAGAGGAGCTGAGGTATAGGGTGCTGCCCTACACTATTGTAAGCCTAGGTTGAGTAAAATAAAATAAAATAAAATATGATAAACATATGCCCTTTCCTATTTAAATATGGCATCAATACTGGGTCTCCTTCAGAGTATATTGTGAACATTCACTTAAAGTAAATTGGCCAGTGAAACAGTGTATGCCGAGCTCTGAATTAAAACATTTGATTTTTCTTTATTAATTTCAGTTCTAACTTATTTTAAACCAAGAACTAAAATAATCTTGTATAATGTAAACTATATATAACTACATTTAAAGATGCTTGCAATGCTAAGAAAGTTTTTTTTTTAGATTTATTTTATTTATTATATGTAAGTACACACTGTAGCTGTCTTCAGACACTCCAAGGAGGGCGCCAGATCTTGTTATGGATGGTTGTGAGCCACCATGTGGATGCTGGGATTTGAACTTATCATCTTCGGAAGAGCAGTTGGGTGTTCTTACCCGCTGAGCCATCTCACCAGCCCCGCTAAGAAAGTTTTGATCAGCCTTCTAAATATTTATTTGAATGCTATTAAAAATACTTTATATTCTATTTCCTTGAGTACATGGCTGACAATTATTTGAAGAGCGAAATAAAAGTATATACATATGTTCTTTTATTATAAAATACATTAATGCATTTGTAACATATAACATGTTTGTATATATTATATACATTATATGCATCATCTATAAGTATGTATGTTCATATGAAAATAGTATATATTAATCTAATCTAATTTAAATTTTGATTATGTTAATGCACAGGGAGGTGTTTGCCAGTCAATAGATAAATATATATGTATAATAAAATTGTCTGTGTGTGCATGTTTTTGTGTGTTTGTTTGTGTGTGTGTGTGTGTGTGTGTGTGTGTGTGTTTGATATGCAGAGATGCTTATAATCTGTGATCCAGCTAGTTCAACAATGACCTTCTATCAACATTAATTCCAAGAATCCAGTACTTGTTCAGTCCATGAGACTGTATGTCTTATCTGATTTTCAGTATATGATAGACTCCTAAAGAAGTGGGCATAATGGAAGTGAAAGAATAAACTAGTCAGTGAGAGTGAGGGAAACAGGCAAAGAGCAGATGCTTAAATTTTCCACATATTTTATATTGGCAGCCACCAGAAGGTATTCCCACTTCAAATGATTTAATTATTAAAATCCCTCATAGGTGTACCTAATTGGTGTATTCCAGATGTAGTCAGGTTGACAGACAACAATAACTATCACTATCACGGTGAGTAGGTTTCATAATAAAAGCAGTTCCAGTATACACACTTTTATCATGGAACAGACCCTCCAAGCATTCCACAATCACAATTCATTCAGCAAAGTATTTAGCATTTACATATTTGATTCTTCATTGGCAGAAAGAATACTGCAGCTAGCACTTTTTATGTGTTATTTTGAATGACATTTTGTTATGCATATCTATTGTAAAGAATCCTAAGGAGTAGACATGCTGGCATGAATGATGAGTCATCTTGAAAGCTGACAATGAATAAACTTGCCTCTGAATTTCTGAGAATTTTGAAACATGAATGAATTTCACCTCTCCATTCAAACTCTCAAATTTTGTATCAATACCTTTACCCAAATTGGTCTAAACAACAAGATATCTTTTTTAAAAAGATTATTTATTTATTTATTTATTTATTTATTTATTTATTTATTTATTTATTTCATGTGAGTACACTGTCATCTTCAGACACCCCAGAAAAGGGCTTCTGATCCCATTACAGATGGTTGTGACCCACCATGTGGTCGCTGGGAATTGAACTCAGGACCTCTGGAAGAGCAATCAATGCTCTTGACTGCTGAGCTGTCTTCAGCCCAAAGATATCCCTTTTTAAAGGAAAAAAAATACAATATTAAAATGGATGCAAAGAAAAATATCATTTTTTCTAGTTTCTCTGCCTACTCAAATAAACATACTAAGTAAGTAAAAATATTATGTTTGTTTGCAGGCATGACTTCAATACATAAACCTGATCACTGTTTGAAGTCCTATTGTTATATCTATGCCCACCTTTCCTGGGGTGTTAATTGTTTTTGCCAGTGGTGATTCTGAGTATCTTGCTATATTAACTTCTTCTTCATTGTGCTAATATTTGTTAATATGCAAGACAAATAAAAAGTGCCCCATTGGGCCGGGCGTGGTGGCGCACGCCTTTAATCCCAGCACTGGGGAGGCAGAGGCAGGCGGATTTCTGAGTTCGAGGCCAGCCTGGTATACAAAGTGAGTTCCAGGGCAGCCAGAGTTACACAGAGAAACCCTGTCTCAAAAACAAAAACAAACAAAAAAAAGTGCCCCATTATTAATTATAGTAAATATGACTGAGTACTTTTTTAGTTAGTGCTACAAGTTTATGGAGAAGAAATAGAAGTCTCAAAATATTTCTTATTTCTCTCCATGAGAGACAGAGTAAAATAAAGCCTTTCTTTCCTCCACCCAAGACTCTTTTATTTATTTATAAATGTGCTTATTTTATGAGTATTAAAAACTATTTTAACCTTGGAGACTTAAAGGAACTCAATGAAGGAAAAACAACAGAGAAAAAAAGAATAAGTGAATGGATATGAATATACATTTTTGCATTTTCTAGAAAGACAATCCATGCAATGACCTGAAAAATCCTGAGTGAGGTAACCCAGTCACAAAAGAACTCACATAACATGTACTCACTGATATGTGGATACTAGCCCAGAAGCCTAGACTACCCAAGATACAACTTACTAAACACATGAATCTCAAGAAGAATGAAGTTCAAAATGTGGTCTCTTTGCCCCTTCCTAGAATTAAGAACAAAGCACACACTGAAGGAGCTACAGAGATCATGTGTGAAGCTGAATC
>LR753210.1:0-16570 GCA_902729485.2 Mus minutoides | reverse complement strand
GGGGGGGGGGGGGGGGCATGATTTTTGCCGAACTGCAAATGTTTGGAATTCTGGGGACTCATCAGAGTATGAATGTGAGAGTCCAGAGCCCTGAGCAAGCCTGTGGTGGCTGCTGTCCCCCACCACCCCCAGCATCACTCCATCCTAACTCTCCCAGCTGCTAGTCACCTACTACTGCTAGTTCCTGCTGTTGCCTTTGCTTTTTTTTTAATTACTAGATTTCTGGATTGCCAGTTGCTGGTTAGAGATATTCTGATGATGAAGATTGGATTTGCCCTCAGGAACTTGATTCCCCTAAGCAGCAGGAAGTTGCCTAAAGAGATGTCAATGCCCTTTCCCCTCTAAACTTCCTTCTCTCCTATCTCTTCTTGGGCTTTTGCATTGATTAGGGTAGAATTGAGGCAGGGAAGCATGGTAGATATAAGAACCCAATAGAGTAGCAAAAAGTATGCCTGCACTTGGTGTAGGGTTTAGTCCAGTGAAATGCACAACTTACTCATTTGTTATAAAGATCCTCTGCCATGGCCCTCAGAAATGCCTTCAGACCTTTGTGATGTGCTGAGCTCCTTGGTTGTCTATTCATTCCCTCTTGGGTCCCACTTACTAAAGAGCAAGCATAAACATGGGAATCTAAAGGGGAGCAAGACTCTCTTTTGTCAAACTAGAAATAGAAGCAAACAACAAAGCAGCCTACATCTCAGCAGTTTTGGTAATTGACGCTGATACAAACATGAAGTCTGAGCAGAGAAAAGCCTTTGCCAAGATCCAATCATCTGAGGGATGGAGAGATGGCTCAGTGATTAAGAGTACTTGATGCTCTTCCAGAGGACCCAAGTTCAATTCCTAGCTCCTTATCTGGCAGCTCATATCCATCTATACCTAAACTTCTAGGACATAAACAACTTCTCTGGTCTTTGAGAACCAGGCATGCATGTGACATACAGACATATATGCAGACAAAACACCTATTATACACATAAAAGATAGAATAATAAAAGAGAGTTTTTATTACTTTAAAACTTATTTTTGAGAATATTATAGTTGAGTACTATATTTATATCATTTCCATCCCACCCTATCTTCTCTCCAACTTTTCTAATAATCTCCTACTTTCTTTATATTCATGACCTCTTTTCCTTTAATTATTATTGTTAAATATGTGTATGATTTTACATACACACGCACGCACACACACACACACACACACACACATACAAACACAATGTTAGGTCCATTTAATGTTGCTTGTATATAAATATGTTTAGAAATGACCACTTAGGGTTGGATAACCTATTAAGGGAGCTTCTTGCTGGAGGAGTTAGTAATTGCCTATAGTTTTCATCTAAGGGTGAACACCCAAAATCTTCTCAAGAGTACAACAGTGGCACTTGTTATATTGAGGGCAGCCAAGAGAAGTCTAATGGCCTTAAAGACACAACAGGATAAAAATCCATGCCTGGGACTGTAAAGATAGCCAACTACCTGTGACTGGTGAGGTCGTAGACACTGGAGGAGAAACTATTGCTGCCATTTTAACAAGACTTCTTCATTTCCTTGTCCTTATTCTTGGCACCAAAACTGCCTCCAAAGGTACAGTTAAGTGTGCACTCAACCCAAGGTCAAAAGACTAGTGTATGTAGTGAAAGATGACCTCATTTTTCTCATTTTCACCTAGATGTTCCATTTTCATCCAGTAAATTAAAAGCCATCATGTTGAAGCCTAGGAAGCCAAATTCCTGCACCTACCTACTTCCACAATGGCTGTCTTCTGTGCCTGAGGAGGGCCAAGCTCTGGAAAGGCACCCCGGAGTCTTTGCTCAGAGCTTGTGGCCACCTCACACTTGGTACCTCACTTGGCTTAAATTTGCATAATTCTTCTAGCACCTTTCTAAATCATAAAGGCTGTGATATGAATCTCTGAAAAAAACACAACCACTTCCTATTTTTCTGTAAAAACTGTTAACTGACTTTCATTTCCTCCTCCGGGCATGTGTAGTTTTTTGTGAAGTATACTCAAAAGGAGTAGCTCCAATTAACAGAGTTTTCATTCCACAAGAAAATAATATCACTTATTGTAATGATAAGTTTGGATATTTCCTTTCTGTAAAACTCCATCAAAGAAATATAAACAAAATATGATACATAAAAATGTTACATGATGAATTTTATTAAGTTTTAATAAAAGGCAAAACTTAAGACTAAATAGAGTAGACATAGCAAAATATAACAAATATACAATATTAAAGATTTAATATACTCAGACTAATATCATTTAGATGAGCTTTCCAAATCTGTTTGAAAAAATTCACACATTGCAGATACATGTGTTTTCCTAGAGACCTTTGTTTTTTCTAGAGAACTGTGTATATATTTTTAAATGTATTGTGTGCATAGGAAACTCTACAGTCAGAGGCTAGTCATGAATTTATCATTGCTACATAGCAACAATGAATTCAGTGCTTTTCTGGTCTAAGACGCATCCAGTTTCATAGAAAAAGCTTATTCCCTAAGACAAACGTAACCACAGTCATTTCTTGAATAATCTAATAAGTCTGATGAACCTTAGATTCCTCATATAAAATCAAAACCAACTTCACATTACTTTGATAAAATATTTGATGTTAGGTGATTATTAAAAAGGGGGATTTATTTTATCCATTTTTGGTGGCATAACAAAAAGCATGACCACAGAAATTGACAGCTCTACCTAAGGTTATCTGGCTAAATCACAATGTAAGACAGGTAATACTGGAAATGAGAAAGGTTACTGTTGCCTGGTGAAATAGAAACTGTTAGCAAGGCCCAAGGTTTGCTTGATGCCACAATTTATCCTCATATGAACTAACCAGGCTCACATAATACTACTTGAATCCCTTCTAAGGCAATGCTTCCAGTGACCTAACCACCTGTGTAGATTCATGGTTCTCAACCTTCCTAATGCAGTAAAACTTTAATAGAGTTGTTAATGTTGTGGTAACACATACCCCCAGCCATAAAATTACTTTCTTTCTTTTTCATAAATACAATTTTGCTCCTGTTTTAAGTCATGATATAAATAACAGTGTTTTCAAATAGTCTTGGGTAATTTGTCTGACAAGATCATTCAACCCCTAAAGGAGTCTCACCCCACAGGTTGAGAACAGCTGTCTTAGAGGCACTGTTACTTCAACATTTTTATATTGGAAGCAAAGCCTCTAACATATGTTCCCTTGAGGATCAAATTTCATTTGTCTTACTCAATACACATTTCTTAGGTTAAGTTTACGTTAATGAATCATAGTACAGGCCTCAAATAAATGTTTCATAAACTCTCCTCTCCAAGGAGTTTGATAAATTCAGAAACTCGGGAACAAATTCAGGGAAATCCTAGGAAATTCAGTGAACTAATAAGGAAGCTGCTATTAGAATCTTGCACAATCTGTTCTCTGCCTGGTAAAGCAGAGCTTCCTGAGAGCTGAGAGGTCACCAGTGACCCCAAACATTGGAATGAATAGGAGCTCAATGGAGATGGGAGCATCTGAAAGGAGAGCTGATGAGTGAGCAAACGACATCACAATGGAGGAGAGTAAGATGATGGAGGGACACCTGTGCATCTAATCAAGTAGTAACCTCATCCACAACTAGATTTGTGAAAGATATTCAGAGCCAGGAACATGGGTTCGGTACAATGCAGTGGCTTTGGTTCTAGATAATGCAGAAATACAGGATGTGTGCATCTTCTTCAACCATGATAGTGTTAACAGTAAGTGACGCTGTCTTAGTGGTCTGCTAAGTGTAGGAAGCACCCATAGGAGTACCCAGTACTATTGGTACTCAATAGTGTTTTGTGATTCTATTCTTCTTGGTTTTCTCTACACTGCTGAAACTAGATAAGGGATCCTTCTTGGTTTGAGATCCAGCAACACACACAAGCAGTCACTGCAGTGCTGGCTTCCAGAGTACAGGTTCCCAGAGCACCTGAAAAACCAGAGAACAAGGTCTGCCATCTAGAATCAATCAAGATATTCTCACCTGGAATTTAGACTGTTCTTTCTCCAGGGTGATTCAGACTACACACATAGCATGAGGCTATAGAGGATGTTAGAGGCCCAGGTGTTGGGGGTAAGAGTGTTGTTATAACTCTGACATTGGTTAAAACATTAAATACCAGTATGCCTATCAGAGCTGATACAGGATCCATGGAGAGTTAGAAGCAATTATAATTTAGGTTCTTGTGCTATCAGGGCATAGAGTCAACTTGAGTCCCAGTCATTCAAACACCATTCAGCAATGACCCTGAATCTTGATGTCATTCAATGAGAAGCATGGAATTGTTCGGACATTTTCCCAATGTGTATATGTCCATATATATATATATATATATATATATATATATATATATATATATATGAGGTTTGTTGGAGCTTTGCTCCATGTACCATATATATGTATGTATGAATGTATGTATATATGTATGTTTGTATTATGCAGTATGTGATGTTGGAGCTATTTGAAACTTGCTTCATTTACCAAGTGCCCTAAGCACTCAGTTTTACCTTCTCTCAAAAGGCCATTTTCAGCTTCAGCTTCCCCTCAGCACTGCTTATGAGTTCCTGTGGAAATGCTCAGTGTGTCACACACCCATGCATGCTCCCCATGGGAGTTAATCCACAGAGCCTGTGCCCCTGTGATTTATAATTATTCTCGTGTTATTTGTGCTTCTGTTAGATCTGGAGAAGCTTTTAAAGATCAGATATGACATTTGTTTTACAATCTTAGGAATGCCAATAGTTTGGAAAAAATAGACAATTTTTATGTTTCTACCTACAAGGCTTTTAAAAAATGGTGTTTGGATTTCAATATTTCACACTCCATTGGCATTCCCGATAATCACCAATGACAGGTTATTGTAGAGAGAGCACGTCAAACTTTAAACACTCAAATATTTAAATTACAAAATAAAGATTATTAATATTCATCTCCTTATCATATTTTAAACCATGCTTTATATATCATTTTAATCATAAAATATTACAGAATAAAACATGTCTTTTCTTTAAAAAAAAAAAGCTTGTTTTAAGTAAAATTTACTCCTTAACCTCTAATAAAATAAAAAAGATGTACTAACCAGACAATGGAAAGGATCAGATTTCAGTTGATTTATTCCAGGAGAAGCTTTGCTGTGTGTTCTCACAGGACTCTGGTTCACCTTTGTAGATACTAGACGGTTTGATTGTGTCAGGACTTCCCCCCACTGACTAAGAGGCAGAAATTTTTGCTTCTGACATTTCCTCCCCACCCATCTCAGCCATCATATATGAGTGGATGTGTACTCTGAAAATTCAAGGTAAAAATTTTTGTTTTGTATATAGAATTTAGACTTGGGGTTCTTTTAAAAAAATTATAAGATTACTTTTTAAGATAAGTAACAAAATAGTTGATTATTTCTTTGTAAATGCACATTGCAACCTGCTAATAAGAAAAACTGGCTGAGAAAATTATCGTGTCTATGTGTACTCTGTTAATCTCTAAGAAGTTACTTAAATACAAATGAATATGGGCTCTAGGGCGTAATTTGTTTTTCACCCCTAATATGTAGAACATTTGATCAAGTGAGGGTATTAGGAAACATGTTTTTTTCTAGATATATTCACTGTAATTGTTTACTGTATGAAAAAAGGAATGCAATCATATTGTAATTTTTATAGGGCTTGAAAGATTTTACTGGGCTATATAAGATGTGGGAGAAAAAAATAAACTTGCTGGAGCTTTGCTACATGCAACAAATGTGTATATGTGTACATGTATGTCTATATGTATATATGTGTATATGTGAAATTTGTTGTAGCTTTGCTCCATCCAACAAATGTATATGTGCATGTATGTATATAATGGGTGAAGTTGTTGGAGCTTGTTGAGACTTGCTTCATCCACCAAGTGTGTGTGTGTGTGTGTGTGTGTGTGTGTGTGTGTGTGTGTGTGTGTATGTGTGTGTGTGTGTGATTCTTTTCCACCTTTTTCTTGCTGGCTCCAGAAAGTTTCACTGGACCCAGAGTCTTTCTTCCAGCCACAGGGAGTCCTCCACCAGTCTCAGAGAATCAAGATGTGTTCCCTCCCATAAAAGTCTACTCTATGACCCACTCCAGTTTACCCTAGATGCCAAAGCTGCTCTTTGCCAAAATATAAAGAGCACTCCAGACCCCCCTCTATTAAGCCAGTGTCACTCTAACCCCTAAACCAGGTAAAGAAATACATACATACACACACACACACACACACACACACACACACACACACACACAAACTACATGTCATTTTCCTGATGAGCATAGATCTAAAAATGCTCAATAGAATACTGACAAAAAGAATACAAACATAGATAATAAAGATTATCTACCATGACAACATTGGCTATATCCATAAAACATGGAATGGCTCAATATTCACAAGTTGGTTAATATAATAAATCATGTAAATGAATTTAAAGAAGAAAATTACATGATCATATCAAGAGGTGTGAAAAGGCCCTTTGAGAAAGTCCCACAGGCCTTCACAATAAAATTCCTACAGAAGGTAAGGCTAGAGGGAAGACACCTCAATATAATAAAAGTTGTATTTTAGAAACTCATAACCAACATCATTGTAAATGAAGAAAAGCTTGAATCAATCTCACTGAAGTCAAGAAAGAGACAGGAATTCAATTATTCTTACTCCTTTTCAGTATTGTGTTCTGAATGCTATTTGGAACAATAAGGCAAGAGAAGGAAATTGAAATGGGTACAAATAGGGAAAGAAGACAACAAATTATTTCCATTTTCAGATGACATGATACTATACATGAGAGACCCCAATAATTCTACTAGAAAACTTCTCAAAATGAAAAACAAATTTGGGAGCATGGCAAGATATGGAATCAACTTGCACAAATCAGTAGCTTTTCTACACAGTAAGCATACATAGAAGGAGATCATTGACACACTACCATTCACAATATCCTTAAAGAAAATAAAATATTTAGGAATAAATCTAGCCAAGGAAAAGAAGGACCTCTGTGATGAAAACTTTACAATTCTGAAGAAAGATACTAGAAAATGGAAAGACAGCCCTTACTTGTGGACTGGTAGAATTAACTTTGTGAAAATAATAATTTAACCAAATGCTATTTACATATTTGAAGCAAACCCAATCAAAATCCCCATATCATTCTTCACAGAAAAAGAAAACTCTCCTAAAACCTATATGGAGCTACAAAATACCCCAGATAAACAAAACAATCTTAAACAAAAAGAACAATCCTGAAAAGATTGCCATCCTAGATCTTAAGATATGTTACAGAGCCATGACAATGAAAGCTGGTATTGGAACAAAAACTGATGTGTAGACCAATGGAATAAAAGCAAAGGCTCAAATATGAACACATACAACTTCAGCCAATTAATACCTGACAAAGATGATAAGAACATAAACTGGAGAAAAGAAGGTATCTTCAATAAATAGTGCTGCAGATGCCGAAAAGTGCTTGCTGACAAGAGCCTGATATAGCTATCTCCTGAGAGGCTCTATCAGAGCCTGACAAATACAGATGTGGATGCTTACAGCCAACCATTGGATTGAGCATAGGGATTCCATGGGAGGAGTTAGGGAAATGACTGAAGGAGCTGAAGGGGTTTGCAACCCCATAGAAAGAACAACAATATCAATCAGAGCTCCCAGGGACTAAACCACCAACCAAAGAGTACACATGGAGGGACCCATGGTTCCAGATGCATATGTAGCAGAGGATGGCATTATCTGGCATCAATGAGAGGAGAAACCATTGGTCTTGTGAAGGCTTGATGCCCCAGTGTAGCGGAATGCCAGGGCAGTGAGGTGGGAGTGGTGAGGTAGGATGGAGGAGCACTTTCATAGAAGCATGAAGAGGGAGGATAGGGGTTATGCAGAGGGGAAACCAGAAAAGGAGATAACATTTGAAATGTAAATAAATAAAATATCCAATAAAAAAATCATGCTGGGAAAAGTGAAATTTTCCATGCAGAAGAATGAAAATAGAGCTATGTGGGGTTAAAGGTGGGGTCCCTCGTCCACTCAGGGCTCAGGCCTCTGGGCAAGACAGGATGCGGGAAGTTTTGACTGTGCTTTTCCTTCTGGCACTGGGTGGGCATCTAGTTCTAGTTATGGAAAGCTGGGGGACACCACTCCAGGGGTGGGGGAATGCAGTCGAGGTCCCAGGGAACTTCAGAAGCCGGCTCGGGGGTCCCCAGGCCTGCAAGGAGACTGGAACCATCAGTTTCTCAGACTCTTGGGTACTCAGATGTAGCTAGGAGCCATGGAAGAACTGAGAATGGAGTGGGGGCCTGCGGCCTGGACCTAGCCCAGGGCTGAAGGGGGGAAAAAAAAAGAGGGAAGTGTGGAGAGCCTCAGCCTTACTGGCGTGGACAGCTCCTAATTTGAGCTGTGGAGAGCCTTGCTGCCATGCCTTAAAGATGGCGCCAACCGCCTCAGTAATGACGTGGACAACTCCTAATATGGCATAAGGCTGTGTCAGCAGTGCCATGATCTCATGCCCGACTTTACCTAGCGTGTGAGCAGGAGCCATGTGGCATCCTGCTATAGGCCAGGACAGGGTTTATATGGCCGCTCCCGGTGGGGTTGGGAGCCATTTTGCCATTTTTGCAAAAGCTGTAACTTCATGAAGGATCCTGAGTAAACCGTCTGGAGAAGGAACCTGGTTGTCCCGTGTCTCATTCCTGCTGGTCAGGGTCGGTGCAGAATAGGGGAGCTCTGGCTGGGTCCCTCGGGGAGGAGAGTCCTTGGTTTGCTTGGCAGATGGCTTGGCTTGGTGAAGGCTATAGCTGGGAGTGCTGAAAAGCTTTCTGGGAGAGATTAGTGGCTGGCTCTTTAGATAAAGGCCTGTTCCATTTCTCCCCATGACGATTGCAATGAAAAGAGACAGTCCATGGTTTTAAGGCATTTATTGTCATTGTGGAGAGTGGTGGTGAGAAAACTATACCCCACTTTCTCAGGGCGGGCCTGAGGTTTGTAGGAAGGAATGGCTGGTACCTAATGGCTAAGCCCTTTAGGCCTTTAGATACCTCATGAAAATGGAGATCTGTCATGAGGCTACGTGATCTGTGGTCACATACTCTACCTGTGGAGGGGCTTTGGGCGTTGCTCTTACATGACTGATGGCCACAGAATTATGGAGAGCTACTGCCTCATGTCAGGGTACTGGTGTGCAGGAGCATAGCAAAATGCCTACTGTCCTCTGCGGGGACACCTGTGGGGTCACCAGAGTTTCAAACCTACCTCAACCAGAAACTAAGCTGCCTTTCACAGTCCCACAGAGTCCTATCACTTTGCATAGATACTAATTGCCAATGGATCAGAGACCTAAATGTGGAACCTAAAACACTGAAATTGCTAGGGAAAAAGATAGTAACAAAGATGATATAGGTGTAGGAAAGGACCTTCTGAATAGGTGTCCATCTGTCCAAGATTTAAAGACCAACAACTGACAAACAGAGCTTCATAAAACTAGAAAGATTCTGCATGGCTACAAAAACAGTCAACTGGGCCAGGTGACTAGGAAGCCCATAGAATGGGCAAGAACATTGCCCACAATACATCTGACAGAAAATTCACATACAGAATATATAAAGAACACAGAAACAAACAAAATCAAATGATCTATTTTTAAAAATGAGCCTGGGACCTAATATGAGGCTATAGACTAATCAAGTTCTCAAAAGAAATATATATATATATATATATATATATATATATATATATATATATATATATATATATATATATATATATATATATATATATATATATATATATATATATATATATATATATATATATATATATATATATATATATATATATATATATATATATATATATATATATATATAAAGAAATATCTCAAAAAATGTTTTTTTTGTTCCCAGCAATTAGGGAAATGTAAATCAAAGCAACTTTAAGATTCATCTTACTTTGCTCAGGATTGTTTTGGCTATTCTGAGTTTTTTGGTTTTCCATATAAAGATGAGAATTTCTCTTTCAAGGTCTATTAAGAAAAACTGTTGGAATTTGATAGGGATTATATTAAATCTGTAGGTTGCTTTTGACAAGATGGCCATTTTCAGTATGTTAATCCTACAAATCCATGAACATGGGAGATCTTTCCTTCTTCTGATGTCTTCCTCAGTTTCTTTCTTCGAGACTTGATGTTCTTGTCATACAGATCTTTCACTTGGTTGGTTAGAGTTACACAAATATATTTTATATTACTTGTGGCTATTGTAAAGGGTGTTGTTTCTTTAAATTATTTCCCTGCCTCTTTATCATTTGTATGAAGGAGGGATACTAATCTAACTTTGTATCCAGACACTTTGCTGAAGATGATTATCAGATATAGGAATTCTCCAGTAGAATTCTGGAGTCGCCTATGTATGCTATCATATAATCCGCAAATAGCAATACTTTGACTTCTTACTTTCCAATTTGGAGCTCTTTGATCTTCTTTAGTTGTCTTATTGCTCTGGCTTGAACTTCAAGTACTATATTGAATAGATAGGGAGAAAATGGGCAACCTTATCTTGTCCTGATTTTAGTGGAATTGCTTTAAGCTTCTCTCCATTTAATTTGATGTTGGCTGTTGGTTTGCTGAGTATTGCTTTGATTATCTTTAGGTATGTGGCTTGTTTCCCTGATCTCTCTAATACTTTTAACAGGAAGGGGTGTTGGATTTCTTTTTTCAAAGAACTCTTGAACAATAAAATTTCAGGGCAATCACCTTCCTTGACCTCAAGCTTTACTATAGAGCAATACTGATTTTAAAAATGTATTAGTACTGGTTTACATCTGTGCCCCAGAGTTAACCCTGTGCCAAAACTCTCCAAACTCAAATCCCGCTTGGAAAGAGCTGGTTGCCCAGGAGTGCTGACACACCTAAGGTCACAGTAGAGACCACCACTATTTTTCAATGCCTGGCCTAAATGGGACCTGCTTGGGACCCAGAGGACACAGGAACTGTGAAGCACTCTGGGACAGGATCCTTCTGGTCTACATCTGCACCCCAGAGCTAATCCTGTTCCAAAGATCTCCATACCCAAATCCTGCCTGAAGACAGCTGGTCTCCTAGGAGTGTTGACACATTAAAGATCACAGGTTCACACGTTCACAGGAAGGACACGCTACAGTAAGAGACAGCAAGACCAGCTTACACTATAGATGACCAGATGGAATGGGGTAAGTGCAAGAACATAAGCAACAGAAACCACGGCTACTTAGCATCACCAGAACCCAGTTCTTACATCACAGCAAGTCCTGGATACCCCAATACACAGAAAAGGAAGACTCTCATTTCAAATCAAAACTCACGATGATGATAGAGGACTTTAAGAAGGACATAAGTAAAGAAGTACAGGAGAACACAGGTTAACAGGAAGAAGCACTTAAAGAGGAAACACAGAAATTCCTTAAAGAATCACAGGAAAACACAGCCAGACAGGTGAAGGAATTGAACAAAACCATCCAGGATCTAAAGATGGAAGTAGAAACAATAAAGAAGCCACAAACAGAGACAGCATTGGAGATAGAAAACCTAAGAGAGATCAGGAGTCACTGATGCAAGCATCACCAACAGAATACAAGAGATAGAAGAAGAATCCCAGGTGCAGAAGATACCATAGAAAACATTGACACAAGAGGCAAAGGAAATGCAAAATGCAAAAAGCTCCTAACCCAAACATCCAGGAAATCCAAGACACAATGAGAAGACCAAACCTAAGGATAATAGGTATAGAAAAGAGTGAAGATTTCCAAATTAAAAGGCTACTAAATATATTCAGCAAAAATTATAGAAGGAAACTTCCCTAACCTAAAGAAAGAGATGCCCATAAACATACAAGAAGCAAATATAACTCCAAATAGATTGGACCAGAAAAGAAATTCCTCCCATCACATAATAATCAAAACACCAAATGCATAAAACAAAGAAAGAATACTAAAAGCTGTAAAAGAAAAAGGTAAAGTAACATTAAAAAAGCAGGTCAATTAGAATTATACCAGACTTCTCAACAGAGACTCTAAAAGCCAGAAGATACTGGGAAGATATCATACAGATCCCAAGAGAACATAAATGCCAACCCAGGCTACTCTCCCCAGCAAAACTCTCAATTACCATAGATGGAGAAATCAAGATTTTCCATGATAAAACCAAATTTAAAGAATATTTTTCCACAAATCCAGACCTACAAAGGATAATAGAAAAAAACTATAGCACAAGGAGGGAAACTATACCCAAGAAAAAGCAAGAAATTAATCTCTGTTCAACAAACCCAAGAGAAGATAGCCACACAAATATAATTCCACCTCTAACATCTAAAATAACAGGAAGTAATGAACACTCATCCTTAATATCTCATAACATCAATAGACTCAATTCCCTAATAAAAATACATAGACTAACAGACTGAATATATAAACAGGACCCAGCATCTTACTGCATACAAAAAATGCACCTCCGTGACAAAGAAAGGCACTACCTCAGAGTAAAAACCTGGAAAGAAATTTTCCAAGTAAATAGTCCTAAGGAACAAGCTGGAATAGCCATTCTAATATAATCTAATTAATCTAAATATAATATAATATAATATAATATAATATAATATAATATAATATAATATAATATAATTCTACTTAAATCGACTTTCAACCAAAAGTTATTAAAAGAGATGTGGAAAAACACTTCATACTCATCAAAGGAAAAATCTACCAAGATGAACTCTCAATTCTGAACATCTATGCTCCAAATGCAAGGGCACCCACATTCGTAAAAGAAACTTTACTAAAGCTCAAAGCACACATTGCACCTCACACAATACTAGTGGGAGACTTCAACACTCCACTCTCACCAATGAAGAGATCATAGAAACAGAAACTAAACAGAGACACCGTGAAACTAACAAGTTATGAAACAAATGAATTTAACAGATACCTGTAGAACATTTCATCCTAAAACAAAAGAATATACCTTCTTATCACCTCAAGGCACCATCTCCAAAACTGATTATATAATAGACCACAAAAGAAGCCTCAACAAATACAAGAAGATTGAAATAATTCAATGCATCTTATCAGATCACTACAGATTATGGCTGGTCTTCAACAACAACAAAAACAATAGAAATCCCACATAAACATGGAAGCTGGACAACTCTCTACTCAATGATAACTTGGTCAGGGAAGAAATAAAGAAATTTAAAATTTAATGAAAAAGAAAACACAACATACCCAAACATGTGACACAACAAAAGCAGTGCTAAGAGAAAAACACATACCTTTGTGTGCCTCCAAAAAGAAACTGGATAGAACATACAGAGACAGCTTAAGAGTACATTTGAAAACTCTAGAACAAAAAGAAGAAAATACACCTAAGAAGAGTAGATGGCAGGAAATAATTAAACTCAAGGCTGAAATCAACTAAAGTAGAAACAAAGAGAACTATACAAAGAATCAACAAAACCAAGAGCTTGTTCTTTGAGAAGATCAACAATATAGATAAACATTTAGCCAGACTAACCAGAGGGCACAGACACAGTATCCAAATTAACAAAATCACAAATGAAAATGGAGATATAACAACAGAAACTGAAGAAATTTTAAAAATTATCATATCCTACTACAAAAGCCTATACGCAACAAAATTGAAAATCTGGATGAAATGTGTAATTTTCTAGAGAGATACCAGGCACCAAAATTAAATCAGGATCAGATAAACCATCTAAACAGTCATATAACCCCTAAAGAAATGGAAGCAGTCATTAAAAGCCTCCCAACTAAAAGAAGCCAAGACAAAATGGTTTCATAGCAGAATTCTATCAGACCTACAAGAAGACCTAATACCAATCCTCTTCAAACTATTCCACAAAATAGAGACAGAAGGAATACTACTTAATTTATTCTATGAAGCCACAGTTATACTAAACCATACAAGGACCCAACAAAGAAAGAGAACTTCAGAATAATTTTCCTTATAAATATTGATGCAAAAATACTCAAAAATTCTTGCACACCAAATCCAAGAACACATCAAAACAATCATTCACCACAATCAAGTAGGCTTCATCCTAGGGGTACAAGGATGGTTTGATATACAGAAATCAGTCAATGTAATTCACTATATAAGCAAACTCAAAGGAAAAAACCACATCATCATTTCATTAGATGCTGAGAAAACATTTGACAAAATTCAACACCCCTTCATGTTAAAAGTCTTGGAAAGATCAGGAATTCAAGGCCCATTCCTAAACATAGTAAAAGCAATATACAGCAACCCAGTAGTCAACATCAAACTAAATGGAGAGAAACTTGAAGTAATCTCACTAAAAGCAGGGACTAGACAAGGCTGCCTACTCTCCTCCTATCTATTTAATATTGTACTCAAACTTTTAGCCAGAGCAATTAGACAACAAAAGGAGGTCAAAGGGGTACAAATTGGAATGGAAGAAGTCAAAATATTAATATTTGAAGATGATATGATCGTATACTTAAGTGAACCTGAAAATGTCACCAGAAAGCTCTGACCCCTGACAAACAACTTCAGCAAAGTGGCTGGGTATAAAATTAAATCAAACAAATCAGTAGCCTTCATATTCTTATATGATAAATTGGATGAGAAAGACATTAGGGAAATGACACCCTTCACAATATTCACAAATAATATAAAGTATCTTGGTGTGACTCTAACCAAGCCAGTGAAAGATCTGTATGATAAAAACTTCAAGTCTCTAAAGAAAGAAATTGAAGAAGATCTCAGAAGCTTAAAAGTTCTCCCATGCTTATGGACTGGCAGGATTAATATAGTAAAAATGGCCATCTTGCCGAAAGCAATCTACAGATTGAATGCAATCCACATAAAAATTCCAAAACAATTCATCATAGAGTTAGAAAGACCAATTTGCCAAGTCATTTGGAATAACCAAAAACCCAGGATAATGAAAACTATTCTCAACAATAAAAGAACTTTTGGCAGAATAACCATTACAGACCTCAAACTTTATTACAAAGCAATAGTGAAAAAAAAAAAACTGCATGGCATTGGTACAGAGATAGGCATGTACATCAATGCAATAGAACTGAAGACCCAGAAATAGAGCCACATACCTATGGTCACTTGATCTTTGACAAAGAAGCCAAACCCATCCAGTGGAACAAAGAAAGCATTTTCAGCAAGTGATGCTTGATCAACTGTAGAAGAAGGCAAATCTATTCATTCTTATCTCCTTGTACAAAGCTCAAGTCTAAGTGGATCAAGGACCTCCACATAAAACCAGATACACTGAATCTAGTAGAAGAGAAAGTGGAGAAGAGCCTCAAATACATGGACACAGGAGAAAATTTCCTGATTAGAGCACCAATGATTTATGCCCTAAGATCTACAATTGACAAACGGGACCTCATAAAATTGAAAAGCTTCTGTTAGGCCAAGGACACTATCAATAAGAGAACATGGCAACCCACAGACTGGGAAAAGATCTTTACCAATCCTACATCTGATAGAGGGCTAGTATCCAATATATACAAATAACTCAAGAAGTTAAACTCCAGAGAAACAAATAATCCTGTTAAAAATGGGGTACAGAAATAAAGTATTCTCATTTGATGAATCTCAAATGGCTGAGAAGCACCTAAAGAAAGGTTCAACATCCTTAGTCATGAGGGAAATGCAAATCAAAACAACCCTGGGATTCCACTTCAGAACAGTCAGAATGGCCATAATCAAAATCTCAGGTGACAGCAGATGCTGGAGAGGATGTGGAGAAAGAGGAACACTCCTCCCTTGTTGGTGGGATTTATAAGGTGGCACAACCATTCTGGAAATCAGTCTGGCAGTTGCTCAGAAGATTGGACTTAGTACTACTACCTGAGGACCCAGCTATACCACTCCTGGGCATATAGCCCAAAGATGCTCCAACATATAACAAGGACTGCCGCAGACTGGCCTCAGTAGGGCCTCCCTCAATCCACGTGGGGTTCTGGATAGGTGGGCAAAGAGTTGGCGAGAAATGACAAACAAATAATGCTTTCCTTTCTCTTTCCTCTACTCACCTTTCCTACTATTCTATTCTCTTGATGAGGGGAGAAGTTAAAAAAAAGAAACCCAAATGCTTCAGATGGAGAAGGAAAAATGCAGTATTTCACAATACCATCAGTCTTGCTCATAATGTCTGTGGCTTATTGGACAATAGGAAAGAGGCAGCTGTGGATACAGCCTGGCCACTGCTGTGTGCTGTGACCAGATTCAGAGAACAAAGGGTTGAGAGCTTAGCATAAGCACTTTCATAACTGACTGGAACATACCATCCCTAGCTGAGAACACACTTCCTGTAATGAGAACAAGGAAGCAACAGCACACAAAGAGCAGAGAAAGAGCTGCATGGAAGGAAACTGAGACCTGAGAGGGTCATTGCAGTCTCTGTGAGTGTGACCCATTGCCAACAGGAAGCACTGCTGTGGGCTGCTCTGACTCTGTGGGTAGGTATTTAAGTAACCCCAATGAGGGAAAATTTTGCTTCTT
>LR753211.1:0-16559 GCA_902729485.2 Mus minutoides | reverse complement strand
TTAGACTTTTAGCTGTTGAGGGCTCACCTTGTCTGCCCTTGTACTCAACTTCCTTCTCAGGTCATGCCCATCGCCTTTCTGGATCCCACATCTTCCCTTTTCTGTTTATAGTTATTCTGTGCAAGAGTTCTTCATTGTTCCAGATCTGTTCTCTTGGCATTTGTCCAACATATAGACTAAGTGGGATAGAGACCCCCCCTTTTCCTTAAGATTGTTGCAATTAAAGAAACATTTTGAACCACTTAAAGAACATTATTTGCCTTAAAAGCCTATGAAGAGTTTTCTGTTACCAATTATGCATTGGAAAACCATGCTGAAATTGTTCAAGTGCCTCTTTAAACTTTACTGATGTTCATGATTTTTAACCAGAAATGTGCCAAATATACCATATATATTGACTCAAGTCAAAAGTACACATTGACTATAGTTTACTATTTTATAGTTGTTTATATTATTTTGTGTTCAACTGTCTATGTCCTGAAAAAATGTTAGGTCCATAGAAGGATGGAACAGTGGATGGAGGTGGTCTTTGCCTGCCTTCATCCATAAATGGATAGGAAGTGGCTACTTCTGTCTCAGAACTCTTAGAATTTTATGATCATCCCTCACTGTAGGAAAACCACAAGCCACAAGTGTGGGGGGGAAGGCAGCTTCAACACTAGCAGGTGGGAAATGCCATCAACACCTTGTTTCTGCTGGGGTGGGGAAATAGACACAGAGAAATAGTCACCACTACTAGTGTGTTTAGTTTGCCATTTATGTGGATAGCTGATTTGCAGAGAAACTGCGTGTCTGGTACAATTCACTCAACAATCCGTTCACTTTGTAGCCTTTTCCAGTGCCTTGTTAGAGAAAGGCAACTAACTTAAATATCCACATGGTTCACCAGTGTTGAGACATGTGAAGAAGGGTTGCATTCTGGTTGATAGATGGCCAGCTGACAAACAGGCTATACCTAATGAATGATCACATTAAGATGTGGTTTATTACAGAGTGTTTACAATACCTGTGGTTAGGTTCCCCAGAGGGACAGTACTTAGGGCCAGGTAGTTTATATTTAGGAAGTTGCCTCAGGAAGCACGTGAGGACTAGAATGGCAGCCCGGAGGAGGAGAGCCCAAGAAGGCGCACACCAAGGAAAGGACACAGCCGATTACAGCTCAGAGTTGGTCCTTTGAAGGATGTTAATGGCCAGAAGGCATCTTCATCAAAGAGGGGTAGGTGCTGGAGATAAGCACCCAAAGGTTTGAGAGAGTGGCTGTTCACAGGAGTGGCAGGTGTCCTCTGGGCTGGGGACATGGGGACCCTGACAGCATCTGCTGCGCTGCAGGAGTTCACGCTGCAGGAGTTCACTTAGGACCCAGGGCTGACTGAACTGTCCACATCCCGCTGTGGTCTAAAACAAGTGGCCACTGAGATGGGAAGACTGGAGTGGATCCAGCGATAGCCTGTGAAGCCAAGGCCTAACCCAGGGGACTTAGCTAAGCAAGAACAAGAGGAAGGTGCCACACCCTCCTAGCTTTGCACGCTGAAACGTCAGGGAATTAGAAAATAAAATTAGCTTGCACGATTTCAGATGGGGACAGATGCCTTTTTACTTGATTTTTTTTTAATTCCCACAAAAACCTCAAGCAGAGTTAATAATGTATGAAAATTAGGTACCATGTGTGCTCTCTGCTTTGTAATATTTTTATTAAGCAGCTAGTTGATTTAAAAATAACAGAACACAACAGTCGACACAATGGCAGACTCTGGTGTGGATGGAAACTTCTCCTTAAATGTTCTGTCAGCTTTTCCATTACATAAGAATATTTTTAAAAATGCCTTCCGAATTATCACATAAGATAAAATTATAGCAAGCTGCAGTTTGATAAAAACAAATTGTTCAACTACAAATTCCAGTTGCCTTTTTAAAAATTGGCTTAGTGAATTACAGGTTAGGAATGGGAATGTTTCGCAGTTCGCGTCAATGCATGGTGGATACAGAAGTGCATTTTTCTGTCCTGCTGGTCATTTCCTGGTTAGAACCTCCTGCCCTTCTTTCCTCTCACTACCCTTTGTCACCTGGACTTTGAGTAGTGAGATAAGACATGTCAAAGAGGAAAGGTTTTAGACCATAGGTTTCCCAGCCAGTCAAGAGATGCCTCAGTTCTGAAAGCGGGAATGAATATGTGTGACGTTGGCCTATAGCCATTGGGCTAGCTGGTGAGCGTTCTTCCCTGGAGTTTGAGTGCAAGTTTCTTTCTATTTTTTATTTGAGAATTTCATACACATATACAATGGGATATGGGTGTACCTCCATCCCCATTTCTCCCTCCGGGTCCTCCACGTCCCCTCCCGGCTTCACTCTAGAGTTGTTGTCACCTCTTCTCTTCTCTTCTCTTCTCTTCTCTTCTCTTCTCTTCTCTTCTCTTCTCTTCTCTTCTCTTCTCTTCTCTTCATCACACACAGCGCTACCCATGTGTGGGTGATGCCATCCACTGGAGCACTGGAAACATGCTAGTGGCCTCCTCCTGGGACAGCAATCCCCCCCCCCCCCCCGCCTCCTCCTGCAGCTACCAATTGCAATAGCTCTTGAGGGCAGGGTCCTGTCATTTCCTCATTAGTCTATTCCTGAGGACATTGCGCACTATCTCAGAGGACAGTGGACTCCTTTGGTCCACTAGCATTGTCTCCTAGC
The DNA here is from genome assembly GCA_902729485.2 of Mus minutoides. Taxonomy (NCBI): domain Eukaryota; kingdom Metazoa; phylum Chordata; class Mammalia; order Rodentia; family Muridae; genus Mus; species Mus minutoides. The sequence goes on along the minus strand of LR753211.1, from coordinate 13,880 downwards.
ATTGTTTGGGCCATATGTACCTGCATGGCACTGGTAGATTGGCTCCTTCCACACTTACATGGCAGGGGAGATACTGTGATCAAGAAGGGCATCTTCCAGAAGTCTCACGGTTTAACAGAGCAAACTGGGGCAGAGTGAAGGTTAGCTAATTAGACAACAAAGTTCATGACTGATTTAACTTTCGTCTGCGATTTGCTTTTCTCATATATTGCATTGGAATAGTTAAGTATTCAGTAAAACAAATAAGGACAGCACCTGCTGATCTCTAGGGTGAGACGGATCATGTATAGCCGAGACAACTTGAAAAAGTCATGGTTTATTCACTAGCATTCTTTGTTCATGGACACTTGGGACAGATGGCATTGTGGAGAGAAAATTCTGAAGCTATTGAGCTGAGTTGTTTTGAGCATTTGATTGCCTTTAACTCTTACCTGTCTCAGGAGACCTGGTTGGGTGTGTCCTTCCTGGCATATCCCGTGACTGACAGCCTTGACATCAGCTGAGTCACAGGTGTGGGCAAGCAATCTGGAGGAGTCATGCCTTGTATGCTTTAAAGGTAATGCAGGGGACATTTGAGCCCTATGATTTGCACTACAAGACATTCTTGGAATCTCTGTAAGGGGTTGGTTGGAACAGAACTTTCCCATCTACACCAGAGTCTATAAAAACCACAGAACTGACTTCATGGGGCTTAAGTTTTTCTTTTGTTATTTTCTTCCCCCTCTAATTAGATTTTGCTCATATGCAGGACAGAACAGTCTGGCATGGAATAACTCGCATTAAAATAACTCAAAGACCCAACTGTACCTCACATTATCCTAGCAAGAGTGGGAATGGGATTTGCTGTCTCAGTAAACCCCAGAATAGGTGAACATTTGCTCCAAAGAGAAGTCAGGTCAACTGGAGGTTTGGCACGCATTCCTGAGACCTGGCTCCTGGCCAGCCTGACCGGCCTGGATGTGGCTTTGGGCAAGCTCTCTCTTGACTGTCCTCATTGTGCTCAGAAACAATCTGGGAGTAATAACGTCTGCTCTTGAGTTCTCAGAATCCCACAGGGGAGCAGTTGGCTGTTAGGATGTAAGGGCTCATTTGTTTCCTCAGTGTGAAGATAGAGTATAGAGGACTGAAGTAGAATTTTCACCTTACTTGTATGGGTCTTTGGAGGATGCAGGTTCTCTCTCTCTCTCTCTCTCTCTCTCTCTCTCTCTCTCTCTTTCTCTCTCTCTCTCTCTCAAGCTATAGATTCCAATAAGAGAAAGGACATGACCAGACCTTTTTTGAACTTATCAGAAACATAATAAATAGCTCATCTGTAGCTGCCATGGTCTTCCACTATTGTCCCTAGTCATGTTGAAAGTGAGTATGAGTTACCCTTATCATCTCACTCCAGCTGTGACCCTTCATCAAGTGTAAGAGAGTACCTCATTTGCTCTGAAAGAAGCCACAAAGAAGCCAGTTCTTGGGAATTCCTGCAAAGTTGAATGTAGTGCTTTAGTTTGGTAGGTTAGGATGTGCCCAGGGAGTTAGGCAGTGTAGGGGGACAACATCCCCAACCTTTCCTGCTGGCTCCACTTGAACCCTTTAAAGCCTTGTATGGTATAGCTAGCTGCAGGTTAGAAGACTGTACCTGATCCTCTAGAGATAGTGGAATCTTCAAGCTTGCAGGGTCGGACTGAACGTGAAGCACCAGGACTCAAATACTCTGATTATTGATTGAGACATCCTCATCATTGTGCCCCTGACACAGGAGTTGCCTTTTCCTTCATAGTTTCTGTTATCGTGGTACCGTGTGTCCTCAGCATGAAGAGATCAGTCTCAAAAGATGCCCCAAGTAAAGGTTCTGTGTGTGTGTGTGTGTGTGTGTGTGTGTGTGTGTGTGAATGAAAAGGCTAGTGATAACAATTCCTTATGTCATTTATGGTAAAGCAGGTGGAAGAGTGGGCACTGAGGGCCTGTCTAGCCCTGTCTTCCTCTTGCCAGTGACCTGCTACCATCATCAGAGACAGATAGCCCTCATCTGGACAGTGCCACTCACATCCCTGCAGCTGGCTGAGTTCTGCCCTTCCTCATCATGCACTGTAGGTGAACAGCTCTTTAACCACTCTGCTGGGACCTGGGAGGCCGAGCCTCCCTTCCCTCCAGGGCAGTTTCCCTGTCTGCTCTTGCAAACGGCCCATTCATTCATGTTTCAGAAGCTCTGTGTGGTATTTTATATGTACCACAGAGCACTATCCATGTCCTACTATTGTTTTAATGGATACCTGGCTACCGCTCCACCTTGATGCCCCCTGCGCGAGACACTTTACCATCTGCTCTGATTGGTTAGGGCTTTGTATGTGCCACTTTACCATCTACTCTGACTGGGGCTTTGGGATGAGTCCACCAGCAGTTTTCCCAGCCTCCGGAGGCTGGAAGATTCTCCAGTCATGGCTTGAGGGGCAGCATAGCCCCAACTTGTCCCTCCCTCTCTCGTCCCCTTTGCTGGCTTGCCTCACCTTCCCTGTGACTGACTGGGCATCTATTGGCAGGCTTTCCTTCTGGGACTCTCCACTCTTTTGGCTTCTGTCTCCCTGCATGTGATTGTCTACTTACCCTGCGCTGCCCTGTGCAGTCTACCATCACAGGCCTCCCAGTGAGCCAGATGTTCTAGGCAGATGGGAAGGGTCTGGGGAAGTCCCAGGTCCTTTGCATTTAGGTAGGCTTATGATGAATCCATCATACATACATTTCAAGTGTTTAGAACAGAGACTGGCTTCTGGCAGATAAGTGGGGTTACCAACTATTTTTCTGGAGTGCTGTGCTATGCCCTCTGCTGTGACCCTGGCACCTGACGAGGACTCGGAATGAGCCTGCACTCAGGGAATATCTATTGAATTAAGTTAATATGTTGAGGGAGAGCGGTTACATGATTCCCTCAACAGAAGATGGGGCTTCCTGCCTTGAGGCTTCGGACCCGGTCCATCTCAGAAGATGGGGCTTCCTGCCTTGAGGCCTCGGACCCGGTCCATCTCAGAAGATGGGGGTTCCTGCCTTGAGGCCTCGGACCCGGTCCATCTCAGAAGATGGGGCTTCCTGCCTTGAGGCTTCGGACCCGGTCCATCTCAGAAGATGGGGGTTCCTGCCTTGAGGCATCGGACCCGGTCCATCTCAGAAGATGGGGGTTCCTGCCTTGAGGCTTCGGACCCGGTCCATTTCAGAAGATGGGGTTCCTGCCTTGAGGCTTCGGACCCGGTCCATCTCAGAAGATGGGGGTTCCTGCCTTGAGGCTTTGGGCCCGGTCCATCTCAGAAGATGGGGGTTCCTGCCTTGAGGCCTTGGACCTGGTCCATCTCAGAAGATGGGGGTTCCTGCCTTGAGGCATTGGACCTGGTCCATCTAAGTTGTTTTCATGTTGCCAAACTGAAAGAAAACTCATAGCTGGTGTTCTCTTCTCACGGAGTTCTGTGGGTGTTCTATGAGAAGTTTGCCCTCAGCTGCAAGTGTCCCAGATGAACAACATGAGTGCTATCCCTAACAGGGCCCCACTAGCCCTCTCCAGAGGCTTCTGAACCCCAGAAGCCCTTCCTCATCCCAAGAGATGTGATGTGGCCAAAGTCACCTCTCACACACATGCGGATCAGTGAGGGAAACCTTCCTATGACACCCCATGCAGCTTCCATGGCTCACAAAACTCATGGCGTAAGGTCAGCCATTGTTCTCCTTGAAGCAAGAATCTGCTTGTGCACTGGGGAGAGAAGGAAGGAGGGGCTGGGAGGTGACTAGCTATGGTGGTGACACCGGTTTCTTCATGGATTGTTCATGGTGATGGGGACAAATTGTTTTTGTGCCTGAAGTTAACAAATCCTATTGAGGAAAAGCCCAGCGGCATCCCAATAGGTAATATTAGCAGTTTATTGTTCAGACATACGTATGCAACTGTGAACACCCTTGGGTAGGGCTTGCTCCCCGCATGATAGCCTGGTTCCCACGCCGTCCTTTATATTTAGTTCTGTGCTCCTTATATACCTGTTTGATCCTTCAGGGTATTTCTGTTTGCACGCTTGGCTGCAGAGCACTGAGAAACCTATGTTCAGATAGTTTATTCTTAAGAGTATGCAATTAGAACTTGGGAATATTGATGGAAGAAAAAAAAAAACCCTTTATTTAGATCCCCTAGAGGGGTCTTTGTGTCCAGAGCTGCCACTGGAAGGTCAGATTTGACTCTTAAGATAGAAAAGCCAGATCTTGGGACAAGGTCCACTTCACAGTGTCAACATTCTCATCAGTGTCCTAAGCTTAACAAGGAAAAAAATAAAAAGCTCCAGAAGCCCTCAGCATCAGCACCCATGGCTGTCATTTCACAGAAGCCTTCAGCATCAGCACCCATAGCTGCCATTTCACAGAAGCCCTCAGCATCAGCACCCATAGCTGCTGTGTTCACAGAAGCCCTCAGCATCAGCACCCATAGCTGCTGTGTTCACAGAAGCCCTCAGCATCAGCACCCATAGCTGCTGTGTTCACAGAAGCACTCAGCATCAGCACCCATGGCTGCTGTGTTCTCAGAAGCCCTCAGCATCAGCACCCATAGCTGCTGTGTTCACAGAAGCACTCAGCATCAGCACCCATAGCTGCTGTGTTCACAGAAGCCCTCAGCATCAGCACCCATAGCTGCTGTGTTCACAGAAGCACTCAGCATCAGCACCCATGGCCTCTGTGTTCACAGAAGCCCTCAGCATCAGCACCCATAGCTGCTGTGTTCACAGAAGCCCTCGGCATCAGCACCCATAGCTGCTGTGTTCACAGAAGCACTCAGCATCAGCACCCATGGCTGCCATTTCACAGAAGCCCTCAGCATCAGCACTCATAGCTGCTGTGTTCTCAGAAGCACTCAGCATCAGCACCCATAGCTGCTGTGTTCTCAGAAGCACTCAGCATCAGCACCCATAGCTGTTGTGTTCTCAGAAGCACTCAGCATCAGCACTTGTAGCTTCTGTGTTCACAGAATCACTCAGCATCAGCACCCATGGCTGCTGTGCTCACAGAAGCACTCAGCATCAGCACCCATGGCTGCTGTGTTCACAGAAGCACTCAGCATCAGCACTTGTAGCTTCTGTGTTCTCAGAAGCACTCAGCATCAGCACCCATAGCTGCTGTGTTCACAGAAGCACTCAGCATCAACACCCATAGCTGCTGTAATCACAGACTCACAGTGCTTTGTTTTCTCTTAGATATGGAGCTCCTGTTAATTTGAAAGCCAGTCTTTCCATGTGAGTCCATGTACAATACCATGTTTTTCTTTCTCTTTCTTTCTTTCTTAGTTGTTCCCAGGAGGGGAGGGGAATGAAGAGGAAAAGAGAAAAGGGAAGATCTATGTGCTTGAAAGAAGAAAGGGAGGGAGGAAGAAGGAGGTAAAGAGGTGAAGAAAGGAAGGAAAATAGTCCATCTGTTTCTTTGCCCTGAGATATAAATTCCACCTCCTGGATGCATTGGACCCAGTTTTCCGAGAAAAGGCTTAAATTTATTAATTTGGTTCATAGTGTTCTCACAGAGAACTTTATTTGGTGGCCTGGAGCCATGTGTGATTGGGTTATTTTAAGATAAGTAATGTAAGAGAATCAGCATTGCATGTTTGGCAGAAACATGGCTGTGCCTATTGCTGAAAGAGTTATTGCATGTGATTTACAAGCTTGGCCCATGGTGGTGAGGGTCAGGGTTAAGGTGAAGTTCAAACCCATGTCTCCATGTGTGTGCACTATGGGACAATGCTGTTGTATCTGGTGGATGCTGCTTGGAGCTGGGATGCTCCTGAGAAGCTCCTGTTGCCTGGGATCATGCCCCATTATCCCCTGTGTAGTACCTGGTGTCAGGAGCAGCAGACCAGGCCTTGGGGGAGATGTGGCTGACATTCCAGCTGACATTCATCTTGGCACCTGTAATGTTCACATTTCCTGAACGTAACCTCTAAAACAGAAACAAAACTGAGAGGGCCTCCTACTTTCTGAAAGAAATAGCATGTTTTCAATACCCATCTTAGGTCACAAACTAAACTTTATTTTATGGGTACGAGTGTTTTGTCTAAAGGTATCTCGGTATGCCTGATACCCACAGAGGCCAGAAGAGGGGGTCGGCTTCTGAACCGGAGCTTCCATGGGGCTGCTGGGAATGGAGCAGGGTCCTCTGGAAGAGCAGTAAGCGCTCTAAACTACGAGCCATTTTATAGCCCCTAAAATTATTTAAAAATTTTAGCAAAATACACATATAATTTGCCATCTTAGCCATTTTTAGTATACATTTCTGTACCACTGTGTACATTTATAAGCTAAGATGGTTCTAAAACAGATTAAGACAGACTCTTCTCTATCTTCATGGTCTCAAAAAAAGAGGTTTTCATTGCCAAGAGAGAAATATAAAGCATTCTTAGGTGGAAACCCCTTCCACATCTGTGCAGAATATATAAAGGAAATATTTGTTCTTAGAAAATAACGCTGCAGAGAAAATGAAACAAAAGTTTGTGTTGTCATTTCCATACTGAAACTGTTATTACCTTTTCTTTTGACCATTGCTACTTTAAGGGCTGGCACGTGAGCTGTTTGTCACCAGGCCATGGCTACACAGTGAGCTTCTTTCTGCCAGCATGAAGTCAGCTACACCCTGAGATCATAGCACAGTAGGTTTTACCTTTCACTGGGTGACTGTCAATGAAGGGCCCTGTGCTGATGTCCACCCTGCCATGAACATCTCTCTGTCTGTGGTCCAAGTGTCCTGTGCAAATAGCTCATGGCTGGCCCTAGTCAGGAGCCAACTCTAGATCTGGCTTTGTTCTTAAAGAAGTGAAAGTTGACAGAGTTGAAGCCTATGTGTATTTGGTGTACATTTTTTCCTCTCCCCTCAAGATAGCCAATGCACTGGAGCTAGAGTCTGTCTTCCTGCCCCTTTGCCTGGGATTATCGCAGTAGGTAGTGAGTGAATTCATCACAGTGTGTAGTGTGAGCTCCTCATGGCGTGCAGTGTGTGAGCTCATCATGGTGTGCAGTGTGTGAGCTCATCACAGTGAGCAGTGAATGAACTAATCCTGGTGTGTAGTGTGTGAGCTCATCACAGTGAGCAGTGAATGAACTAATCCTGGTGTGTAGTGTGTGAGTTCATCATGGCATGCAGTGCTGTCTCTGAAACTTTGTTTTTACACAAACAAACAAACAAACAAACAAACAAACACCAAACCACTGATAGATCCAGTTTGTCTGCTCAAATACTCTTGTGTGGGGGTCTGCCCTGGAGAGTGGTTGACCTACTAGGGGCCACACCCTTGAAACAACCAGACTTCTCCTCTTTTAGAAGCTATTGACGGCTGATTGCTCTGCTCAGCAAGAGGTGAGGCTCTATGTGCCCCTCCCACTGTTCCACGCTGGGATTTTATCTGGCCTGAGCTGACATGGTTCTTGTGCGTACTGTCAGTCATGTAGTTCATCTGTCCAGCTGGCCTGTTGTGCCTGGAAAACACCATTTCTTTGTAGTTATTCGCCACTTCTGGCTCTTGTCATCTCTCAGGGGTGGAATCTTGTAAGGGAACTTGCCTGGGAAGTCTCTGGATCAATGGTACAATTCAGTACATGCATCTAATTAGCACACCAACCAGCCTGGTTATTTGCTATAACTTTTCAGGGTAATGGAAATTGGGAAAGATAATACTGCAAGGCAATCATCAATACATTTGATTTCTTGGACCAAATCGAAAGCTATTGATTGTTCATCAATAAAAGGTTGAGTTCTAAGTCTGTCTACAAAAGAAGCAGTCCTCTGGAAGGCTCTGGGAAGTGATTGTCATGGGGCAAAGGCCAGCTGGGAGAGGCTAGCCCTTCACTGAATTTCTTTCCATGTGATGGAGAAAATGCCTTGGTCTGGGAAGCAGATGGAGCTGGGTGTTGCTGTCTCTCAGGCTTTGGTACAGATACCTTTCTTGGTCCAAGAAAATCTCGTGAACCAAAACTTGGCTACTATTCTCAGCAGGCCTTCTTGGAGAGGCTGTGCTGTGGCTCACAGTATGAGATGACCTAAGTTTCTTCTGTCTAGTCTGTGGTTACTTTGAAACTGTTGGGGAGATATCAAGGGAAGAATTGGGTCACTTCAGAGCATGTGCTGCAAACCCCAACCCTCTCCCCCTGCCCCCTCTCCCCAGCTGGATTCTCCAGTGGCCGATGGCCCATCTGTGACTACCATTAGCATAGTAGGAGCACATGGCGTGGGTGAGTCAGGCTTTAGGCTCCGGAATGAATGTAACTGACACTGCTCAGTGTATTTTATTTCAGTGGAATGCTTTGAACACTCTTTAAAACACACTCAGTGGGAAGACAGTGTGAGAAAGGCTACAGCACCATCAAAGACAATGGTAATGAGCTACAAAAAAAAAAAAAAGGGTTTTGCCATTTAAGAAAGTCTTCTGAGCCTGAGGAAGGAGCCTGTTGCATGGCTATCTTTCCATCCCCCATGCTGGGTGAGGGAAAGTCAGAGTGACCTTACCGGTAGCCATTGTGTGTTAAGGCTTTGGGTGCTGTCTGGTCAGTGTTGTCCATAGTTGGATCTGTGAGCCATTGCCATAAACAGGCGCCAGGCAGAGGTTTCCACCTGGGCAATTAGCTCTGGGGATTTAGTTACTTAGTCACGTCGTCACAGCTTTAAACTATTTTCTTCTTCTTTTTTAAAAAATCAGCTGTCAAAGCTGGAGAAACAGCAGCAGAGAAAAGAAAAGACCAGGGCCAAGGGTCCTTCTGAGTCAAGCAAAGAACGGAATGCGCCCCGCAAAGAAGACCGCAGCGCCAGCAGTGGGGCAGAGGGTGACGTGTCTTCTGAACGGGAGCCATAGATGCGGACGCATGAGCTCAGGTAGGAGGTTCCCACCCGCATAGCCTTGTCCCCACCTGCTACAGGGGGACAGAAGTGACAAGGGGAGATGGCTGCAGATGCAATGCTCATCTTTGAATGTTTCTTCCTGGCATCCTTAAGTGTGCTGCTGTCCAGCACAGCGAAGGTCATTGCTGTAAGACTGCACTGTAGTCATTGAAAAGTGTAGAAGCAAGATAATGTGCAAGCTGAGAGGCCCAGCCAGTGGATGTCAGCCACACTGCCTGGGCCCGACTAACATCCGTGTGCCCTCCTGCCACCAGGCCCATCAGTGTCTTTCTCTACCACTCTGTCCACCATTGCCACTCTTAGTTCAGCCCCTGTGGCAGAGGCCATTGTCCTCTGAAGTCCTTACCTCTCACTGTTGCCTGGTTTATAGTTTGCACCGTTCTCTTCATCCTTCACAACACTGCCCTGTATCTGTATATTATATCGAGGGAAAGACTGTGTACACTAGGCTGTCTTCTTACTCACAGCAGTATTTCTACCTCTGCCCTGTGAGCACTGAGGCTACAGACAGGACTGCCATGTCTAGCCAGCATTGCCATCTACTTTTGCTGAAACGGTGCCATTTCCATGCCCAGGACTGTGTTGAGGTCACTGTAGCATTAAGTTCACCCCCCAGAGTCCCCAGTGGCCTTCTGTCTCAGTTTTTCTCATTTCATATATTATCAAAGTCCCTTGTTTGATGGACACCGGGCCAAACACTTGGGTACAGATGTGAAGGATCCATGGAGAAGAAGAAGAATAGAAATAGTTATGTCACAGCCTAGTGCACTGTGGCATTGATGGAATGGAGTGTGCACTAGGGCAGACTCTGGAAGTTGACCTTGAAGGACACATGGAACTGTGAAGGACAGGAGCAAGGAACAGCTGCCAAGGCAGGAGGAATGGTGTGTGTCAGCCTGTGGTCACTGTAACAACTGTATCTGTGGTCACTGTAATGACTGTATCTGGGGAAAGGCTTATTTTGGCTCACGGTTTTGGAAGTTTCAGGCAATGATTTATTGACTTTTGGCAAGGCCATATATCATGATAGGAGCATATGGTGATGTAAACTGTTTACTTCATGGCTAGGAAGCACAAAGAGGAGAAAGGGGAGGAAGAGACTGCTGGGGTTCTACAGTCTCTTTTTAGGAGCACGCCTGAATTACTAACATTAACTCCTCTACCAGGCTGCATCTCTCAAAACTTCCACTGCATGCCAGCAGAGCCACAGTGGAGACCAGGCCTTGGCTTTGTGAGCACTTGGAAGACACTCTAGATCTAATCTACAGGAGGGTGCCAACATTATTTTGTTAGAGGACTGGAAGAGAAGAAGTGAAGATTAGCTGAATGGTTGGGTACCAGTGCAGAGAGCAGAGAGCTTCCTGTGAAGTTGGAGAGACCTGGTCTATAACTGCCAGGAAGGTGGACTTCATCCTGGTTTAGTGAAGTACCTTTGAAAGCGAAAGAACATGTCAACCATAATATGCAAAGGTTATCCTCAGGTCAGGGGTGTCTAGAAGGATGCAGAGACAGGAAGTCATAGGAAAGAAGGTTGAGGATACTAACAGTAGCTATTTTGTTGACAGTCTTGTGGCTGAGGACAGGTCTTAGGCCTGCATTTTTGAACCTTCACCTCATAAACTGATTAAACCAAGTCTGAAGACAGGGTCATTCTGGAGATACCAAACTTCAAGAGTAGTGTGGCCAGCGAGGCCTTCTCTTCCCTTCTATAAGGGCAGTCTACAAGATGCCTGTGGCTTTGAGGATGTTGGAGTGCAGATGATGAGATGTGTTGATAGTAGTTGGATGCCATAGCACCTACTCAGAAGATAAAGGAATGAATACAGAGCACAGAAAGCCTGGGCAACTGGTTCACAGATAGTTCGGGGGGCTAGGAAGGAATCCTCCTGCTTTTGACTTCCCTAATGAAAGCATTATGCTTTCCTCCAGTGTACTTAGGGGAAAATGATGATTCTGTAGTAACTGGTCTTGATTGACTTACCTTACACATTCATGTATGAGTGAGTGAGTCAGAGAAAGGTCACATCACACTGGACCTCACTGGTCACAGACACCAACTCACCAGTTTCTCATTGTAGTGCTCAGGGCTAAAGCCACTGCTTTTTAGTCATGAACTGAAAAACATGATATGGCTTAATTGTATATAAAATGTGATATTTGGTTTCTAATCAATGGTAAGTATTCTGAGTATGTGAACATAAAATAAAATCTCCATTCTAAATGTCCTTCTCCAATTTGATATTTTTCCTGCTAGTAGTCAGTTTTGTCATACAAATACTGCTGATGCTCCTGGTTAATTATCTGTCTGGAGGAGGGAGTTGTGACACATGCAGACAGGGCACAGAGGGTAGGGATGAAGATGGGTGATGGAGAGGAGGCCTCTGCCTGGCTCAGGGCAAAATAGCCTTCAGGGTGTTGGATAGACAGTGGAAAGAGCACAAGGCCAGCCAGATGGAGAAGAAGCCAGAGGCCAAGCTCATGCTCAAATAGAGAGGACAGCAAGAAGTCAGGTTTAGGCTTAAGACCCACTCAGTAAGAGGGAGACCATGCCTGGTACTGGATACCTAGCCAACTACTCAGTGCTAATGAAATCATGGTATTGGAGAAGAATCTACAACCTCTAATTTACTAAACCAGCATAAACCCTAACAAGAATCTATAAATATTTGTCCTTATATCTACAGATATGTGTAGTCTTCACTCCTCACCAAGGAGTTATACAACCAATCAAAATGCAGAGTTGTAGAGCCCAGTCCTAATGATGACCTCCTCGAAACACTTCCACACCCAAGGCTCAGGAAACATTGTGGAAGAAGGGGTGGAAAGATTTTGAGAGCAAGAGGATAAGGGAGTTTGTGGTGAGATGGTGTCTCCTAGTAACATTAGAAGCTACACCCATAAAGTCTCACCAACATGACTACCCAAACATGAGCTAAACAAGGACACCACCAGTGGACACGCCAAACTGGATGGCAGGGCTGAGAGGAAGTCCACAAGGCTGCAGCCGTACGCAGAGAACTGTGGGGAAGTGAGGAGAGCTGGGAGTGGGGCGGGTGGTCTTTCCTGGAAAGAGCACACTAGTGGGTTATTCAGGGCCAAAGAGTCAGCCCTGAGAAGACACATACAAGTAACATCTAATGACTGAAGAGGTTATATTTAGAAATATGTATGTATGTATGTATGTATGTATGTATGTATGTATATGAATATGCATATGCATACAATAACAGTGAAAAATCTGAAGGAGAAAGGGGAGGGGTATATGGAAGGGTTTGGAGGGAGAATAGGGAAGGGAGAAATGTAATTATATTATAATCTCACACAAATGGACAAGAAAGAAGGCATGATCAGGCCTCAGGTCTGTCCAGCTTATTAGAGATAGGTACTAACTCGGGCCCACCCAGGTCTTCCTCTCATCGCACTGGTTGCTTCTCAAGTCTTTATGTGATTTCTACCTCCTTGGTGTTTCTTCTCTTAAAGTAATTAGATCCACTTCCTGCGACTGCTGCCGGACGTAGGCAGGTGGAAGTCACAATGTCAGAATGCATGTGGCAGTCTGTGCAGGAAGAAGACACTGACCTAAAGTCCAGTGCTTTTTAGCTTCCACAGTGAAAAACATTGGAGAGATGGGCTTTGGGTCCTAGGGGTGAGGGCAGCCTCCCAGATTACAGGCCTTCATTCTCACTTGGAGATGCTGCCCTCTTCCTAGGATCCGCAGCTGGAGGTCCAGGCTAGTGTCAACTTCCGAAGCAAGTTAAAAGCTTCCCCAGCACAACAGCCTGACAGGTTGAGTCCTTCTGACCTTCCTCAGTGGTGGGCCCAGAGGAGCATCCTCTAGTGTTGTGAGAACTCCCCAGGGAGGAGGTCTCCAGATCATTTCCAGCTCTATTCGTCCAGGTTTGTGTCCCAAGTGTGGTGTCTTTAGCAATAGGATCTTCCTTTCAAATTCTGGAAGGTAACCAAGGGCAACGGCAATAGCCCATAATGTTCGGGGAGACAGTGCCTGGCAGGGAGAGGCCCTCTCAGCCCGTGCCAAAGGTCTCTGAATCACCATCTAGCCAAGGACCAATAAGGGGCTGGGATGTATCCACTTCTGAGAATTCAGCCACATTCCTGGATTTGAAGACTTTGAAAGGGGCCAGAAGAAGGGACTGGGGCTACTACAATCCCATGTTTAGGTTTTGTGTTGTGTCTTTGAAGAAGTTTGTCATCCCAACAGGCCACAAAATCACCCTCAGATATTTAGATATTTGTGCGAGCTGAAGAATGGCAGACTATGACCTTGCGTTTGTTTTGCTGCAGTTCTCTCGCTTTTCCTAACAAAGAGAAAGAGCCCTGGGGATCTTGTGCAGCCTGGGGAGCTGCTTTGGCATTCTAGGACTTGAGAGGGAAAAGGGAAAGGCAGAGAGAATAGACTGAGAAGCTCACACTAGTGGCTCTATTTGTCTTTGAAAATGATTAAAACCCTTTGTGCTTGGGAGGATATTCCCAGGGCGGGGGTGTTTCTCTGTCACATTGCAAATGTTCTGTTCTATTTCATCAAACAGGCATAAGGATGCTAAAATTAACAGTGGTCTATGTTTGGTCCTATTTCTTTAGGTTCCTCACCTCACTCCTCAGGGTGAGAGGATTTGCCGTGAGGCTGTGACCCCAGGCTGTTTGTTACCAGGCTGGTGTTAGGGCAGCCTGGGCTGGCAGACCTTTTCTTCCGTGTCACCTGTCACTTCATTTGAGTATTTACTTAGCTGCAGTAAATTGGGTGTGAGAAGAGCTCCTGACCAGCACCCACATTTCTTTCTCAAATGTCAACACACTCAAACAAACAAGGGAAGTGTTTTGGAAGCTGCCATCTGTTTGCCTTTCCAACTTGACCTTTGCTGGAATAGTAAGATGCTGCTGTCTTAGAGGAGTGTTCTTCCTAATGAGCTGAGTCAAGTAGAGTAGTGTGTGTGTGTGTGTGTGTGTGTGTGTGTGTGTGTGTGTGTGCATGCACA